>CM062296.1:781981065-782311065 GCA_031216915.1 Pictodentalium vernedei | reverse complement strand
CGGCTATTATTTTGAGACTCCTAGATCGCACTTTTAACGTTCAACTACCCGTTGGCGAACGTGTCGAATGTACAAGTTTTTCAAAAAAGTGAAAAATGTATGAAATTGTACATTTTTCACTTTTTTTTTTTACTTAAAAATTTTTGTCGACGTTCCCATCGCGGATTAGACCTTCGATCCATCGTTGGTGAACGCGAAAAAAAACGCTTTGCGATTCTAAGACAGCATCAAAAAAGGTGGTTTGCCGATTCTGGGACAGTGTCCCAGAATCGGCAAACGGCTTTTGAGGCTCTGAAGGTGGTCACGTGACCTGCTAATTAACCAATCAGATTGCTTGGTTCTCATAAACTTAATCATACAAAGTTATCTCCCTCGTCGTGGGGGTGGGGGTCACGCCCATCAGAAAAATCGAAGTTTCGAGAAGGTGGTCACGTGACCTATCAAATTGAAGGTAGAGGAAATAAAAAAGTGATTCATATATAGGAGACAAAAAAATATATAAAATAAATAGTTATTTAAAAAATAAATATATAAAATCGAATAGATAATAAAAAAATACGTAAATCATGAACGCTTCCCAGACTATTAGAGCAAGGTTTCTTTTAAAAATGCTGATGAGAGCCTACGCATTCTGTGTGAACGAACAACTAGGTCGCCTCTTGTTAGAACGATGCGTCGGATGTCGGGATCACCTAGACTTCGATCATGAGAATCATTCGTGTCTGACGATGGAAAGGGAAGATATGGTCGTCAAGTATTTCGAACCGGCGTTCGAACGCGTTCAAATCGACGAGGTGATCGCGTTTTGGAAGAGATTACTCTTCTGTAAGGATCGAGACAAGCCCACAGTTTCGGAAGAACTGAAATTGGCGCGTAGAAGTCTGACTTTAGAAGACAAGGGATGCATCATGAAATTATTGTTCAATGAAACATGCGTCTAAGTTTTCTCGTTGATATAAAAATAAGGGAGAATAGAAAATAAAAATAAATACACACATAAATTTTTTATCTAATATTAGAAAGAAAAAAAAAACACAAAAATGAGAACCAGAAATAAATTGCATCCGACCTTAGATGACGACGAGGATGAGAAGCCGAACGGCGTTTTGCCGACGGCACCGTCGCTAGAAGAAAAAGAAAGAGGAGAGAGGTATCGCATCGATCAAATCAACAGAATCCAAGCGTATCTAACTCGAGAGAGAGATTCTCGCCGTTCTCTCAAGAAGAAGTATTCGCGTTTCGTGAAATTCGTCAACGCGATCGACACGACACTCATCACGATTTCCATGGGTTTACACGCGGCCGGCATCGGATTGTTGTCGACCGCGGTCGGTATTCCGATCGTGTTGACCGTAGAAGGAGTGGCTCTCGCCGCTGGATTGTTTAGCACGCTCGGAAACTTTTTGAGTAGGAAATTATATCTGAAGGCGAGGAAACACGACAAGATTCGTGTCTTGGCCGACTCCAAGATCGACAGGATATCCGAAATGATCTCGATGGCGTTGAAAGACGGTAGGATATTGGATGGAGAATACTTCACGATATTGGGTGAGAAAACGAAATATGAAGCCATGAAAGAAGCTGTGAGAATCAAGACTCGTCAGATCATCAAGGAAGAGATGAAGGATTCTCTCGTGGAAAAGGGGAGGAAAGAGGCCAGGGAGGAGGAATTCAGTAAGATGATAGATCTCAAGAGCAGCGATTGAAAAAAAAAAAATATATATAATAAGAACAGAATTTAAAAAAAAAAATATTAAATTTATATATATAAAATAAAAACGAAATTAATTTAAATAACTCTTAAAAATGTATTGCGTAAAGTGTAAGAGAGTTACCGAGACGAGTAATTCCCAAGAAGTACAAACTAAAAATGATAGACAGATGCTTCGTGGAATTTGCAACGTGTGTGGTTCTATCAAGACTCGATTCGTCAAAAAAAAAGAACGCGAGCAAAGGTAAAGGCATCGTGAATAAAATGATCAATAATCTACCTTTCGAAACGCATCTGCCTGGTCACAGTTTCACGGGACATGGAACAAAATTGAACAAGAGACTCAACGCCGATCTGACTCCTAAATCTTGGAGCAAACCCAGGAATAGGGTGGACACGGCCGCGTATGATCATGATCTGTGCTATGTCGGACATCCCGACACCAAGACTCGCAACGATGTCTGCGATAAAAACATGTTGGGGAAATTGAGAGGCATATCGAATCCGACCAGGAGAGAGAAGATAGAACATTCGCTGGTTGGCAATCCGATCGGTGCGAAACGTCGATTCAGATGGGACGTTTTGACTAGCGAATTGGCCGAGGAGTTACACAAACCCATCGTGCGTAAATTTCGAAAGAGAAGGATGTTCGTGAAGGGTTTGGATGATATTTGGTCTGCCGACTTGGTCGACATGAGATCGTTTTCGAGGTGGAACGAGGGTGTCAAATATCTATTGACGGTAATCGACGTGTTTTCCAAATACGGTCGGATCAGAGCTTTGAAGAATAAATTGGGACCTTGCGATGCTGAGGCTCTGAAGAGCGTGTTCAACCCGTCTTCTCGAAAACCGAGTAAATTGTGGGTGGATAAGGGAAAGGAATTCTACAACAAGCACGTTCATCTATTGGTCGACCTCTACTCGATCGAAAACGAAGAGAAAGCCAGCGTGGTGGAACGTTGGAATCGAACGATGAAGGAAAAGATGCATAGATACTTCACAGCGAATTCGACCAAGAAATACATATAAGCTCTGAATGGTCTGGTTAAAGATTACAACACGCGACACAGATCGATCAAGATGACTCCCGTGGAAGCTAGCGATCCTCGAAATGAAAAACAGGTCTAGGCGAATCTATATCCTGAAAGATCTAAGATTAGGAAGAAGTCTAGAACGCCGAAATTTGCGGTCGGTGATCGAGTGAAAATCTACGCTTATAAGAAGCACTTCGAAAAGGGTTATACTCCTCAATGGACCTCGGAAATCTTCGTGATAATCAAAATATTTCACACCGATCTGGTGACTTACGAAATCGAAGCTTTGGATGGAGAAGAGATCATCGGAAAGTTTTACGAACAACAATTACAGAAGACAAAGTTTTGATAAAGAAAACAAATTTCTTTTATTTACTCTCTTTAACATTTTCTTGTTTACACACATATATATATAGGAGAGAAAAATAATAATAAAAATAATTAAAACTATTTTTAGATAAAAAAAAGCAACCTAATTAATAAACAAAAAAAAAACAAAAACCCTTTAAAAATGACAAATTTACTAGATATAGCACAAAGCATAGTGAAAGATGAAAGTATTCAAGAATATGAGGTTCAGGAATATGAACCGGTAACCGGAACGAGTTTGAACAATGCGGGAGAGATAAGAATCAACGTCGAAACTCAAGATCTATTCATACATCCTAGCGAGAGTTACGTAGTGGTGCAGGGACGTCTCACCAAGGAAGATGGGAGCGACTACGCCAACGACAACACGGTTACTCTAGCCAATAATGGCATCATGCATCTATTCAGTAATATAAAATACATGCTATCTGGACAAGAGATAGAATCTGTGTTTCATCCTGGTCAGGCCACCACGATGTTTGGACTCTTGACGTATCCTGATGATTTTTCGAAATCCAGAGGACTTAATGAGTTGTGGTTGAAAGACACTGTCGGCCCTGCTAGCGCCGGCGCCGCCGCGATATTCGACTACGTCGTCAAGACATCCAGACCTAAAGGAACGTTTTCGTTCAGGATACCTTTGAAACACATCTTCAGATTTGCAGACGATTACAACAAGATCATGTACGGATTCAAACACAATCTGATGTTGATTTGAAAAGGAAATGATGACGCAATAGTGAGACTCACTGCGACCGATGCAGGTAAGATAACTCTACACAAGATATCGTGGTTCGTTCTGCACGTGGAGCCTTCAATCGTGGAAAAAGCGCGTCTCTACAAGATCATAGAATGCAAGATTAAATTACCCGTGGGATTTAGAATGAGACCGTGCGACGCGGCTAGCATTCCTCTCTCCACGAATCACTTAGATTGGAGATTGACAGTGAAATCCGCTTCCGAGAAACCACGTTTCATCATGGTTGTGTTTCAGACCGATAGGGATGGGTCTCAGGAAAAGAATGCGTCGCTGTTCGATCACTGCAATTTAAGAAACATGCAAGTGTTTCTGAATGCCACGAGATATCCAGCAATCGATTACAATGCGTCGTTCGACAAGAACGATTTCTGCAGACTGTACGGGATGCCGCTGATTTTAGAAAGAAGTATCATGGTCTAGACGAATTGATGAGCAACCCTAACATATCTCCCGGTGAATACAAGTCGATGTATCCTATGTTCGTATTCAACGTCAGTAAACAGAGTGAACGACTCAAGAGTAGCATCTTAGATATTCAGATCAAGATGCAATTCGATAGGAACGTGCCAAGAAAAACCGAAGCCTTCACCCTGGTCCTGTCGGACAGAGAATTACAATCCGAATCGGATGGAAATAAGATGTCGATCATTCGATGAGAGACGTGTGTGAAAAAAAAAATAAAACAAAAATAAAAAAAAGTAATGAGTAATTATTATAAAAAAAAAACAAAAAAAAATAAAAGTAATGAGATCTAGAGAGATTGAACATCTTTCTAAATCTCATTACTCTTTTTTTGTTTTTAATAATCACACATTATTTTTTTTTTAATTAATTATTTTCCACGTGTTCACTGTTTGTTCAAAGGAAATAGTTTGATCAGTAGACTCACCATGGAAGTGGCGGCTTCGGGATTATTGGTTTTTGTAACGAAATTAATCCTGTCTCCAGCTTTCACTTTGAGAGGCGTGCCGAACGTGCTAACATTCACGTGTTGATTCTCAGTCTTTTTGATGCTGTATTTCTTATCGCTCTCTACTCCATTCACCACGAGATTGACGACCGCTCTGTTATTCAAATCCGAGGAAGCCAGAGCCATTCGAATGATTTCACCTCCCGATGGCATGGGATATCCCACCTGACCATGTTTCAATCTGCTACCTCCGTTTCCGAAAGACCACTCGGTTTTTCCCTCCTCTAAGGTGCCAGCCTCCTCGGCATACACGGTGATCACTGGTCTAGCATATTTGACTCTTTCCACCACCGAAATCAGGGTGCAGGCGTCCGTCATGTTCACGGGATCCAGTAGATTTGTGAGCGCGTGTCCACCCATGTCTAGTTTACATTCCATGATATCGCCCTTTCTCCAGACCGAGTTGTCATCCACATACTTCCTGCTGACTGCGCTGGAATCGAATTCGGGATCGTGATTGAGACCGAATAAATTCTCACCATTCATGTCGATACCACCCTCCATGGTTCCGCCAGATTGTTTGTTTAGGTAGAGATCGTCCACTTGCGATTCTAGGTATTCTTGTGATTGTATCACGGCAGAATCTACATAGCCCTTGTTGACTGCAGTTGAGTCCGCATCCGTGTCGTCGACCTTCGACAGATTCAATATCTTGTTGAATCCCGCATTCAGATCCGATTTCATTTCTCGTCTGTCAGACTTTCTCTGTTCCAGAGCTTCATAGTGTTTGGTCGCCACGTCCTTGGGATTCGTGGGAGTGGCCACGTTCGTTATCTTGTTAGAATTGGCATTCAATTACGAGTGCATCAGTTTCTGAACGTATCTATTTCTCAGGTGTTTGCTGAATCTCGCGTGAGAGTCATCCGCGTATTTCTTGGTTGAGGCATCCGTGGGATCTATGGGATTCATGACGTTTACCAAATGTTTAGATTTCAGATCGAGATCATCGGTCATGGTTTTATCCACGTAATTATCTAGCATGATTCGTTCGAAATCGGCGTTCCCCCTGTCAACGTATTTTTTAGTCGCAGCATCTGCGAGATCTATCAGCTCGGGAAGATTGTAGAACTTCTTATCACTCATGTTCAAAGGTTCCTCTCGAGGTTCGTATCTCCGAACGTAACGTTCGTCCAAGTTGGCAACGTCATAACCATCGTCGACTTCTAGTGTCTTCCTCTTCTTTTTTAGGTTGACTTTTTCGTCATCACTTCTACCAAATTTATCGACTGGAATGTTGTTTTGAGATTTTTTGTTTTTAAAAAATATATTTCAAATGCAGTTTATTAAAAATGAATTATTTTATTTATTTTTATTTTTCGTTTTTATTCGATTAAAATTTTTTTAATAATTTTTTTATCTTTATATGCTATAAAAAAAAAAAATCTCTCTCTAATGTAAATCATTGAGAATGTCTTGAAACTGATCTCCTTCAGACCATCTCTTGAGAACGTAAAGGCACAGGTGACCGCAAAACACTTGATCTGGTGAATGCACTCATTCCGTGTTGTAACAAACCATCGATTTGTGGAAATAGTTCTTTATTTCTTTCGGCAGTGAGATTCCGTAGCTGTCGAAATAATAATTCTTCTTCCTGTTCTAGAACCACACCACCCAGTGAGTGCCTTCACCTGATAAATCGTATAGATTTAAAATTCCACATTCCGATTGTCGAGGTCTTCTCTTCGGCAAGGCATCTCTAGAAAACACGCCTAGAAAATCTTTGATTTTCAAATCCTTCACCGCATTTGACAGATCGATGTTGGATAGGGGTTCGTTAGGTAAGACGACACCTTCTACGGATATCTCTATTTTCTTATTCATAAATGCATATATATTTCTTTTTTTTATTTATTTATTTTATTATAATGCACTAAAATGACGTTATTTTTTTTAAATTTTTTCTTTTTCTTTTTAAACTAACTCTATCGACTTCCATAATCTTGAATCCGTCTAATTCCTCGACTTCCATAATCTTGAATCCGTCTAATTCCTCTTGATTTTCTGGAATCCTATCATCCTTAATCATGTCTGGAATCCTATTATTCACAATCATATCTGAAATCCTATTGTCTCTAATTAGATCCAAAATCCAATGTCCACAGGCCAAAGTGCTTATTTTATCGTCTAACACAAATCTCTTATCATCGTCGGCCATCAGCAAAATCTTGTTGACTATTTCAGTATACAAGTAGTGATTTTTGCTTCGAATCGATTTCATAGTCTTATACACCAGACCACTTCCTAACAGACAATCTTTATACTCTTGGAAAGAGATGTTTTTCTTCACCACGCATGCTTTAACCCCTTTGCACTTCTTGATCTCTTCATCTTCTAGACAATAAGCATACAGTTTGGGTCTTAAACCCACGAATTCGAGGATTTGTTTACCGCCGCTCTCATCCTTAAATTTACCTAACACCTTCTTGTTGTTGTTCGATTGAATGTTGGATGGGTGATCGACGGGATAATTGCTCGTGTCGAACCACGCGGCCACGTCTGGAGATATATTTTGGTAGACATCTTTCATCTCTATCTCGTAAACTAAACTGTCCATGTCGGTGAACAGTAGTTTGGCTTTATCACCAAATTTTCGTTTGACGTAATCGTAGTGAAACTCGTACATCAATCGCTTGCTGATATCTAAGATGATCGGTCTGAGATAATATGGTTTGTCGAACTTCAGGTGCGTCTTTTGCATGTGAATGGCCACTAGATTTTCGTCGAATATGGTTCGGTGTTTGTAATTGGGTTTTGCCACTAATTTTTTAGCTCTTTTCTCAGACGTGACGAGTCGAACGTCGATTCTCTTCCTGATGTTTTCCATCGATTTACCGAACACGCAGTTGTTCATGAGTTTGAAGAAATCTTTTTCGAAATCATTCTCGGCTCGAATTCTGAGATTCGTGTTGAGATCGATGTATTTTTTCATCCAAGGCTCTTCGTCGAAACGAATGATGCAATGTATGTTGACTAATTTCATCCCGTAATCGACGTATTGTTTCAAATTCTCACTGTAGACGACGTAGTTACGTTTGTTAAATAAATTAGGAATGAGTTTTTCCTTGTCTCCTTTGTTCGGTTCCATTCATTCGGGAGCCAGCGGATAATCGTTGTGTAGATCGTGTAATTCTTCCGGATAGTTCAAATCGACTTGTAAAATGCAAGGATATTCTCTCCATTTTTGCATCTCTTCCTGTTCCGTTACCCATTCGAAATTTCCAATCGGTAAAGGATGACTCATAGCCCAACTGTACAGATTATTAGCGTCCCAATACTGTATGTATTTATTCAACCGTTTCGAATCGAAACCTTCTTTCATGTAGGGATTGTTAGCTTCAGAATATCTGTGGGAGATCATCGAGATGCCACCTCTCGCAGCCCTTTTGAACATGAGCAACATGCCCATATCAGATAATAATTCCAATTGGACTTCGGTGGTCTTCAACAGAGCGTCCCACACCAGACCGGGTGGGGTGAAATACCAAGCGGGATCCAGATCATAATTTTGACGACAGACGTCTCGAAAATTTTCGAACACGTCTGCCAAGAGCAGAACGTTGGTCTCCAGATAGAGATCATGATAATCTCTCATGGTTTTCATATCGAATGATTTCCACACGTTTTTGGCGTGTTCGTAATTCTCATCGGAAATGTCAGATTCGTATAATTTTGAATAAAAATCTTCTTTTGAAGGTAGTGCGGTGTCATCAAATCTCTTTAGATCATTCATGTAATCGTAAGGATAGACTCCTTTCCTCAACATAATGTCTACTCGTTCTTCAAAATGTTCACTCGTGATTTTAAATTTATCCTTGCTCATGTGATCAACTAATTTTTCCAGAGCGGTCGACATGAATTTAAAACTGTCGATGGAGCGGATGCTTCTACGAATGAATTTCGTTTTTTCTTCCAATGTCTCTCCGTCGATTACTCTTTTCTTCTCCATGAGCTTCCATTTCGTGAATGAAATGTATCTTTCTTCGCTGTTCGCAATGCAATTTAATTCTTCGTGGGAGGTGCCGAGATTTTTCATGAACAGATGACTGTCGTAACCCGAGAGATTGTGAAATATCCCCGGATAGAAAACAGCGTCTCAATATTTTAAATTACACTTGCTGTGAGCCGGACTGCGATACAGACCTGTGTAATGATCGTCGTCTCTAACCTTCTTATTTTCCTCCAAATTCTCGTCGAACGATTGTCTGCATATGTGACATTCGGTGGCTCTGTTATTTTCGTTCTGCTGCTCTCGCGTGATGATCATTTTCGCTGGAGTTTTGAATTTGTCGTATAACATTTGAATTTTCGATTCTAACTCTTCCACGAACCTTTGAGCCATGTCGTCGTCTTCGCACTGTTTCGTGTAGGTGAAGGGACCCATGTTGTGTTGCGAGTCAAAAGCACATTTCATGTAAATGCAATGGCCCAAAGGCATGTGTTTTTGATATCTTTCGACGTAACTTTGAAGAGTGTTAGGTTGGCAGGAACTCATTTTCGTAGTGAAACATTCGAAATCGGCGTACACGACGAATGGTACTTTTAACCTTCTATTGCGATTTTCAAACTTCACGATGGTGTTGGGTTTGGGCATTTCGATGGTGACACCTTGATTTTCATTGCAATATTCCTGATGTTTCGCTAACGATTTTTCGCTGTGAAATGCGTTCATGCAGTTGCAACATAAACATATCTTATGTTCATGTTTATTATTTTGTCTTGACAGTAATCGGCTCGGATGTTTAACCCAACAATAATGACGATTGTCACCATTCGAAATCAATAATAAAATAATTGTCTTTTCTCTTTCGAGATATGAAGTCTGTCTGAGATGATAGATCGTTCGTTTTTCATCGTCATATCCCAAGATGTTCACCGCTACGGTGGGATTTTGAGCCTCGAAACGTTCGATGTGTTTTAACTGCGTTGGAAAAGTTACTCCGGTCCAATCAAGATTTTTAGAAGTCTCCTCATAACAAGAAACTCTCTCAGGATGGATTTTGACAGGATATAAAGCAGAAGTGACTGCCCATTTAAAACACTGATCATCTTTATTTCTCACATTGACCACAGAGTGTTTTTTAGCTAAGAAATACGGTAATTCCACGTAGGAAGATCCTTTAAATGAATCGTTTTTAGTTATATGAATTTCGAGTTTCAACACCTCATCGAACGTCCAATTACTACCTTCATGTTGGTAATTCGCGAGAGACGTCAACATCTTGTCTTTCATCTTTTCGAAAACGTCTGATAAATCTGAACCTCGAAATATGGGTTCGACGTTAGATCTGAAATATGTATTTTTTACGATGCTCTCGCCAGACTTCACGTCAATTTTATTCATCATGTAATGGAGTATCATCTTAATTTTTAGTCCCACGTTCATGTGTTCGTGAAACAAATCCAATACTTTTTTCTTCACCAATTCCATGAACAATTTCGGATTGATTTTCTTGAACGAGGGAACCACGTCGAAAGTTTTAAAAACGCCTTTGATCACACTCTCCCGTTCTACAGGCTTCGATTGGAATAGTTCCGTGACGAGTCGTGCTACATATTCTTCTCCTTTCCCTTCGTCGATTGCTCGTTGAATTTCACTCGATACATCTCGTTTGTCTAGAATCTGAAGTGCATCACTCGTTTTCGTTTTAGTTTTTCTTTTCTTTTCTTTTGAAACTTGAAGTTCTTCAATGGCTTTTCATTTAGTCGTCTTCTTATTTTTCACTGACGTCGGCATTTCGATTCCTTTTACTATCTTTTTCTTCTTCTCATTTTTCACAACCGATGCATTTTTTGATGTCGTTGCTATCGACATTTCGTTTGCCTTTCTAGCGTTTCGCAAATGTTCCTGTATGACTTCAATTTTTTTTGATTTAGTTCTATGATTTCTGAAATGTGGAATTTTTAATAGTTTACAAATCTTGTTTAACTGAGGTACGGTTTTCTCATTTAAATTTTCAATTTTTTTATTTGTTTGCTCCATTTGTAAGAATATTATTTTTTTTGTTTTCGAATTTTGTATTTAATAATAATTTGTTAAAAGTTTTAAAATTGTTTATATATATGTTTTAATTCCTTCAAAAATTTTTTTTTTTTGATGAAATTAAGCAATTTTTTATGTTCCTTAATGTAAAAAAAATTGAATTAATACGAGAAAAAAAGGATGTTAAAATTTAAACTTTTTATTTTATATATAAAGAGAAAAAAAACTTTTACAAAAAAAATTTTACATTAAAGAAAATTAAAAATTAAATTTTTTTTTTTTTATATATATATAAAGAGCAAAAAAAAACCAAACTTTTTAACAAATTATTATTTAAATACAAAATTTAAAAATATATATTATTTGCAATAATTCATAAAACAAAAAAAACAAATAACCGATCATGACAACAACACCTAAAAGATGCGAATTGAAATTGAAACGAGTCGAAGCGTATAAGAAACTCGGTTCTAAAATCTATAGATTACAACGACACGATCCCATCAAATTGAACGAGGTCGAGACGAAGGGCTTAGAGCACAAATATGACAAATATAGCATGCCTTTGAAATTGGACAAAGCCATGCTCGATTTGTTTTACGATTACCAAAGCGATCTACAGAATATCATCATCGCCAAAGATAGAGAATTTGACAAGGACGATTTGTTGTTGCCCTATGGAAGTTACATATATCCAAACATCTCACTTGAACTCGTGAACAAATCGGGTGGTGAGAGCACGTTGAACGGTGTAAAAAAACTCAAAAAAGTAAAGATAAACATTCAACACATTTGCGACAAAGGAGAAAACGCGAGTGTCAACATGCTAATAATGGACTTGGAAATATAAACAATAGAGAGATTGATTTTTAGTGAAGAAGAAGGAAAAAAAAAAGTAATGAGATCATCTTTAGATCTCATTACTTTTTTTTTTTTTTTTCTTGTTTTCCTTCTTCACTATTGCCCATATATTATAATAACATTTCCTTTTTTCTTAAATTTCAGCATCGATTCTTCTTTTATTTTTTTTTTTTGTGATATGCTTCGTTTTTATAAGAACACATGTGTTTATCCGAATCATAATTATGAACGAATGTTGTGCATCTCTCGGTAACACTCGCATCATTACCATTCTCTTCAGAAGATAGTGGTAACGGTGGAAAACGTCTCATTCTTTTAAATTTCAACCGCATATCCCGATCTTTATTTAACTCTTTTATCAGTTCTTTCCTAAGATATCCATCATTAGCATCTAGTTGTTTTCCACATCTTTTTCCCACACTATCCTGCAATATTCATCATTAGCGTCTAATCGTTTTTCCGCATCTTTTTTGCACTCTATCTCGCGATATTCATCATTATCGTCTAATTGTTTTTCCACCTTTTTATCCATTTTATATTATTTTTTTTATACTTTCTATGATTTATATTTTATATAATTATATAATTTTTACATTATAATAACATATTCAAAATCGGTATATTCTTAAATGGCGAATTCTCACCAAACAACAAACCCTTGCCGAGTCGCTCAATGTTCCGTCCACTCTTCAGATAGAGACCGTTTCCACTCAAAGAGTTGTCACCTCTAACGGGTTCTAGATACAATCCTTTACGTGACACACGGCTCCTCCCTTCTTCAAAAACAGTCCGCTGCCACCCATTAATTTCTCAACTGCCGAACTCGCGAGTCCCGTGAGAGCTCCCACGCCGAGAGTCTTTCCGAGAAAGGGTAATGCCTTTGCGACGAAGGGTAATGCTTTTGCGGCGATTCCTGCCAATAGCGGTAGGAAACCGCCTTTCATTCTCAAATTGTATCTCAATTGAGTGGGACTCAATCTCACCGTCAACCCTCTTCCATCATGAATCGCTTTCTCCATCCTTTTGCTTTGACTTCTGGTCCAGGCGATCGAATCCTGACCACCACTCGTCAGATCTCCGTGAGTGAATTTGAATCTCACTGCCTCGCCTCGAGTTGTTAACGCTCTCTTAAGTTTCTTCCTCTGTCCTGCGGATATGTTCACGTTTTTAACCACGCATTGTGTCATAATTCTTTTTTTTTAAAATATATTTTCTTCAATTGTTTTTTTGGTTTTAATGATAATTATATATATTAAATAATTTTTGTAAAATTAATATTGCGTTTATTTTATTTTTTTGTTATTTATATATATATACACAATATTTTTTTTTTTTTGCTTTTATATTTCTCTTATGTGAAATCGTATCGTCACCCTCTCTCCGCGAAGATCTAACAGTTCACCATTTTGATCCATCAACGTGGTTTTGAGACTATACAACGTGTCTAAAATCACTGGTAAATAAACTAAATTTCGAGGTCGCTCCATGATCTTATAACCCGACGACACGTTTGGAAAGAAGGAATAGATCGTCGGTTGAGCGCTACCATTCACGTAGCTTCCAGCAATCACATCCACGTTCACCAGAATGCTATTGACTGCGAGAATGTCAACCGTATTTTCAGATGCCGCGTGGTCTCGATACATCTTTCAATTGAATCCCAACATCTTGCCTATAGAATCATCCGTATTGAAATCCACTCGAAAATTATCTTCCAAATCCAACATTGTCTGTAAGGTATTAGGATTGGGAGCGAGTCTGATCTTGTTGCTTCCCTTTCCATCCATCTTCATTCGCGTCTGAATGTAATTGTTCAAATCGTCTATGTCGTAACTTCCTTTGGGAATTCGAATCTCCAACCAATCCACTCCGTCGGAATACTTGAATGAGTTATTCTTTTCGGTGACGTTGGGAAAGGAATAATAAGTCTCCAGATTCACCAACGCCATCTTGTATCTTTTCTCTCTATTCAATTCGATGGATGGTTCGAATTTCGTCACGAATCGAGTCGAATAGCCACTCACCGCGATTTGAATGGATTGTTTTGCAGCCGTATTCTCAGCTATCCGTTCTAACAATTCTCCTTGTTCGAACATTATATTTAATTTTATTTTTATTTTTTCAAAACTAATTATTTGAAGATTTATTATTTTCTAATTTTTTTTTATTTTCATGCTCTATTTTATTATCATCAGAAACATAAAACTTGTCGAATCCACACCGATATTTTCTGCGATTAAATTCGCTAGTCAAATCGATCACGAAGAAATTGTAAAGTCCCCCATCCCAGACCCTATTGCAGAATCTCCTGAATTCCGCCACGCTCATGTCATTTGCGACGTGATCGCCGTAGATGTGATTGAGATTCTTGAGATCTTGGCGAAAGAGACATAGAAAATTAGCATTCTCCCTTATCATCTGTCTTGGCAATCGAAAATAATTCTGCGACAGATAGAAACAGTCCACGTTGCTGTGTCGACCCCCATCGGTTCTGTCTCTACAAAAGCAGATCATCGAAAATCATGAGATTCTTATCTTCCGATTTCAATTCTCTAGTATCCGGAACGTCGCTAGCGTTCTCATAAAATCGACACTCAACATTCGAAGATGCATTTCTCTTCATGAATTCCATCGCCACACCGTCCAAAATAGTCGAAAGAGGAGCTTCACTTTTGTCGAATTCCTCCCTACTGTCAAAGATTCTGGCTATGACGTCCTTGGGCAATCTACGATCCATGCACTCTTGAAGCAATCTGTATTCGGGTTGAAACAAGCTCTTGCCAAACACAAACAATCTGTCATAATCCAACCAGTCGGGTCGGGACAACAGATTGGTCTTTCCACAATTCGATTTTCCCACTATCAAGCCTCTTATGCTTTTGGGAAAGAACTCGTTATTCGACCTCTTGGTCACAGCGTCGTTCCAAGACATATCTTTAATGTTCATCTTTGTTTTATTTTTTTGTTTGTTATTTTAGATTTTTTCAAACACAATTTTTTATGTTTTTCAAACTCAGTTTTTAATATTATTATTTATTTATATTACACCGTCGCGAGTTCTCTTTAATCCAGATCCACTCGTCCTTTTGGCTAAATCTTGTATGGGTACCACAGCATCCTTAAAATCTTTCCAACTTTTCGGCGTTCGCTCTAACGCAGCTCGCTTCGCCGGCGGACTGATCAACTTGTCGATCAACGCGTTGGCTGCCCTCTTGCCAGCCACAGAAGCTATCCTACCACTGGCTTCGGAAGTGGCTTTCTTACCAGCATCTAAAGCCGTCTTCTTACCGACCTCAAACGCGGTCGATGCGAGTTTTCTACCCGCATCACTCGTGAACACTCGCATTATAGAATCGACGATGCCAGAACCGCCTTGAACGTAAGTTCTGACGTATACCCTGTTCTTTATCACCAACATATTTTTTTTATTTTATAATATATATTTTGTTTTTCACTGGTAAATCGTTTGTTGTTTAAATACTTTTATTATTCTAGTGTAAAATTTACTGTTTTTTATTTTATATATTTTTGTTTGTTTGTTTGTTTCTCTCTACTTATTACATACATCAATCCTTCAATTCGTTCATCGGCCTTTTATAATGGTTTTTATTCAAAACCTTCTGTCTTAACAATTCGTCAGATATAGTAACTATCTGATTATCTAATCCTGTGTTACCAGCACGTCTGCTTGCCATCAACAAACTCAATCTCTGAGACAGAGCGTCAGAATCGCTCGGAAGAAAAGTGGTTTTCACCCCTTTACCAGTCACCGATTCGACGAACTTCTTATTCATATCCCATATGGGTTTCACCACTTTCGTCCACTTGTAACCTCTGTTGGCTTTGGGTCTTGTCTCTCTGGCATCGTTATTTCTCAGCATGGCGTAGGTCTGAACCAGAATGTCGCCGTAATTGTCGAAATCCTGTTCCGTGTAATCTCCAGGCTTGTCGAAAAGGAGCAATTTGCGCAGTCCATCAGTTATTTAATACTTATTCGAACCGACAATTAAATTTTCATCATCCATTTCCACTTCTGTATCGCCCACAAAAGTTCTACCGTCCGAATCCTTATAAATTCCATACAACAGATCTCTCTTACCACCATCCTCGGACGACGCGACGCTATCAGTGGTGTTAGTTGAAGCTGTATCGTCGGTCTCGCTCAGATCGGTTTCGATTCTCATGGGAAAGTAATCCGGTGTAGATTGAAAGGAAAACTGTTTTGTAAAACTACCAGGCAACGAACCCATTCTCAAAGAACTCTCTTTTATGGGTCTCAATTCTTCAACCATCTCCTTCTTGCTTTGTTCTTGAACCTCCGTCACGGGTTTAAATATTTTTGTGGCTTCGCGTCTGAATTCAATCTCTCCAAGACGTCTGCTTCTGTCAGCCGATTGAATTCTCTTCTTGGCACGTTCATATTCGCTTAAAAGCTGACCTCGACGTTTGGCATCCATCTGTAAAAATATTTTTCGTTTTTAAATTATTAATATTCCTTTGAGTATGCTAATGTGAGTTATTTTATTATTTTCAAAATTAAATGTATAATTATTTTTATGTTTTAAGTAAATAAAATCTTCTGTCTTTAATATAATAACTAAAAGAACAGTTGAGAAAAAATATTTTACCAGATAAAACACATATAGATGCGTTTTGCCTCCGAACGCGTTAAAAATCGCATCACCGATTATTCACTCAGTGTTGAACTGGGAAAACTTGAAAAGTTTGAAAAGTTTTAGCGCATAAGAAACCGGTTTCTGATTTAACACATTTGAGAATAATTATGGCTGTTAAAAGGATTTCATTCACATCTCAAATCATTCACTCAATGTCGAACTGAGAGAACTTTGAAAAAGTTTGAAAAGTTTTAGTACATAAGAAACTGGTTTCTGATTTAATGCGTTTGAGAATAATTACGTCTGTTAAAAGGATTCATTCACATCTCCGAACATTATCACGAATATATTAAAAATTTACCACTCAAACCTAATTGAGTGGAAAAATGCGTTTTATTATCTATTATTAAAACGATCCATTAAACGAAAACCTTCATTCACACCACAACAAAAACATGAGTGTCAATTTTACGAACTATGTTTATTTGAATGAAACAGTCTATAAAGTGTTTTATTAAAATTTATTTCACAAAATTCGCAGTGACAAAACGTAAACAAACAATTTTTTACCTCCGATTTTTTCTAATTTTTCTAAACTCAATTTTTTGTTTCATTTCCATTGAAACAAAACATGAATGTCTATTTTTTTTTTTTACAGATTATATTTTATAGTCGACTCTTTTGAACGAGAACCTTCATTCACACCAGAACAAAAACTGACACTCATGTTTTATAGTCGACTCTTTTGAACGAAAACCTTCATTCACACCAGAACAAAAACTGACACTCATGTTTTATAGTCGACTCTTTTGAACGAAAACCGTCATTCACACCAGAACAAAAACATGAGTGTCAGCTTTTACCTCTCATTTTTTTCTAATTTTCTAAACTCAATTTTTTTTTTCTAATTTTCTAAACTCAATTTTTTTTTTCGTTTACATAACAAAAACTGACACTCATGTTTTATAGTCGACTCTTTTGAACGAAAACCTTCATTCACACCAGAACAAAAACATGAGTGTCAGTTTTTACCTCTCATTTTTTTCTAATTTTCTAAACTCAATTGTTTTTTTCTAATTTTCTAAACTCAATTTTTTTTTTCGTTTACATAACAAAAACTGACACTCATGTTTTATAGTCGACTCTTTTGAACGAAAACCGGATTTTCAAAAAACTTAGTTTTTTTCTGTTGAGTTTTGGAAAATCCCACTATGGGTATTCCCCCCACTTACGTCAGAAATGGGAGCGCCCAATAGTAGTCTGTTAAGTTTGGAAAAATCCGGGTATTCCCCCCACTTACGTCAGAAATGAGAGCGCCCAATAGTAGTCTGTTAAGTTTGGAAAAAATCCACTATGGGTATTCCCCCACTTACGTCAGAAATGAGAGCGTCCAATTGCCGATTCTGGGACACTGTCCCAGAATCGGTAAACCACCTTTTTTGAAGCTGTCTTAGAATCGGCAAAGCGTTTTTTTTCGCGTTCACCAACGATGGATCGAAGGTCTAATCCGCGATGGAGACGTCGACAAAAATTTTTAAGTAAAAAAAAAAAAGTGAAAAATGTACAATTTCATACATTTTTCACTTTTTTGGAAAACTTGTACATTCGACACGTTCGCCAACGGGTATTTGAACGTTAAAAGTGCGATCTAGGAGTCTCAAAATAATAGCCGATTCTGGGACACCCGACATTTTTGTGAACAAGCGTGCGATTTAACACCGAATCCTACGATGGTAAACGTCCGTGTACGTGTACGGTATATGTACAGCGTGTCCTTGAATCGGCATTTATTACCTACTTATGGCAATTTGCCAATTGGCAAATTGCCATATCTTTGAAAATGCTAATGGTTCATTTATTTATTTATTTATTGGTGTTTAAGGTCACATATTTCTGCACAATGGCTAACCATGACCGTGACAGTTTTACGGGTGGAAGAAGCCGGAGTGCCCGGAGAGAACCACCGAGCAACGGCGAGCAGCTGTCTGCTCCCCAACACACCAACTCCACACAAGCAGGGTTAGCATTGGTTGAAGACAGGTGCACCATCGACGCGCAGTACGCCTTACTACACAGCGTCACCGTGCCCCCACGTAGGCAATGGGGGTGAAGTGTCTTGCCCAAGGACACAACGCGGTTGCCGCAGATGGGATTCGAACCGAAGAGCTCTCGGCTTGCAGCCTGCACCTCTACCAACTGAGCCACCGCGCCCCCTAATGATTCATTTCCGTCATTTATATTCACTTGTAGAAAATACAATTCAGGAAAATACAATTATAAAAGTTTAGAGTATTGGTCCTAGGAGTCAATTCCATGAAACGTTTATAATTGTATTTTCTAGAAGCGTATTTTACATATATTAATATAACTGTCTAACATGAGTCATTATCATTTTTAAAGATATAGCAATTTGCCAACTGACAAAGTGCCACATCTTTGAAAATGCTTAATGGTTCATTTCAACCCATTTATATTCATAAAATTCTAAAAATACAATTGTAAAAGTTTTATGGTATTGGTCCCTGGTCGCAACAAACACTGTAAGGACAACATGGTTTTGAAATTACAAAGCTCGTTTCCAGATGTCATTCAACGCAGCACGGCCAACGCCAGTTTGAGGCCAACGCCGCTGTTACGGCCAAGTCTGGTGTGTATTTTGTATTTTATCTGACAATCATATTGGTTTTGTCTGAAAAACACGAAAGACGGTATGTATTACATAATGTGTTCCAATTCCGTATCATACAGACGACTCATTCTGATTCCTTATCATACCGACGACTCGTTTCTTGTAACGCGACGGGCTATCATAACAGGTGCATGAATACATTCAATGTGCGTTTCAGTGATCGACCCAACATCATGTCCCAAAACTGTTTTAATAATTTAAGATTTGATATGTTTATGTGACAGAATTGTTAGATAATCGAATTACCATGATAATGTGAATGTCCTGTGATTTGCATCAGATTCTCGGTGGTGTCCAAAAATGGGATCACAACTCGCCGGCAAAGCCGGCTCGTTGAGATCCCATTCTGGTCAACACCTCGAATCTGATACAAATCACAGGACATTCACATAATCATCATAATCTGTATATATTTCCAGAATTTCGAAAGGGGAGTGTTTTAAATGAGTTGGAAAAGATAAGGTAAACACAAAAACGTGAAATTTGCACCACTAGCATCGGGGAGGGGGGGGGGGGGGTGGGGGGCAAAATTTTAATTTGAAAATGGAAGTTAACATTATCAAATGAGTAGGAGACGGCGTGTGAATGTATTCACAAAAATCGCCAATTAATTTTTATTATTTTTTTAATTTTTGTCCCAAAAATTTAGATTATGACCCCTCTTTGGGACGCTCGTCGAGATCATTCCAATGAGGGATCATAAACTATGTTTTTGAGACAAAAAATGAAAAAAAAAGTTAGTTATTCAAGAATTTTGTTTGCAAGTGTCGTCTGTTTTTCATAGAAGGTAAAGGGTTAATGAAAAATGACAAAATAACCTAATAATAATAATGAAATTTTATAAAGCGTAAAATCACAAAGTGCTCAAAAATGCTGTACAGTTAAATTAACAATGAGCTCGTGACTTATCAAGGCAATATTCGGACTGAGAAAGGTGTAAAGGTCAGCAGGTTACATGCTGTCAAAAAGCCCTGAAAAGATGCGATTTTAAATTTTTTTTGAATTCGTTCAGATCTTTCGATGCCTGAACTGGTAAATTGTTCCAAAGTGCAGATCCAGCGAAAGAGAAAGCTCTGTTGTTCACAAAAGTGGACCCAGAGAAGGGCATCTGAAGCCTAAACCTAGAATTAGGGCTGCACGATATTCAAAACTGAATACTGGTATCGGTATTCAAAAAATACCGCGGTATACCGGTATATCGAAAACTGTTCAGATATATGAACACAAGTACCACAATCGAGACTCGAGGCACCACAGTCGGAACGAATTAGCATGCCTTGATGACGCGATTCCAAAAACCTTTACCCGACGCAGACGATATCAAAATTTATTTTTTTCAAAATTAGTTTATCAGATTTTCTCCAAAGATTTCAACAAAACTATATCATGTGACCCCTCATTGGAACGAGCTATACGAGCTCGTTCCAATGACGGGTTACATGATATAGTTTTGTTGAAATTTTTTAAATTTATTTTTCAACTGCTGAATTTGTATATTACGAGGGCACAAGCAGACGATTCCTTGGATACAGGGATAATATTATTCATTCGGGGCTACATTTTAAAAACTCAAGACATCTTGAAAATTAAATTGTGGGTAAATAAATAATGACGATAAACCGATATTTTTTAAATTACACCGGTATTCAATCGATATGGGTTTGAATACCGGTATATATCGGTTTATCGATATACCATGCAGCCCTACCTAGAAGTGACGTAAAAACGCCAAAGTGTCGATAAATCGAAAACATACACCCCCCCTCCCCCCAGCTATCTCTTATGTTAAAATTTTTAAAAATCTGGTCATTTTATTTTTTGACCTTATAAACCCCCTATGACATCACCTCCTAACGGTTGAAATTTCCTAGAATGTTACCCGGTTTTTGGATATGGTTTTCGTTGGAGATAAAATTCCCCAAATTACAAAAATCTGAGCCTCAAAATGAGGCTGTAACTAAAAGAACAACAAAATGCTGTAAAATTAGCATCGCTGGCATCGGGGACGACATTTTAATTCATAAAATGGGTGTGCAGAGCTTCAGGTGCCTGGGAAACAGTGTGCAAAGTTTCCTGGCTGTAAATGTATATATACGGACAGAACTGAATCACGAAAGTAGCTCTTTTAATAAAATATGACAATTTTGAAGTGACGTAAAAACGGCAAAGTGGCCATAAATCGAAAAACGAAAAAAAAACCTTGCACTTGCCCGCGCACACCCCCCCAACCCACCCCCAGTTTTAGCCCCAACCCCCAATTATTGATGCCTTTCACAACTTAGAAATTATGAAAACAAACGGACTCAGAGTCCAGGGACCCGTTTCTTGAAACCAACTTAAGACGAAAGTACATCTTAAGAAGTCATTAAGAAAAACCTAAGCAGAAATGTGCGTTTCACGAACACAAAATCGTCTAAGTTTGATCAAAGATAAGACAAAAATCTTAGACTGGTCAGTAGATGTCATAAGTAAATCTGTACAACTACTTGAGAGTTTCTTAAAGTCTGACACGCCGTGATCGCTTGATGATACATGCACGAGGATGTCAATGCATGTTGATTCGATTTATTCCTGTCAATGGGGAGTTTGCGATTTCAAACGTGTACGGGTACGGGTACGTGTAGCTACACGTACCTGTACACGTTGGGATTTGAGAAAAGTTGAGTTGCGAAACGACTTTTTTAATTAACGTGTACGTGTACGGGTAACGGGTCAGTAACTCTGTGAGTTCAGGGTCATTATGTTGTTGACCAACAAAAATGGCTTCCTCAGATCTGCTGATGTTCGGTGCGATTGAAGACGACGTAGAATTAGTGTTGTTATCCACAACTGATGAACGTTCAGCTTATAACATTAGGTTTCATTACCCAAGCTTTGACTTGTCACGATTTACAAATGATGAATGCCGTCAAATGTTTAGGTTTGACAAGGACGGTTTAGGCAAGTTAACACTACATTCCAATTACCCCAGTCAATCGTTTGTGAGAATGGCACCGTTGTATCTGACACAGAAGGGTTGTGCATCATGCTGCGCATACTTGTATATCCAAATATTTCATAACACCATGTGGCAACCCATGTAAAACCCGGGGGGGGGGGGGGTTGCCGGTTGGATGCTACCCGCTCCAAATATGCTCCATACCAAATATCAATGACCTGATACGTACAGATTTATCAAAAGTTGCGTTTGATTTTTTTTTATTTTGTATTTTGAGGCCCGTGCATGGCCCACATTTTTTCCCGCTAAATGTGCCCCAAAGGGATCAATTTAAATAGACATGAAAATCCTACTTACAGTGATGCCATATATCAAATATGAATCATTTGAGGCAGTGGCTTAGAAAAAAACAGATTTTTAAATGTTTTTTCTATTATGCACAGTTTTAAAAAAATACGGACTTAGCATTTTTTCAAAGTCCAGAAGCTGTATTCTACAACAAAACTAATGACATTTTTTTACTATTCCTTTCTGTTGGTTGGTTCCAAGGAAGCTTCACACCAAATAGGAAATCTCAGTGCATTGTGGTTTTAGAGATATGGGCGTTTAACAAAAAATATTTCTAGTTTTAGCTGCCGCGGTTCCCACGGGGCTACTAGAAATTGTTGGGGGTATAAATACTTATGACCCATTAATATACTTCATAATAAGTTTGGTTCAAATCGGCCGCTCGGTCAGAAAGTATAAATTTTTGGCGGGGCAAAAATTCTTGCCCCTCCCATAACGACGGTGAATATTGCCCCTAGAACTTCTCTTAAACAAACTGGGTTCTACACCCCAAAGGGAAGCAGCATAACGGTCTCTGCTACCGCTGGTTCAAGAGATGTTTTGCCAATTGGCGCATTTTGGCCCCACACCACCCCCCCCCCCCCTCCTCAATACGAGCAAAACTATTATTTTAAAAAATGCCCCTATATAACCGCTACTCAAGTGAAATTCTATTAAAGTGTTCCCAAACATCACCTTCACGACGGACGACGGACGCGCGACGGGCAAAAAGTGATTAGAATAGCTCACCCTGATTTTCAGTCAAGTGAGCTAACACGCCACTTGCCAACAGCCACAGAAAATGACTAAACGCAAGCCAATGATTGAAACTTGTCTGGCTAGGACAAGTGTTTGACTCTCTTAATAAGGAAATAAACATGTCCACAACCAGCCCACGACACCATGTGGTGTATGTGAGGGGTCATAAAGTGGGCGTGTGATTGTTTTTTGGTTGCTGTATTTAGTCATCGGTTCTCCCAAAGGGAGACCGAATTGCCAACCTTTCATTGTGTAAGCTAATGGATGATTCCAGCTTTTACAAACCGTTATATTGGTCTGTTTTGGTGGCGTTCTTTCCATTTTGTAACCGCTATGGAAATCATGCTGGCGCTGCTCCCAAAGCAGCGTTCTGTTTGTGTTTTTCTTCTCTCTTTAACGAAGATTGTTTTGCGGCATTGATTAGATGCCATGACTTCATCCCAATAAACGCATCACACCTGTGTGTGCCTCGGCACCTAGCAACTGAACCACTGGTCGATTGGAATCCTTATGGTAGCTTGGTGAGCCAGGCTGCATAAATCTTACATCCTAGAATAACGTGGCTGGTGGGGGCTGGCCCTCCGGTAAACGCATTCAATGCACTGTGTAATCTCTTTTCACGAGTTGGATCTTGGTTGCTATCCGGCCTCCTTGGTTCTGTCTGACACTATAAATCCAATGATAGCCATTCGGTTCGCAATGGTTTTAAAATCCCACGTCGTACCTGCGCCCCTTTGGCACGTGAAAACTATGTTTTTTTGTTGTGTTTTTGTTTTGCTATCTTTATGCTTATGCCTTGCTCTCTACCTTTCAGCAGGTCCCTGCTACAAACACCTTCCATCGGAAAGCCATTACTCAGTGACATAGCCAGGCCTGGTAGAGCTCAGCCCCTCCCCCCCATACGCACACACACACCCACGTCATGACCCGCTCCCATTTAAAATGAAGCGCGCATTTAAAAACACAAAAACAAACAGGGTATAAATAATTTTGAAACAAATAGGGTATATAAAATAATTTTCAAAAATAATTCAGTAGTTCGATTGTTATCAATGGGGGGACTTGAATGTCCCTGGGGAGAACCTCCTGGCTATCCACATTGGGAGGGGCACCCTTCCCATACTCCTCATCTCAGTGTTTTGCACTTTGGGATCTGCCTCCGGCTCAGTAATCAACTTACGTGCCACCCCCCCCCCCATATTGTTCCTAGCTCACAACCATCTTAGTAAGCCATCTGATTCAATCGAACTTCCCCACTACTAAATCAATTCTCCACCCCATCCCCACCCCCGCCACCACCCCACCCCCACCCCCACACCCTCACACCACACACACACACTCACCCCGTACACGAAAATAAATAAATTAAGAATAAAATAATCAAATATATAATAGTGATCGTTCTTAGGCGTAGTGGCAACGTAACATAAACATCCTCATGTGATAATTCATCGTTGGAAGAAAGGGAAAATATATTCTCCAAGACTGTTCGAGAAAACAGCTGCGTTTTAGATCTTGAATATTCAATCCACAACAAACACAACAAAAATTCCCCCTTGATATCCGCGAAGAATTCTTCCAGAACACAAGGATCATAACGAGAATAACCTGTTATATTATATATGTAGAGAGAAAATGAAACCATTATTATTTTAACAAATCCATATCTACCCGTTCGTCGAAACTTGTAAATCCACTTCTACACGTTGGATAAAAACGTGTACGTGTAGAAGTAAGCGAACTTTATGATGTTGTCGACAAGATTTTCGTCTAGCCGTTCACGTACACGTAATGACTTTTCCTGACCAAAACGAATTATTTCGTGATTAATGCCAGTGTTGACATGTCCTTGTCACAACAAAATTAAACTAATTTGTTTCACAAACGCGCTCATTATTTCGATTGTTGCAATTAGAAAGCTTCTAGGAACCACGGGATTGTAGCTGGCACGAATTTGTGCATTCAACTGAAACACATTTTGTCTTTTTAAATGACTGGAATTTTCAAATTTCAACCCGGCAGTTTTACGTGTAGCAAACGTGTAAGCGTGTGCAAGAAGTGTGACGTACTTCACAAATTATCTGCTACACGTACCCGTACCCGTACACGTTTGAAATCGCAAACTCCCCAATATGTTGTTCCTCGTTGTGATTTGCCGTGCCCCATCAAACTCTAACCACAAAATGGCTGCTGTTCACTTGATATTTCAAGCCAGAAGAAATCTTAGAAGACCACGCGTAGTTCGGGATAAAAACAACCCCCTAGATTACATGTGTGAAGAGGAATTAATATCACGATATCGTTTGGATCGAAGATTAATTACAGATTTTCGTGATTTGGTGCAGCATTCTATTCAACATCCAACGAGAAGATCGAATCCCTAACAAGTATCATTACAGGTGTTACTTGCATTACGTTTTTATGCAACTGGGAGCTTTCAGGCCGTAACTGGCGATATTCATGGAGTTAGCAAGTCTACCATTTCATGAGTGGTGAACTCAGTCATCATTGCTTTGTTTGGTGAGGCGTATGGATTCATTTAATTTCCAAAAAGTGAACCCGCGTTAAGGGGAGATAATGGTTGGGTTCCACGATATAGCCGGGTTTCCCAACGTTGTCGGGCCTGTTGACTGCACGCACATCAGAATAAGGGTTCCATCTGAAGAGGAAGTGGCATATGTTAATCGAAAGCGGTACCACTCGATAAATGTGCAAGGGGTGTGTGACTCTCAATTAAGATTTCTGAATGTTGTAGCGAAGTGGCCTGGATCAGCTCGCGATGCTTTTATTTATTCCTCATCGGAAGTTTGTGGACTGTTCGAAAATGGGGGCATTCCAATCGGATGGCTTATTGGGGATAGTGGATACCCGTTGCATCCAGAACTGATGACACCTATCAATAATGGAAAAACTGCTGCGGAGCGACGATATACGAGGACGCTGGTGAAGTCGAGGAATACCATAGAACGTGCGTTTGGGGTTCTGAAAATGAGATTCAGCTGTATTAACACATCTGGTGGAACCCTTTTATTCTCTCCAGTGCGGGTGTGTAGGATTACCGTGGCTGTTTGTGTTCTCCATAATATGTGCATTGACACGCGATTACCGTCACCGGACGAAGACATGCCAACCAACGATGAAATGGGTGTTACCTACAATGGAGACAATCAGAACACAACCGGAATCCAGTTAAGAACAGCTCTTGTTGAGGGGCGGTTTCAATGAATCATTTCGGTTGATCTTTTGAGATAAATTGTGAATTTAATTATTTTTCTTTAATGCATGACCATTTGAAGACAATCTTCTTTTCCAACGGAGGGGGGGGGGGGGCGGGGGCGGGGGGCGATGGCTCAATCGGTAGCGAGTTCAACTCAAAACGCTAGAGCGCTCAACCTCTCGGTCGAGTGTTCCCTCCCGTTCATATCCCGCCTCGGATTTGTCACCTCGATCTTATGTGGAGAGGTGGCGCTGTACCTGCTGGCGGCCGGAGGTTTCGAAGACAATATAAAATTGAAAAGTGTGCATGTCGTGATATGGCTGAATATTGCTGAAAACGACGTTAAACACCAATGAATCGATCAATCATTTCCAACGAGGTCGCGAGTCCTTAGAGCGCATGGTGGTACACTCATTCAGCTTTGTTTCATGAGAACTGTTCTGAAAGCTTCATCAATAACTTAATCAGCTAGTTGTGTCGTGTATTGAATGGTTGGGTGGGGGTTTAACGTTGATTTCAGTTGTATTTCAGCCACATCAGTGAATGTCTGGGGGACACCCGACCTTCCCACTAAAGGTCGAAATGCGAAACCTTTGTGTGGATATATGACCGAGACTGAACGCTCTACCCAAAAAGTGAGTTGTTATGTTATGAAAGTGATGTGAAGTCGAAGTGGCGATATTGGTACCGTATGGGTTACCGTGTAGACATCTTCTTTCGATCTACTGAGTGTGTGTACGTGTGTGTCGTAGGGCTGCACGATATTCAAAACTGAATACCGGTATCGGTATTCAAAAATAATACCGCGGTATAACGGTATATCGAAAACTGTTCAGATATATGAACACATTTACCGGGCACAATCGAGACTCGAGACATCACAGTCGGAACGAATTAGCATGCCTTGATGATGCGGTTCGAAACACCTTCACCGAACGCAGACGATATCAAAAATTATTACTTTCAAAATTAATTTATCAGATTTTCCCCAAAGATTTCAACAAAACTATATTATGTGACCCCTCATTGGAACGAGCTCAACGAGCTCGTTCCAATGAGGGGTAACATAATATAGTTTTATTGAAATTTTTGAAAATTATTTTTTCAACTGCTGAATTTGTGTATTACGAGGGCACAAGCAGACGATTCCTTGGATAAAGGGATGATATTATTCATTCGGGGCTACAGTAAAAAAACTCAAGACATGTTGAAAATTAAATTGTGGGTAAATAAATAATGACGATAAACCGATATTTTTGTAATTACATCGGTATTCAATCGATATTGGTTTGAATAACGGTATATATCGGTTTATCGATATACCGTGCTGCCCTAGTGTGTCGTGGGGGGGGGGGGGGGTAGGGGGCGGGTTAATGTATGCATTGTAGGAGCAATCCGATTGAGGTTGCTTTGATTATAGAGAATGACCAAGAGAATTCAACAATGCAATATAATAGTAAAACAGTAACACAACAAAACAGTTTATGTGGAATAGTTGCTTTCAAAGGAATTGGTAATGCTTTCCCCAACAACACGCACAAGCTTCCCGAGGTTGGTTGGTGACTATTTTCTCGTCAACAGCAAGTCTCTTCTCAACCTCGAGTCTGTCTTCTTCGATCTCCAACCTTTTCTCTTCTACCCTGAGAATCCTTTCACTTAGTTCTGTCCGAGCCTGACGTTTCCTTCTTTTTGAGGTTGACGGCATCGATGCTGGACCCACTGTTACCAGTGTGGTATCCTCATCTGATGAATGAGGGGAATCTACAAAGAGAATAATCGTTATAATCTCGTATACTTATATAATTATGTCTGACCACACAAACTGAATGGCCCTTAATATTTCTGTCTATTCTTTTTTTGAACAATCTTGAGTGAGTTCAGTCGCCATAATTGCACAGAAGAAAACTACGTGATGTCTAGATAAACTTCCTGTGAGTAAAACCAGTTATTATTGTGATAGTCTACCGACATTACAGTGTCGAATTGTATACAACTCGCCCTTTTCCAAGTATGTTTATCGATAATTATTTCTATATATATTCATGAGTTTAATCACGTGAGCCACGTGATTTTGTTTGTAAATATACAAACGATAAGTCAAAAATAATCAGAATTCAATCTGACAGAATGTCTCGGGCTGGTAGTGACAAATGGTCAAATGTCGTAGTGATAATAATAGTAATAACGTGGTTTCGGAGGGCGCTCTGGTTTATTAACGGCCCTCCAGGAATGATCAACAGCCCTCGGGCCATTAACGGCCCTCGACTTCGTGTCGGGCCTTTAATGAATCCTTGTGCTGTTCATCATTCCCGTAGGGCCGTTAAGAAACCATACCGCCCTCCAACTCCATGTTATTGTTATATTAGCGCCCTGTGACTCATGAGCGACAGGAAAACAAAAACGATATGGTTTCTGATGGCTTGAGTAAAAGGCTTATCATGTTATAGGAACGCATGATACATTGGTAATAATGACGATTAATACGATAACAATAAGAATACACTACGTGTATACTGAATAATTAGTATTAATTGTGGCCTTGTTCCTTTCTCTTATAAGACTTTCCAGTTGAACAGGGATATGATCAACCACTGACCGACACTGACAGGCCTTCAATTCTATAAAATGTTGGATCGCGCACAGGCACTAGCCTTATTTGGATGTTATGGGCGCTGTTGTAATATGCGCGCCTCGGTCAAAGTAAATTTTCAAGTGTTAACCCTTTAGTAACCTAACGACCAAAAACTACTAGAAAATAAACCAACATGAGCCCAGCACAGCTTATCTTTGGAAAACCGCACGCAAAGCATACAAATATGGGCATCATTAGAACCGGCTCATCGAGCCGGTTCTACTGATATCCATATTTGTTTGGTTTTAATGAAAATATTTCACAAACGCCGACAAGTGTATATTCCAGGAAGTAGCCATACTTTAGCCTGTAAACAAAATAACCTCAAAATTTGACCGCGCGTGAACCTGCCGAGGCGCAAGATAAATCGATCGCGAAGATGGGATTCCAGGCGCGCTGAGGTGCGCTACCGCGATCGCGCGCCTCAGAATCGAAGGTCTGCACTGATGATTAACACGCGCCTAATCATGCAACGAATACGTCCAAGGTTTGTCGAACAGCCTTACCCCAGTGTTCCACTGCTCTTGACGTATTTAGATTAGCGGTTAGAATGACCAAAAGAGAAAATAAGCGGCAGATATCTGTGCGTTATAGGTGCATTAGATTAACTGGGGATGTCTGAATAATTTGTCAACTCACCTATTTGGGAATTGTGTAAACTATCCGTATCGACACCTCCTCTGATGCCATGGATCCGAGGGGGTCCTAAGACGTCAAGGATCCTCTCATCCGCATCGTTAACGTCGGGTTCTGACGGACCCCCCCCCCCCCCGACCCTCCGTTCCGCATATGTTCCTGTTGTTCCTGGCAACAGTCTTCTTTGTATGGCTGGCCATATTTGTCCATTTTTTCTCCACCTCCTCCACCGTCCTGACGATTCCTGACTTATTTACAGGATTTACGTTACGCGTTATTTCGTTCCATGATTTGCTCTTCTTCAAGTTGCTGACGGTCCTCTTGAATTTACTAAATACAATATCCTTGTGTTTGGAAACACCACCTGTAAAGACTTCTAACTCGTCGGATTTGAAATTGGGGCTCCTTTTAGATATGACGCTGTGATGACAGTAAAATAGAAAATGACGTTTGAACAGCAGATACGTCGTTCCTTTATGGAGGGGAATTCTATGGAATACCAGGCCCGTCGGAACCGGTGGGAGGGGGGGGGGGGGGCTGCAGCCCCCCCCCCAATAATTTGCTCATATTTCGTCGTTAGTTTATCCATGATGGGAGCAACCGATGTAATCTGAATAAAACTGGACATTACATTATTTAACTCAGATTAGAACAGTGGCGTAGGAACCGGGGGAGGGAGATATTCCCCCCACCCACAAATTTGTCAAAAGTAGGCTTTACTGTGCTGGGTTTGTGGTTTCTCCACACGGGATGCCCACTGGTTACCATATTCCGACATTGCTGTTAATGATTACTGGATTGAGTGGGTTCCATTTGAGCTTTCTTCCACCAATAAAACTGACAGTCGTGTTTTCGCCTAATTGTGGAAAGCGATGTTAAACCCCAACCAACCACAGGGTAATTCATTGCATGTTCACTATTCCTGTCATTCTGCTCGGAAATCACGCTGAACTGATCAGAGAGCTGACGTATTTCCGTATTGACGATGTATTTGCTCAGAGTCACTCAGAATGCATATTTGTACATCTTAAATTAAAAAAATTTCGGACCCCCACCAACGAGACGGGGGGGGGGGGGAGGGGTACCACATCTCGTGCTCACCCCCCACTCGCCTCTTCGCGGTTCGGATGACGCTTCGCGTCATAGGAATATACGATTTATTCACTCAGAATCAACCAGAATGCATGTTTTTACATCTTAAATTCGAAAATTTTTCCGGGGGAGGCCGCCGGACTCCCCACCAACGAGACGGAGGATACCCCCTCTCGTGTTCACCCCCACTCGCCGCTCGGATGACGCGTCGCGTCATGGAAATATAGGTCCTACCCCCCCCCCCCCCGGCCCCCCCCCCCCCAAATAAAATTAGCTTACTACGCCCCTGGATTAGAATTATGAACGTATCACTGAATGTATAACATGTACCTGCATATGTTGATGTGCAAACGTTTTGAGCAATTCCATTGGCAGCTTAGAAGACCACGACAATCGTTGGCGTAATGATAAAACTAATAAATCCGCCATAAGGCCTGACTGTTTTTTAGCATGTCGGAATACGGCCACGGCCTGCAGGTGAGCCCGGTGTGAGAACCGTCCCCAAATGTTATGGGGTTCTATTGGGATTTTTGAAACATTTTGTTAAAAAAAACAACTTTTGCCGTTTAAAAAAATCAAGAGGTTTTTGCTTCAAAAGCTACCAGAATGCTTCCTTTGATTGCCCTTTTCAAAAAATTTTCTGGGGGAGTAACCACCCCTCCCCTCCCCCTCCCCCCTAAAAGCCCGTGCCTTCAGCACTCGCGCCAGATGCCTTCGGCATCTGGATACCCCATACCCATTTAGTATCAGCCAGTTCACCCAAATTAGCAATATCAGCCCCCCCCCCCCCCCCCAATATAAACTTCGTTCCGACGGGCCTGAATACCACGCCCTGTACATGAAGCCCGTGAAGTCAAACATTTTCACGTTAATGTATGCTCGGTCAATTCCTTGTTACACGCATAATCTCCGTGGTTTGTATTGTGATGAAGGAAATTACAATAGCATGAACGATGACAAATATCCGACCTCACGCAAGAGAACACACGTAATCGCCTACATTACGATCGCGAAGAGCATATTAAGCATGTGCTTTTCGCAAACTCCTCTGAAATAATAGAGCTGATGCAGAATCCAACGAAATTCCACTGATCCCAAGGACGTATTCGCATGTATGCTTTCCAAGATGACAATGCATGGAAACGAGTATGGCAATGAGTGAGTGAATGAAAGCGTCCACCACTTGGATGACAAATGGCAACAGCGTACGGTCATGCCAACTGAAACCGAACATAAACCCTTACCTATTAGCGATGATTGAACAGAAACAAAACTAACAACCCATATTCAAGTTTTAAATTATTTTAAAAACCAAGTAAATAAATCAATAAATCAACCAATAAATAAATCAATAAATCAATCAACAAATTAATTAATAACTAGTAGAAACAATCAATCAACAGTATAAGCCACTGAGTGAAATCGAGCAATCAGTCCACTGTGCACCGTGCACATCAAGGGAGGCTATTTCTGAACTGCGTGCACCCTTTTTCGTTTGCAACTGTACCAGAAGATCGGGAACTAGTCTATGCTCAGCGCAATCTTAATCTCATGCTTAAGTAAGTATTAAGCTTGTTTCGTGAAACACTTTCGTGACACGGAACCGTCTTATCTTAGTTGGCACTTATCTCTTAAACTTAAGTCATTCTTAAGAAATACTTATGACACTGCTTCATGAAACGGGCCCCAGGAAATTGCGTTTTTATGTCTCTAATTTCACATTTTTTTCAGGGAGAGGCCCTCCCCTCCAGTGAGAGGGGTGTGCCCCTCTTGTGCTCGCCCCACCTCGCCGCTAAGTGGCTCGGTTAATGCAGCGCATCCTATTCTGTGTGTCCCCTAGTAGTTCAGCCATCTGAACGTAGCGGCTACTCCCCTATCGTAGGCGGAAACCACTACGTTCAGATCGATGAACTAGCCCCCCCCCCCCCCCACTCCCCCTAGATATTATTCTTGCTCCCTACCTTTGACATCCTGGCTACGCGCCTGGACGTCACCTCCGAGTTCGGTCATAAAGGATGGAATTTCTTAGGATATTGCCAGAGTTTTAGACAGAGCCTCGAAATGGGGCGGAAACTGAAAGATAGAAAAATGACGCCAAATTGGCATCGCTGGCATCGGGGACGACATTCTAATTCAAAAAATGGGTGAGCACAATTTCAGGTGCTTGGGAAACGGCGTGCAAAGTTTCCTGGCTGTAAAATTGACAAATGCGGACATTAAAGTAAAATTGACAGTTCGAGCACAGCAAACCCGGGTTTTTCAACTAAGGTGATTTCTCGTGATTTTCGAACTTAGTTTTCTCGAGAAGAAAATGCGAGCACACTTTAAACTTTACGCGACTTTTCGAGTCAAAAATCGGATGGGAGATCGAATCACCGAGAGAGGCAGATATTACGTCCCCGTCTTCTCGATTGAATTTCGGAGATCGAGCGAAATGAAAAATCTTTAAAAATCTTAGACAATTTCGAAATCGGTCAGTTCTGGCACAGGTGCACGGAACAGATTTTATTTTCCGTATGGTTCAGTGATGCTATAGATGCGGATTTCATAGAACAGGCGTGTAATAAAATAAATATGTAGAATGGTTACAAATTAAATCATTGAATGAAGAAAGCTAATACCAACAAGCTTGTCTATTTCATTTTATAATATTTATTTATTTATTTATTGGAGTATAACGACACTTTCGACAGTCAGGGTCACCTCGTGTCGAAGTTTCAGTCATTATTCTGCCCACAAAATGAGACGACACTTAAAATAATATTGAGTGGTGATGGTGTGTTCTCCATTTTCTTCCACTCACTCCAACCCGCCCTTTTCATTAACCATCTCTTTCAGAACACTCTTCTTTAGAGTATGGTGGACATGGCTAGGCCTAAGAAATTTAAAAATCTGTTTCTCAAGCCCTCCATCATGGACCTTTTGGCTGCCGCATGCTCTCTTTTTATAACCAATGCCAAGTTGAAAAAGTAAACATATTTTACCCAAGTTAATAAAATTGATAAATTTGTTCCCTTAGTGCAAGAAGGCTTTGCAATGCTTTAGCATTGCAAAGCCTTCTTGCACTCATGGGACGAAATTCACAACAACCCATGCTAATCTGTTGATTATGAGGCCTAAAACATAAAACAAACCAAGAATATGAAGTTTTTATGGCAAAGACTTAATTATACAAAATAAAATAAAAAACCGCCCGCCCGCATGCAAGTTTACAAAAATGGCCTGAGAAACAGAAGGTCCACTTTGTGGGCCTTAACCAAATCTTTTTGTACCTCCTTATGCCTATATTGTAGGGTCCGAGAAGTCAGCTGACAGTGGACAGTTAACAATTCAAAATGTGAAGTCAGCTGACAGCTGACACTTGAACAGTCGACTGTTGACAATTCGAAGAAGTTTTTTTGCAATTCACCTGATCCGCAGTGAGCTTGCATATGGATAACAATTCAAAAGGTGTTGTACGTCGTCTTGTCTTTTTCCTCTCTAATATTTATTGTATTTATTGGTGTTTAACCCTTTACCTAACATGAAAAGCAGACGACACTTGCAAAAAAAAATTCTTGAATAACTATTTTTTTTCATTTTTTGTCTCAAAAACATAGGTTATGACCCCTCATTGGAACGAGCTCGACGAGCTCGTTCCAATGAGGGGTCATAACCTATGTTTTTGAGACAAAAAATGAAAAAATAATTAAAATTAATAGGCGATTTTTGAGAATAGCGCTGGCCGGTTTTGGCCGTTACGTTGGGTAAAGGGTTAAGGTCACATATTTCTACATGCACAATGGCTAATCATGACCTCGATAGTTTTACGGGTGGAGGAAGCCGGAGTACCCGGAGAGAACCACCGAGCAACGGCGAGCAACTGTCAGCTCCCCAACACACTAACTCCACACAAGCAGGGTTCGCACTGGTTAAAGACAGTGCACCATCGACGTGCACTTCGCCTTAGTACACAACGTCCCCTCTAAAGAAACAAACAAAAACGTTTCTTCGTTTTCAAAAGTATAATTTTCCCTCGTAAAATTGTCTCTCTGTATAATTTACAAAAAAATGAGGATTTCACTCAGACTTACATAACATTTAATGCCGACTAGCATATTTTTGATCGTTTGTTTATTTTGACCTGTCAGCTGTGAGAATGACCAGGCTGACAATTCGAGCAGCTTTTTAAACATGCTATTTTTGTGTTAGATCTGGGGCCGGGGATAGGAAGTTCGAGCCCTGGAGTTAATTTTGGCATGGGCCCTCTTTCGAAAATGTCGGGATACTAATGGAGATGCTGGATTTGCCACAGGTACCGAAGGCACGAGCGATAAAAGGGGAAATTGGGGTCCCACCACCCCTCCAGAATATCAGTTATTAAATGGAGACTTCTGGCGGCTTTGGAGGAGAAAAATCACGTTATTGTTTGGCCTTTAAAATTACGTTTTTTAGGTTTTTTTCTGCTGTTGTAGGAATGTTTAGGAAACCCACGTGGGCCCGAGTCTCGAACATATTTATATAGATAACAGTCTATTAACAGACTGAGCATCTGCACAGGACACTCCTATTCCTTCTTTACATTAGCGGCAACTAGTATTCCAATACGACGGGCAACTTATCTTGTTGGTTCTAGCTCGTGGATCGGGGGCCCAGACGCGGCACAGGAGTCAGAACTAGGGGGAGGGGCAGGCTTGACCCAAGACTCCTGGGCGAAGCCCTGGCATCTACCCCGGGCCCCATTCCCGGCCTTGGTTAGATCCGCCTAAAGGAATCGTCTGATCTTTCCGTTTCCAAATTGTCAGCTGGATGACAATTCGGACTATTAATAAAACGTGCCAATATTGATAGATTTCAAACTTTAAGTCTAAACTGTGTTAGCCAGTCTTCGTGAGAAAGTTTCATTGTGGTCAATGGGGCCTTTAGTTTGTTCTCATTCATAGAAGTCGGAGATCGTTAAGTTGAGACTGGACTGTCCATTTGGAGTTATTTCTGAACTGTGAGCTACGAATCTATTGATGGCTGTCAATTCGACTTTTTTGTCAGGGCCAAGTTTTAACGCCGAGTAACGATTGATTTGTATTATATTAGGCAATATATTATATTCCCTCACCGTCCGGGTATTTATTTCACCAGGGAACAATACTATAAAACTTTTACACTTGTATTTTCTGGAATTGTATTTTCTAGTTATAACCTTAAATGTGTTGAAACGAACCATTAGCATTTTCAAAGATATGGCAATTTGCCAGTTGGCAAATTGCCATATCTTTTAAAATGCTAATGATATGCCTCTTCTTCAGTTATATTCATAGGTAGAAAAGACAATTCTACAAAATGCAGTTGTAAAAGTTTTAATGTATTGGCTCCAGTATGTATACTGGAGCCAATACATTAAAGTATACTGAAGTTTCCTTGAATATTAGGTTCAAAAGTTATTTCACAACGTGACGTCTCCTGGATGACAATACAAAATAATGCCGCCTTATGAAAATTCCACTAACATGGAACTCATTAAATGTTTGGTGAAACTCTTCTGTGTAGTAAGCAATCAGAACAACCCATTAACAACAACAACAACAACAACAAGAAAACACAAAATAAACACGATGTATGTTGACTGAAAACTTCAACAAGCCATCAGTTGGCTATCTATTTATTTATATTTATTTATTTATTGGTGTTTAAGGTCACATACTTATGCACAATGGCTAATCGTGACCGTGACAGTTGTACGGGTGGAGGAAGCCGGAGTACCCGGAGAGAACCACCGAGCATCGACGAGCAGCTGTCAGCTCTCCAACATCGTAACTCTGAACTCTGCACCGCAGCACAGGCAGGCCCGGTTAGATTGGTTGAAGACATGCGCACCATCGACGTGCAGTACGCCTCAGTACACAGTGTCATCGTGCCCCCATGTGGGCAATCGGGGTGAAGTGTCTTGCCCAAGGACACAACGCGGTTGCCGCAGGTGGGATTCGAACCGAGGACCTCTCGGCTTGCAGCCTGCGCCTCTACCAACTGAGCCACCGCCCCCCCCCCCCCCCCCCCCCCAGTTGGCTATCGATATGATGGACAAAATGCATGGGCATTATTTTTTAAAACGTTAATGGTCGCGCGGTATTTAAGTTTCACTGGAAAGCTCTATATTGCGGTTTCGCATTCCATTCGGCGGAAATTTTAAATCCTTTATCAATTGATGCTACGAGTAAGTCTATTTATCAACTTTATTTGGTCACTGTGCTCCACATAGGAACTCGGAAGGGGGTGGGGGGGGGGGGAGGGGAGCTCTGTTTTACTGGTAAAATAGCACCCGGTAACCAATGCTTGGGATGGAAGTCCTCTAAAATGGGCAACAGGTGTATAACCGGTTGGCAAGACTTTATATCCATGTTGAGGTCACGATTAACCATTGTGTACAACTATGTGGAGTTGAACACAAATAAATAAATAAATAAATAAATAAATAAATAAATAAATAAATAAATAAATAAATAAATAAATAAATAAATAAATAAATATGGTCATTGAGCACACATCTGCATTGAGGGGCGCAACTATGGGGAGGGTGTGTGTATGAAAAACAAGATGTATTTTGACTGAAAGCTTCAACAAGTCGTCAGGACGCTGTGGACAGGATGGATAAAATGACTGACGTGACAACCGTTACTCATTCCTGGTTCCTTATTCGACATTCGTTATTCGTTATTTTTATTTATTTAACGGTATGTAAAATATTCTACTCAAAGTTTGCTAAGCACCAAATATTTGACACATCATTGTGAAATTTGCTTGTGACATATTTGCGATGTTTTTGGTGGATATGGTTGAGAAATGTTTTGAGATGGTCCCCAGTGTTCACATTAGTTCTCTTGACAGGTAGACTTATTGTGGCAGTCATGGAAAGCATGTACCTCTTGATTTCCACGATGTTTTCATGTACTGTCTACATGTACATGACACGTGTAGGGTATTTAATCTTCATTTCAATACAAACCCTTGTGATTTAATGACTGAATATGGCAAATACAAATGTAAGAAGACATTTGTCTGAAGCAGAAATATGGCGGGCTGTAGGGATGATGCAGCAAGGGGCTACCCATCGTCAGGTTGGTGAAGCCCTTGGTGTGCACCATACGGTGATCACCAGAGCCAGGGTAAAATCTCGGAAGTATGGCACACCAGTAAGACGGCATGGTGGTGGCAGAGATAGGGCAACATCTGCAGCTGAAGACCGGTTTTTGATCATTCAGGCCCGTAGGAACCACTTTGCCATAACAACCCAGCTTCTCAGTGACCTTCAGAATGCATCCGGGGTAAATGTTTCGACGCAGACTATCCGCGCAAGGCTGCACGAAGGTGGACTCCGATCGAGAAGACCGTGTATTCGCATTCCACTGTCCCAGAACCATCGACAGGCACGATATGAATGGGCCATGGACCACGTTGGATGGACCAGAGAAGATTGGCGACCTGTCATTTTTACAGATGAGTCAAGGGATGAGCAGGGATGGACGTACAGAGCTCTGTGTCCTTGAACGTGGTACATTGACAACACAGCGGTAAATTGATGAGATACTGGATGTCCACATCAGATTGTATGCAGGTGCCGTGGGTGTAGATTCATTCTGATGGAAGATAATGCCAGTCCTCATGTTGACTATGCTGTCGGGGAGTACCGACAGAGGGGAGGGAGGGGATTGAGCGTATGGGCTGGCCAGTAAGATCCCCTGACCTCAATCCAATCGAACATGTCTGGAATGAGTTGCAATTTCAGCTTGTCCAGTCCAGCCAAGAAGTGTCCAGGAGCTTGGTGCCAGGCTGGTCTAACAATGGAACAACATCCCACAGAGAACCACCAGGAACCTGATTTGGGGTATGACAAGGCGTTGTCAAGCTGTAATTAACAGTAATGGGTCTCATACTCGATATTGAACCCATACCAGTTCGCTCCGTCAACTTTTTGGCAAATTTGAAAAATCTCCTCTTTTACCAATAATATCCATTTTCCAGGTTATCGTATTCAAAAGCTGAAAATAATGTCAAACACAAATAAAATCTTAATTTCTGTACTTGAATCATTAAAGATATAATTAAATAAAAAATATATACACTTTTCATTACAATATTTCAACGAAAACGTAAAAGAGGTAGTTGGATACACTTGGCGCTTAGCAAACTTTGAGTAGTATATAATAATAATAATACATCTACAGGATAATGTTGTGATACATATACATATCGATGGGGGACAGCACGGCTAGATTGGATGTCTTCCTGCTACCCCCAAGGTACAAATTATAATTGGAGCAACATCGTATCAGACAGAGTATACAGTCAGGGTAAAAATAGAGATCCTTTTGAAGTAATTTTGTAATGTTGCATTGACGCATGGAAAACAAGACTTTATGATTCTGGAGAATCATGGTTTTTCCCGATGAGATTCCATGATTTTTCATGACCCCACAGTGTCTGATGAATTGTTTTTAACTGTCTCACTGAAGTTCCTTTATTGTTGTTATGAGAAAGGTGGGTATAGTAGTGTCAAATGACTCAGTTTGATAAAGCAAATGTTTAGGTAAAAACCATCATTTATGGTGGAGAGGGTTAATATCAATATCGTCGTCCGACAAGTTAATGACCGACAAAATGAATTATGTTTATTTCACACATACCCACTAAATGCTGTCGCTGTTTGCATATGGTCCATTTTATCTCAAATGTAACCAAAAATATTGATGTTTGGCACATTGTAGAGGGTTAACAAGTGCTAACAGTAATATTTTCCCATGCAACTTGTAATGTCACACCAAGAACTGCGAATGGCCATTTTGTCTTTAAAATCGACAAGATGTTTTCAGAGCAATCCAGGGAGAACATGAAGTTTAGGTTTTGATGGGTATCATTGTTTATCCAGTCCAAAACAGGTTAAGGTTGTTTTCTGTGTCTCTCTTTAGCCTGCCTAATAGGTTAAGACTTCGACTTTTGAATACCCTTATTACTTACAAAAATGTTTCCGTATAAACTGTGTGCTCGATAAAAGAAGGCACTTTTCTTTGTGGTATTCCCATTGGCTGTTGTTGGTGTCCAAAAACAGCCCATTTTATCACAATTTTGACAGTTAGCAGCCTGTGGAGGGATAACGAATGCTCACCGGAGAATTTTGTCCATGCAACTTCTTCTATTGTCACACCAAGACGTGCGTGTGGCCATTTTTTCTTGAAAATCTACAAGACTCGTTTAGAGAAATCCACAGAAAGCATGCACTTTTGAGCTTTTGAGGGGTTTGCAGTTTAACCAGCCCAAAACGGGTTAACTCTTGTTTTTTTTGAATACCCGTATAACTTACAGAAATGATCCACGGTGAATTCCACTTCCAATAAAGGAGGTTATGTTTATCTCTCGTGTATCGTTTGGATGCTTTAAGGGTCCGAAAACAGCCCATTTCATCAAAATGTCGATGTTTGACAGCCCGTGGAGGGTTAGCATATGCATTGCCTAATATCTCTTATAAATGAATGGTCGTGTCACAGAGAGATCTAACAATGATGAATGTTTAAAGAAAATCTACAAGGCGCGTTTCGAGAAAGTGCCCATAAACCCCAATTTTGATAGTTTTTACCAATTTCATTGAAAAAGGGTTAAATCGAAAATTCCGCTTCGGTACATTTTTAGATTTTGTGCCCCTCTATACGTGTGCAAAATTTTGTGAAAATCGGTTCGAAAATGGCTTCTGAATTGTACGGACAAAATGTGTGGAAAAAAGCCAAAAGAACCCTAGACTTAACTACACTTTATGATTCTGGAGAATCATGGCTTTCCCAGATGGGATTCCATGATTTTTCATGACCCCAGAGTGTCTGATGAATTGTTTTTAACTGCCTCGCCGAAGTTCCTTTATTGATATTATGAGAAAGGTGGGTATAGGAGACTCAAATGACTCAGTTTGATAAAAAAATGTTTAGGTAAAAACCATCATTAATGATGGATATGGTTAATATCAATACGGTCGTCCGACAAGTTAATGACTGACAAAATGAGTTATGTTTGTTTGACACATACCCACCAAATGCTGTTGCTATTTAAAAATGGTACATTTTATCTCAAATGTATCCAAAATATTTATGTCTGGCAGCTTGTAGAGGGTTAACAAGTGCTAACTGGAATATTTTTCCATGCAACTTGTAATGTCACACCAAGCACTGCGAATGGCCATTTTTTCTTTAAAATCTACAAGATGTTTTCAGAGAATCCAGGAAGAACATGGATTTTAAGCTTTTGATGTGTATCATTGTTTATCCAGCCCAAAACGGGTTAAGTGTTGTTTTTTGAATACTCTTATTACTTCCAAAAACAATTCTCAGTGAATTCTACTTCCATTAATGTTGACCTCTCCTCTCAACTTTGGGTTCTGTGGGTATGCAGACACAGCCCATTTTATCAACATTTTGATGTCTGAGAACCTGCATATGGTTAACAAATGCTTACTGGAATATTTTTACATGCAACTTGTAATGTCACGCTAAGATCTGAGAATGGCCGTTTTTTCTTGAAAATCTACGAGATGTTTTTAGAGAAATTCTCAGATAACATGAAATTTTAACCCTTTGAGGGGTATCACTCTATAACCAGCCCTAAACGGGTTAATGCTTAGTTTTGTGAGTACCTTCGTTACTTACAAAATGACCCACAGTGAATTCCACTTCCAATGAAGGAGGTTATGTTTATCTCACAGGTACACATTTCGAGTTATGGGTGCCCAAGAACAACCCATTTTCTGAAAATGTCTATGCTTTGCAGCCTCTGGAGGGTTAACAAATGCTTACCGAAATATTTTGTCCATCAGTAGGTGTAAACGGCCGGTTTAAGGACAGAATTTACAAAAACTGTACACGTACACGTACATGTACCGCCATAGGGATTCAGTGTTAAATCGAGTACAGAACATAAAAAATGTCGTTTTTTAACGTGGTGTCCCAGAAACGGCAATGCAGCGCTCGCACTTTTGACCGTTCAAACAGCCGTTGGCGAACGAGTGAAATTGCCCAACAATGACGTCCGTTGGGCAATTTATTATTTATGAACATGGCGAATTTGATCAAAGGGAAAGCTCGGTCTAATGACATTCTTTTCAAATCGATTAAGTGCGCTTCTCTTGGCTGGAAACAATGTTTAAAAGTTAAAATTGTAAAACATGTTTTATCGTCTCAGAACTCTTATACATCCCATTGTTCCGTGTACTGAAAGGCAGAACTGCACTTGGAAATTCATTTCCAGCTCAAACACGACGTATTACAAAACAAATCTCACATCTTCCATCAAAAAGTGCTTGTTCAACGCGGATGGTGTGAACACCCTTCCTCACAGAAGCAGTATACACAAAACCTTTCTGTGCGTTCGCTTGGACCATCTCTCGAATAATAGCCGAACCTACTACGCACATCATTTATGGAGAAAATAAACAAATCCTTTTGGTTAGCTTCAAGCTCTCGAGCATTGGAGAGGGGTGACGAGGGGGGAGAATGTGAAGCGGGATGAGCAGTATATGTGTGAGTGTGCACGTGTTTGAGAGGTTGATGTCTTCCCGATTTTGTGAGAATGTAGAGTACAATAGTGTATGGGTTCCCACAAGGTGTGTGTTTGTGTGTGTGTGTGTGTGTGTGGCGGGGAGGGGAGGGGGGAGGGGGGAGGAGGGGGAGTTCTGTATTCCCGATTTTGTTATAAGCTAGACGATAGTGGTTGTGTTCCCCACTAGGATTATCCTTGTTTTCGCTATGTCCTCACAGAGAAAACAATGGGTTAGGGTTTGTCTTCCCGATTTTGTGGGGACTTGTTTGTCATTGTTTGTCACCGAGAACAGAAGAAAAGTCCCCACAACGATGTGTGTGTAAGTATTCTGCTCCAAACCTCCTACTTCAATTCTACATAATGTATTTATCTGACCGTCCGTTACATGCTGTACTTATGCTGTATGACCTCATGTACATTGTACAATTAGGGGATAACTATGTTGTATTTGATTGTTTGGGGTTTTACTGTCGCAAATTGAGTTTTGCCGTCGACGCGTTAGCGGAGCGGTAAAACGGATATTTGCGACAGTAAAACAATCGTTTACGGTCCCAAACAATCAAATACAACATAGTTATCCTTATTCCGATATTATTCGGCTGAAAACTGAGATAGTATTTGATCTCCCAACTATAAGACAACAGCTCGATGATTATAATTTATTTATAATGACAGCTTTATAATACTGACAAACCCTTGAACAAACTATATGTAGTTTGAGAAATGACGTCCGTTGGGCAATTTATTAGTTATGAACATGACGAATTTGATAAAAGGACCCAAGGGAAAGCTCGGTCTAATGGCGTTCTTTTCAAATCGATTAAGTGCGCTTCTGGAAACAATGTTTAAAATTTAAAATTGTAAGGCATGTTTTATCGCCTCATAAATCTAATTCAAGACATTGTTCCATGTACAGAAAGGGTGAACTGTAGGTTAACCGAAACCGAACAGAGGTTTTTAGTTTGTTTTTTTAAAACCGAAACCGTCGATATCCCGTAATCTAAGGTTTTTCGTTTTTTATTAAATACCCTCTTGCTGCAGAAATTCACAGAATGTAGCCATCCCAGCGTAGTGAGAGTACCCAGACACTGCCAATGACAGTGTCTGGGAACTCTCACTACTCTGGGAAGGCTACATTCTGTGAATTTCCGACATTTCAGTTTAGTTGTGTTTGCAGCTTTCCTCAAGTTGCGTGTAGGTGTCAGACCTCGAAAAATGGCCAAGCACAATAAAAGTTCTGTATATTTAGGTAATTATTATATTGGCCTTCCTGATTCTTCATGTATTATAGCTTATTTCGGGCATTCATTGAGTTTCACTCAGTTTCACTGCCATTCAGTCATGACTCAGTACATAAGAATGAGTTTTATTGAATTGTATTTGGCCTCATGAACAAACCGAAAACCGAACCGAACCGAGGTTTTACTCCACCTGAAAAACCAAAACCGAAACCGAATAAGAAATTTAAAAACCTTCAGCTCTACAGAAAGGCAGAACTGTACGTGGACATTCACTTACAACTTAAACACATCATATCTGGAGAAAATAAACAAATCTTGTTGGTTAGTTTCAAGCTTTCGGGCATCGGAGAGGAGTGGGGAAGGGGAGTAGGAGTATGTGAAGCGGGATGATTGGTACATGTGTGAGTGTGCACGTGCTTGATGGGTTGATGTCTTCCCGATTTTGTGAGAATGTAGACTACAATAGTGTATGGGTTCCCACAAGGTGTGTGTGTGTGTGTGTGTGTGTGTGTGTGTGTGTGTGTGTGTGTGTGTGTGTGTGTGTGTGTATGTGTGGGTTTGTCTTACCAACTTGACGAGGTAACTAGACAAAAGAGTTTGCGTGTTTCGCCTTACCGAGGTACAAAAGACAAAAGAAACCCTTTACCTCGGTTGTTTTCCCAGAACTGTACCGGCAAAACGAGGTAGAAACCGTTAGTCCACACAAAGGACAAACAATGGAGTACCTCGGTATGTGGGGTAGACAAGACTCTGTGTGTGTGTGTGTGTGTGTGTGTGTGTGTGTGTGTGTGTGTGTGTGTGTGGGTGTGTGTGTGTGTGTGTGTGTGTGTGTGTGTGTGTGTGTGTGTGTGTGTGTGTGTGTGTGTGTGCGTGTGTTTGAGGTTTAAAAAATCGCACTGGCACAGACATTTCCTACTGAAACGTTTTTTTCTTTTAATATGCCGCCGAAAAATTGTTTTCATTTACTGAACTCTGATGGGTTTCAAACATGACAAAAAATTACACAAAATTGATTTAAACTAAGTGATGAGCTTAGGAACTGGTTAAACTGACTGGCAATAATTGATGTTATTCATTGATGGGCTCTAATTTAGTCCTTACAAGGATGTTACGCAAGCTTTTGTTTTTCTTATAGGCGATGACAGGTCGAAGATTCAAAGGTTCATTTAATTTAGCATTGGTAAAATTGAATTCATCTTTTAACATTTTTGCTATTTCGATATTCATTCTGTTGTACGTTAAAGTGAAAGGAATGATGGACCTCCTTTCGCATTCGCCCTCTGATATGTTCATACCAAATGGCCAGAGGGTTTGAAGCGTATTGAGCACGCTCTCGAAAAGGATTTTGACTTTGACCAACATACTGTTTCCGACATCGCTTACAAGTGATAAGGTAAATAATGTTTGGTGAATCACAATGGAGGGGGTTACGGATCTGATAATGATTTTTCGTTTGTTCGGAGGAAAATTCCTCTTTCTGATCAGGCATAAAAGTATGCAGTCTACAATGAGGCTTTTTGCAATTAAATACCGCGCCACTACCATTCTGCAACGGTCTGTTGTGTTCATTCTTCAGTGGTTCGAAATCGGTAGTTTCAGCTGGACTTTCCAGCTTTTTCAGGGTTTGGGATTTCAGGCTACGCAAGAGGCGCAGCGAGTACCCTCTCGATCTGAGGGCGCCAAATAGAGTAGAACAAGCCTCATTGAAATTTACCTTATCACTTGAATTGCGGTGGAAACGAATGAGTTGTGATTTGATGATACCTTTAAATGTATGTTGAGGATGAAATGATTTTGTGTGCAACAATTGATGTGAATCAGTTGGTTTAAAATACACTTTATAATCTAAATGACCGGACGCCTGAAATTGCTTGCCTTTATACACGGTCACATCGAGAAAATCAACAGAAGTTTCACTGATAGTAGCTTTCAATTTAATGTTTGGATCGTGATTGTTCAAAATTTCTAAAAATTCATCAAAATCTTCTTTTGAATGTTCCCAAATAATAAAAATGTCATCTAAATACCTGAGATATACGAGAGGATGCTTTGCACATTTGCTTAAGGCATTTTCCTCCCATTCCGCTACATAAATGCTTGCAAAATTAGGACTGAATCTTTTGCCCATAGGACAACCCATTATTTGTAGAAAATATTCTCCATTGAATTGAAAGTCATTACCTTTTAAGCTCAGCTCTAAAAGATCCAAAATTTGTTCATCCGGGCGTTTCGCATCCGGATATTTTTCAAATGCATTTTTAACTGATTTAACACCTTTATCAATATCAATGTTCGTATACATACTGTCGATATCCAAAGTAGCCAGAATTGCATTTTTCGATATTTTCAATTTCGAAATTTTTGACAGGAAATCCTGTGTATTTTTTAGATAGCTCGGATGTCTATTTGCTATAGGTTTCAGATGATAATCAATTAATTCCGAGATCGCATAAGATTCCGAATTACAATCTGATACAATTGGCCTCCCGGGTGGAGTTAAGTCATCCGTCCATGAAGAACGGTCCTTGTGGATCTTTGGTAGGATATAAAATTGTCTTGTTTGAGCACTGAGCTTAGCCGTTAAATATTTCAATTGTTTTTTGGTAATGTGACCTTCGTCGAGGAGAAATTTTAAGATCTTATTGAATTTTTCGATGTTACTAGGCCAAATAAGTGAATCTATTTTCTTATAATGTTTAGTATTGCGGAGTTGTCTCATGGCTTCCTTTATATAATTATCCCGAGATAGAACAACTACCGACCCACCTTTGTCGGCTGGTTTAATTACTAATTTCTTATTTTTTCGAAGTTTCGTGAGGGCTCTCCGTTCACCAGCTGTTAAATTGTCTTTATCGGAGAGTATGTTCATGCTGAACACCTTTTGGATGATTCGTTTGCTAGCCTCAATAATTTCGGGATCTACTTCACTATCTGGAGGTGACCAACCAGATGATTCTGTAAAAGGAAGTTTCCGACCGCTGGAGTTTCTAAAGCGGTCTGCTAATTTCATTTGCCTAAGAAAATTACAGTTGTATGATGGTAAATTTGTTTGGTTATCAGTTTTAGGCTTTGGTGCAGGTACAAAAGTTAAACCGCGATCTAAAAGAGATTTCTCTTGGGTTGTTAGGTCATTGGTGCCAGACAGGTTAACCACATTAGTTCCTAATCCCACATCTGTTAGGCGGTTGTTACCTTTGCCTTTATTTAGTTTAAATTTAGGTGGTTCAACCAGTGATCGTACATAATATTGGCGGTTCTCGTGGTCCAATGGATTAAATCCTGAGCAACATCAAACCTCGCGTCATCAATTTTTGGTATCACGTTAACGTCCTTCACTTTCCGAATGGTTTCGTTGATGATGCTCAGGGTTCTCCTCTCAGCCTGAGGGAGTTTTTGCGAAAAGTTTAGTTCAGCGAAATAAATTTTTGCTGATCTAAACTTGACCCTGATATCGCTAAGCATATTCCGCAACTGCTTAACTACGAGATCAGAATTATCGTTTCGAGAATTCACGCCAATATTTAATAATATTTTTTGGGGACTGGACTGGCCCCTGTGCCCTTTAAACATAGACCGCAGATGATTGAATTTGGCGCCGGGGTAACACTCCACCTGGATGTCCGGATGGGGATTTCGATCAATGCGTCCTAAATTTGAACTTCCAATCATAAGGATGTTTTTACAAACATCGGGGAGGCGCCAATTCCTTTTGTCAAAATTAACTCCGCTTTTATGCCGAAACTGGGAGAATTTAGAATCAAATGAGCGGCCCGAGTTGCGGCTCGGTGATTTGACTTTCTCTGAGTACGATATACCTGGTTGAACCACACTAGAGGCAGGAGAAGGGGGAGAAGAAACAGAAGCAGGAGAGGAAACAGAAACAGGAGAAGAAACAGAAGGAGGAGGAGGAGTTCTAGTGAGAGCACTAGGAGAACTAGAGAAGAAAGGCTGAGGAGGAGTAGGAGATAGAGGAACAAGACGAGGCGAGACAGCGTTACTCAATTTGCGAGCATCTTCAGTCACAATATGGACCGGAGATGTTTGCAAATTGGGGCGCTTACTCTGAGAGAAAGAAGAAGTAGAAGGAAAAGAAGAGGGAGAAGTGCTTTGCCTTGATCTTTTCTTATTTTGCTTTTCGCGTTGGGGTAGAGGGACAACACGGGCCGGAGTTTGCTTGCTCCCTCCCGTATTGTTCCTTACTCCAGACGCTGGGCGAAGTTCCGAAATGTAAGACTCATAGGCCGAAATCGTCTTATCTGTCAACTTGTTTTTAAAGTTTTTTTGAGCCCAGATCAAGGCACGCGCCGAAGCGCTGTTGAAGTCTATCTTTTCGAGTCCAGGAGGTGGTCGCATAGCCAAAGTTATCTTAGACTTCAACTGGTTTAAATTTATCTTATAATGCTCAATTAAAGCATTTAACGTTTGATTGGCCCATCCCACACTAATCTGTCGAAAAACAGAAAAAATGTGTGGGGTGGGAAGAGCCGGCTTTAGAAAGCCCCCTAACTCATCTACTTTCTTCTCCAACTGCTTCGGGAAATCCCGGTTGGCCAAATGCTGCTCTAGGAGCCCAATATGGTGCATACACTGAATCACCTGGAAAAGGGCCTTGACCAATCTAGAATAGGCATGGAACGATTGTTCCTGGCCCCTTCCAGACTGGGCAACTCTCTTTCCCTGATGCTTCTGTCTTTTTTGAGCCATTTGAAGAATAAGTAGATGAATTTAAAATGAAATTAAAATGAAGAAATGAAATAAATTAAAATGAAATCTAGATATTACCTATTAGAGAAGATACCTGGATTGGTTGTAGTCTTCAGCAAAGGTAGAAAATAATCCGTCTGTCTCGACGCGTTTCGCTTGGTTTGGCTTTTTCAGAGAGACTTTGAGGAAAATGATTCCAACTTTGGGAGGGCATGCATGGTATATATCCATATGTGGGCTGGGGGTGTTTTTCACAGCTCAGTACATAATTAAACTCTTTAACAAGCTGACAAATGTCACTCATCTAATTAATTCTTTTCAATCTGAGATGTCCCAAGTTTGTTTTTCACAACTCAGTTTGTGTCGTCCAAACAAATTAGATGAAGCCCTATTGATTGGCTTCCATTGAATTTTAATCAGTCAGTGAGTGGTTTGCTTTAGTGACCCCATGAAGCCCTATTGGTTGGCTTTGATTTAAGTAAAACCAATCGGGAGCGGTTTGCTTTACTGGCTTCAGAAGTATGTGAAAATAATATGAAAAATGGTTTGATAAAATATATTGAGACTAAAGAAATAAATGAAAAAATAACGCCAAAGATCATGATGCCTCACGAATGTTATCAGTTGGAATGAATATCCCCCGACGGAGGTTTATGACGGAAAATATTTTACACCACGTAGAAAATGTGTGTTTTACCTTCTGAACCTCTACATTGTGTGAAAGGTATGAAAAATTAAAAATAAAAATAATAATTTAAATAAATGAATCAACCAAATAAATAAATAAATAAATAAATAAATAAATAAATAAATAAATAATAAAAAATTAAAAATAATCAAAAAATTAAAAATAATCAATAAATAAATATATAAATGAATAAATAATAATTTTATTTAGGAAATACATACACATGATTGAAATTAGAACCTATTTTGTTTTTGGGCATATATGAACTCTGGCACTCGCTTGTGTGTGTTTGAGGTTAAAAAATCGCACTGGCACAGACATTTCATACTGAAACGTTTTTTTCTTTTTAATATGCCGCCGAAAAATTGTTTTCATTTACTGAACCCTGATGGGTTTCAAACATGACACAAAATTGATTTAAACTAAGTGATGAGCTTAGGAACTGGTTAAACTGACTGGCAATAATTGATGTTATTCATTGATGGGCTCTAATTTAGTCCTTACAAGGATGTTACGCAAGCTTTTGTTTTTCTTATAGGCGATGACAGGTCGAAGATTCAAAGGTTCATTTAATTTAGCATTGGTAAAATTGAATTCATCTTTTAACATTTTTGCTATTTCGATATTCATTCTGTTGTACGTTAAAGTGAAAGGAATGATGGACCTCCTTTCGCATTCGCCCTCTGATATGTTCATACCAAATGGCCAGAGGGTTTGAAGCGTATTGATCCAAAAAGCTTCACGTTTTTTTCTAAATTCATCCGTTTCTTCTAATGTGTCTTTAATTGGTGGTTGTTCAATAGGATGGATTTCGAAATCGTCCAAAGAATGGCCAGGAAGGTTAAAATGTTGCGCTACTGGGGCATCAGCATTATGTTTTATATCCTGTTTGTGTCTAGTAGCACGCTCTCGAAAAGGATTTTGACTTTGACCAACATACTGTTTCCGACATCGCTTACAAGTGATAAGGTAAATAATGTTTGGTGAATCACAATGGAGGGGGTTACGGATCTGATAATGATTTTTCGTTTGTTCGGAGGAAAATTCCTCTTTCTGATCAGGCATAAAAGTATGCAGTCTACAACGAGGCTTTTTGCAATTAAATACCGCGCCACTACCATTCTGCAACGGTCTGTTGTGTTCAATCTTCAGTGGTTCGAAATCGGTAGTTTCAGCTGGACTTTCGAGCTTTTTCAGGGTTTGGGATTTCAGGCTACGCAAGAGGCGCAGCGAGTACCCTCTCGATCTGAGGGCGCCAAATAGAGTAGAACAAGCCTCATTGAAATTTACCTTATCACTTGAATTGCGGTGGAAACGAATGAGTTGTGATTTGATGATACCTTTAAATGTATGTTGAGGATGAAATGATTTTGTGTGCAACAATTGATGTGAATCAGTTGGTTTAAAATACACTTTATAATCTAAATGACCGGACGCCTGAAATTGCTTGCCTTTATACACGGTCACATCGAGAAAATCAACAGAAGTTTCACTGATAGTAGCTTTCAATTTAATGTTTGGATCGTGATTGTTCAAAATTTCTAAAAATTCATCAAAATCTTCTTTTGAATGTTCCCAAATAATAAAAATGTCATCTAAATACCTGAGATATACGAGAGGATGCTTTGCACATTTGCTTAAGGCATTTTCCTCCCATTCCGCTACATAAATGCTTGCAAAATTAGGACTGAATCTTTTGCCCATAGGACAACCCATTATTTGTAGAAAATATTCTCCATTGAACTGAAAGTCATTACCTTTTAAGCTCAGCTCTAAAAGATCCAAAATTTGTTCATCCGGGCGTTTCGCATCCGGATATTTTTCAAATGCATTTTTAACTGATTTAACACCTTTATCAATATCAATGTTCGTATACATACTGTCGATATCCAAAGTAGCCAGAATTGCATTTTTCGATATTTTCAATTTCGAAATTTTTGACAGGAAATCCTGTGTATTTTTTAGATAGCTCGGAGGTCTATTTGCTATAGGTTTCAGATGATAATCAATTAATTCCGAGATCGCATAAGATTCCGAATTACAATCTGATAAAATTGGCCTCCCGGGTGGAGTTAAGTCATCCGTCCATGAAGAACGGTCCTTGTGGATCTTTGGTAGGATATAAAATTGTCTTGTTTGAGCACTGAGCTTAGCTGTTAAATATTTCAATTGTTTTTTGGTAATGTGACCTTCGTCGAGGAGAAATTTTGAGATCTTATTGAATTTTTCGATATTACTTGGCCAAATAAGTGAATCTATTTTCTTATAATGTTTAGTATTGCTGAGTTGTATCATGGCTTCCTTTTTTTTAATTATCCCGAGATAGAACAACTACCGACCCACCTTTGTTGGCTGGTTTAATTTCTAATTTCTTATTTTTTCGAAGTTTCGTGAGGGCTCTCCGTTCACCAGCTGTTAAATTGTTGAACACCCTTTGGATGATTCGTTTGCTAACCTCAATAATTTCGGGATCTACTTCACTATCTGGAGGTGGCCAACCAGAAGAGTCTGTAAAAGGAAGTTTCCGACCGTTTCTTCTACATTATATTATGCCCTTTAAACATAGAGCGCAGATGATTGAATTTGGCGCCGGGTAACACTCCACCTGGATGTCCGGATGGGGATTTCCGGAGCCTGTGCCACGGAAACAGCCTAGTATAAGCTACACAGATTGTTGCTGAATCCGTTTCCATCATCCAAACTCATCTGTATCAATTGTATCTATGTTTTCATTACATGCTGTTGGAAATAAATACTGTTTAAACTAGATATTGACTTATTCATGTCCTCTTTGTCAGAGATTTTAGCTAAAATAAATTTTGAACACAGAAAAGCATTCCTTCTTGGTGATCTTAAAATTGATGTGCTTAACTTCAACCATCACACCAAAACTAACACCCTAAAAGATAATATGTTCAGTGACGGCGTCATGCCACTTATCACAAAACCCAAGCGAATAACAGAGCACTCGGCAACATTAATAGATCATATTTTTTCAAACAACGTCTCTGCTAACCATCAAGCGGGGATAATAATCACAGATATCTCAGACCATTTCGTAACATTCTGTACCCAGGAGGGCAATCGTGGGTTTGAAAAAGACCTACCCACACACAAAATATCATTCAAGAGTGAAAATGTTGAATTATTCAAGCACTTATTGCAAAACAGCACTTTCGAATCGGTCTATAACTGTACCTGTAGCACTGGGGCATATGAATCCTTTATGAATATTAAGTCGTTAATGTGAGATTGTTCCGCTGATGTATCTTGGGCCCTGTTGCTGGTTCTTAGTTTCTGGAGTCCAAGATTAAACAAAAATACAGGTGTGTGTACAGATTGGTGAAGGTGGAGCGCCCCCCCCCCCCCCTCCGCCCGAGATGGAATTTCGAAGTTAAAATCAAATACTTCTGCACTTAAATGTTCGAATGCTGTAAATACAATTATGGGCGTCACATAACTTTTAGTACTCACCTTCTCTTACCTCAGAGATGCGGCTCGTGGCCCCTCACTGGACCAAGCTCTCTGCTTCGATTCAATGGGTAGAAAAATCAAATAATCAAATAAAAATATACATGCAGGCTGAGTTCCCAACCTCTTCGTCAACCCCCGTCAACCCCCCACCCCCACCCCCACCACCTACTACTGAGAAGATAGCCTGCTGTTAGTGCAAATCTAAAGTTTTCACCTTTAACTTAGAAGCTCATTAGCATTCGTACTCTCACTTTCACGCATGAAGAAACATGTGGGCTATGTGCAGATTGGGGAAGGTTGAGCTCCTCCCTGACCCCCCTCCGCAGCCCTTTCCCCTGAATTGAATCCTCGTGGTTAAAAATAAAGGATTTCACATTTAAGAGCTGGAATGTTATAAATGCAAGTTTGAGTAAAACGTAGAAGTTCTGGGACCCACCTCTTTTTACATCGGGGACGTGGCTTGTGACCCCTCACTGGAGCTAGTTCTACGGGCTCGCTCCGGTGAGGGGTCGCGGGCTTTGCCCCTGAGGTTGGAAGATCGAATAAAATATAGGTTCAGTTCACGTCAACCCCCGCACCCCCGCACCCCCTTCACCCGGGGAACAAAGCTTGTGCCAAAGCACATCCTAAGCTTTCATTTTTAACCTAAACGCTTATTAGCACCCATACTCTCACTTTTACGCACGTCGCTGGAAAGTTGTAATATAACACAGTTGGGGGTGGAGGAGAGTCTATGTGAGTCTTCGCAACACATTTTACCATGCGTTTACAACCCCAATGCATATCAATTACCCCTTTAACAACCAAAGAGACAGACGTTAACTGCAACATATTCTCCAGAACTCAACTCTTTTGTTGTTGCATCTGTTGAAGGTTGAGCCCCCCCCCCCCTCCCCCCCCCCCCCCCCGACTCCTCCTGTTCCTAGTTCTAACAATAATGGTCATGAGTCTTGTTGCTGGGTTGGAAGACTCAATAAAACGTAGGCCTATGTACTGATTAGGGAAGTTTCAGCTCACCCTCCCCTGTTCCTTTTCTAACACGAATCCATCCGACTGGCTGTCTGTACTATATTACTTTCATATCGGCTGTCTGGCTGAGTTATGTTACTATCATATCTTAGTTAATCAAGAGCGTTGCTATTTTTTACCTTTCATTATCTTACCTCCACAAACTCCTATCTACCTCGCAACCTCAGAAATTCATGTATTTACTATCCTACAACCTCACTGGTCTATATTGTATTATATGTTTGTTTTTATGTATATACGTTTTACTTTACCTTTTCTGTTCCACTTGTTGTTATGTTGACAGTTCATTTGATATACTCTCTTCTTCTCGTCTTCCCTTTGCCTTCTCTTCACTCCAACCGGCATTCTTACCCTCTGCTGCCCAGGCAAAATTCATATTCAAACTGACAATGAAAGGATATGGACCCACTCTACCACCTGGTAATTCTAATAGTCGCCCATTTGGGCCTAATGCCTGACTTAGTTGCCTACAGAACACGAGTGAGTCTCTTCCTATCAGTTGCGAAGGCTGGGAGGCACACAAGAAACATTGCAATTTACTTGGAGATCCTTTTCTTGGAGATCTTATTCGCTATCATTGTCCCATAATGGCCGAACTAAAATTTGTCACAAAACCCCATATGCCAATTCGACGAAGAATATGGTGTTTCACCGAAGCTAATTTTGAACAATTTAACAATGATCTTATTAACACAATCTGGGATCACGTGCTATTAGAACTTCTCCTGACGAGATTACTGAACGCATGACAAACTACCTTCACAAACTTATTACTAAGCATGTTCCCAGCAAATTAATTCCAAAACCGTCCCAATGAACCCTTGTGGATGCATAATGCAATCAGACACCTAATACGACAGCGTAGGTGTCTGAACCGTATCGCTAAATGTAAAAACCCCGAACTGGCATGGCAAAAATATCGAAGTGAAAGAAATGAAACAACCACCGCTATTCGAGAACCCAAGACTAGGTTTCTGCAGAAAATAGAGAATATACTGAATTCTCACATGACACCCCCTCAATCTTGGTGGAAAACGCTAAGACTACTTTTTAGCAACAAGCAGTCAGTTATACTGACTTATATATATTACACCACAAGAAACATTGCAATTTACTTGATGTTCTCTTTGTGAATTGTCTCTTGAGATACGGCAGTAGAGGTCTAACACAGATGCTCAGGAGAGCTGAAGGTTTTTACATTTCTTGTTAGGTTTCGATTTTGGTTTTTCAGGTGGAGTAAAACCTCGGTTCGGTTCGGTTTTCGGTTTGTTCATGACGCCAAATACAATTCAATAAAACTCATTCTTATGTCCGGAGTCATGACTGAATGGCAGTGAAACTGAGTGAAACTCAATAAATGCCCGAAATAAGCCATAATACCTGAAGAATCAGGAAGGTCAATATAATAATTACCTAAATATACAGAACTTTTATTGTGCTTGGCCATTTTTCGAGGTCTGACACCTACACGCAACTTGGGGAAAGCTGCAAACACAACTAAACTGAAATGTCGGAAATTCACAGAATGTAGCCTTCCCAGAGTAGTGAGAGTACCCAGACACTGCCATTGGCAGTGTCTGGGTACTCTCACTACTCTGGGATGGCTACATTCTGTGAATTTCTGCAGCAAGAGAGTATTTAATAAAAAACGAAAACCTTAGATTACGGGATGCCGACGGTTTCGATTTCGGTTTTAAAAAAAACCATAAAAACCTCGTTTCGGTTTCGGTTAACCTACAGCTCTAATGCTCAGCATACACCAAACTCTCTGTGTAGGAGAACCTTTGTACAAAAGCCCTTTGTGTCAGCACCTCGTGGGTCTCGCAAGAAATTGTGCATACACAAATACTCCCAACAAAGCCGCTGATGGTTTTGGTACTTTCATCGTCAACCCTTCCGTTGACGTGATTCCGAATATCATCTACATATGCACATTATTCTTTATTATACGCCTCTTATCTGGTGATATTGAAACAAACCCGAGACCACGTACCCTTTCTTCGGTATCAAATGGAACTGATTAGAGCTGTAGGTTAACCGAAACCGAACCGAGGTTTTTAGTTTTTTTTTTAAAACCGAAACCGAAACCGTCGACATCCCGTAATCTAAGGCTTTTCGTTTTTTATTAAATACTCTCTTGCTGCAGAAATTCACAGAATGTAGCCATTCCAGAGTAGTGAGAGTACCCAGACACTGCCAATGGCAGTGTCTGGGTACTCTCACTAATCTTGGAAGGCTACATTCTGTGAATTTCCGACATTTCAGTTTAGTTGTGTTTGCAGCTTTCCTCAAGTTGAGTGTAGGTGTCAAACCTCGAAAAATGGCCAAGCACAATAAAAATTATGTATATTTAGGTAATTATTATATTGGCCTTCCTGATTCTTCATGTATTATAGCTTATTTCGGGCATTCATTGAGTTTCACTCAGTTTCACTGCCATTCAGTCATGACTCCGGACATAAGAATGAGTTTTATTGAATTATATTTGGCCTCATGAACAAACCGAACCGAACCGAGGTTTTACTCCACCTGAAAAACCAAAACCAAAACCGAACAAGAAATTTAAAAACCTAAAGCTCTAGAACTGATGATCCCAACAGCCCAGAACCCTCTGTCTCTAATGCCAGTGGGTTTATCTTTATTTCACATGAATGTACAGAGTTTAAAACCTAAACTTGACATTCGCAAGGGTGAGGTTAGTAAATATGATATTTGTGTTTTTACAGAATCTTGGCTTAAATCAACTGATGATAATTCTGATCTCCATATACCAGGTTTTCAAGATCCCATAAGGAAGGACCGATCTGGGGAGGCGGCATTGCGGTATATATAAAATCAACGGTTGCTTTTGAACCTAGACCTGATCTGGAGATCAACAATGTCGAGTGTATTTGGCTACAAATGTTTGTAGCCAAAAAAAGCTTTCTCCTAGGATCCTTCCATAGACCACCAAACTCAGGCTCCGAAACATGGGATCTAATAATCACCTCAATTGAGAGAAGTCTAGATACACAAACCATGCCAATAATTATCATGGGTGACTTCAATGATGACCAGCTTAATACATGTACTTTAAATGGTCGAATACAAAGCATTCTTAGACAACTCAACCTGGCTCAAATAGTCAATCAACCAACTTTCTTTACTGAAAACTCATCCTCACTTCTTGACTTACTCCTGACCAACACTCCCGATCTCATTGCATCATGCGAAATTGGGGATCATTTTCTTGGAGATTTTATTCGCTATCATTGTCCCATAATGGCCGAACTAAAATTTGTCACAAAACCCCCATATGTCAATTCTTCGAAGAATATGGTGTTTCACCGAAGCTAATTTTTGAACAATTTAACAATGATCTTATTAACACAAACTGGGATCACCTGCTATTTAGAATTTCTCCTAACGAGATTACTGAACGCATGACAAACTACCTTTACAAACTTATTACTAAGCATGTTCCCAGCAAATTAATTACAAAATCGTCCCAATGAACCCTTGTGGATGCATAATGCAATCAGACACCTAATATGACAGCGTAGGTGTCTGCACCATATCGCTAAACGTAAAAACCCCGAACTGGCATGGCAAAAATATCGAAGTAAAAGAAATGAAACAACCACCGCTATTCGAGAATCCAAGACTAGGTTTCTGCAGAAAATAGAGAATATACTGAATTCTCACATGACACCCCCCCTCAATCGTGTGGAACAACGCTAAGACTACTTTGTAGCAACAAGCAGTCAGTTATACTGACTTATATATATTACACCACAAGAAACATTGCAATTTACTTGATGTTCTCTTTGTGAATCTTCTCTTGAGATACGGTAGTAGAGGTCTAACACTGATGCTCAGTAGAGCTGTAGGTTTTTACATTTCTTGTTCGGTTTCGGTTTTGGTTTTTCAGGTGGAGTAAAACCTCGGTTCGGTTCGGTTTTCGGTTTGTTCATGAGGCCAAATACAATTCAATAAAACTCATTCTTATGTCCGGAGTCATGACTGAATGGCAGTGTAACTGAGTGAAACTCAATGAATGCCCGAAATAAGCTATAATACATGAAGAATCAGAAAGGCCAATATAATAATTACCTAAATATACAGAACTTTTATTGTGCTTGGCCATTTTTTGAGGTCATGACTGAATGGCAGTGAAACTGAGTGAAACTCAATAAATGCCCGAAATAAGCTATAATACATGACGAATCAGGAAGGCCAATATAATAATTACCTAAATATACAGAACTTTTATTGTGCTTGGCCATTTTTCGAGGTCTGACACCTACACGCAACTTGAGGAAAGCTGCAAACACAACTAAACTGAAATGTCGGAAATTCCCAGAATGTGGCCTTCCCAGAGTAGTGAGAGTACCCAGACACTGCCATTGGCAGTGTCTGGGTACTCTCACTACTCTGGGATGGATACATTCTGTGAATTTCTGCAGCAAGAGAGTATTTAATAAAAAACGAAAAACCTTAGATTACGGGATGTCGATGGTTTCTGTTTCGGTTTAAAAAAACCCCTAAAAACCTCGGTTCGGTTTCGGCGTTCAAATCGTGTTGACCATAGAAGGAGTGGCTCTCGTCGCCGGATTGTTTAGCACGCTCGGAAACTGAGTAGGAAATTATATCTGAAGGCTAGGAAACACGAAAAGATTCGCGTCTTGGCCGACTCTAAGATTGACACGATATCCGAAATGATCTCGATGGCGTTGAAAGATGGTAGGATATCGGACGGAGAATACTTCATGATATTGAGCGAGAAAACGAAATACAATGCTATGAAAGAAGCCGTGAGAATCAAGACTCGTCAGATCATCAAGGAAGAGATGAAGGATTCTCTCGTGGAAAGGGAAGGAAAGAGGCCAGGGAGGAATTCGGTAAGTTGATAGAACTCAAAAGCAGCAATTGAAATATATATATATATATATATATATATATATATATATATATATATATATATATATATATATATATACACTTCATCAAATATTTTATATAACTTCGTCAAATTGCCGTCATGCTTGGAAGTTTACTTCCTTCTAAGCGGCTTTCATTTTTGACTAATACTTATTCCGTTACGTTAAGTACCGTACCAATGTGTATCGCGTCATAGGAACGTAAAATTTAGCGTCACGCTGATCCTAATTGTTGAATGGGAATTATAAAATCAAGAACCCGTCTATAAAATCGCCGATGCATGTCTTCCTTGGGTGGCAACAAGTAAAGATATGTTCCGCATTACACGTTGTTCACTGTTTTTAATTGTAAATTATGGACAAACAAGACCGTATCATATCTTCCTTAGGTGGTAACGAGTGGAGATATATTCCGCGTTATTGCGCGCATTTTTTGTTCTCAGCCTTAGAATTAGAAGCATTCAATCATTTATCTCAACCTCGCCCTGGTAACAGAGGCAGAAGCGAGTTCGCATGCAGTATTCACACATTCAACCATTCCTTGACCCGAATTGTTCAAACGCGTTGTTCTCCATATTCAAGTGTATTGCTTGTAAAACCACCGTAGCATATCTCCCTTGGGTGGTAAAGATATGTTCCCCGTTTCATGTTGTTCCCCGTATCCGAGTCTATTACGCGCAAAATAACTGTATCATATCTTCCTTGGGTGGCAACAAGTAAAGATATGTTCCGCGCTTCACTTTGCTTTTTGTATTCAAGTGTAAATTATGAAAAAATACCGTATAATATCTTCCTTGGGTGGCAACAAGTAAAGATATGTTCCGCGTTATTACGTAAAAAACAAATATGAATTAGACACTATTTCTAAAACCTCGCCCTGGTAACAGAGGCAGAGGCAAGTAAGTTCGTATACCGTATTCACACATCCAACCACTCCTTGGCCCGAATCATTCAATCATTTAAAAGCGCGCCTCCATATCTCCGCCCCAGTACCCAACCCGCGTCAATCAGACATCAACACCGCTGATGGAAAATATAATTTTTTTATACCCTCCTTGCGTAGTGATAACCCCCCCCCCCCCCCCCCCGCCCCGGACGATCCTTCCAGGATGTGTAAATGTCTTGTCCCCACCCACTATTGCAGCATATATATGCCCTCCACCACTGATCTAAGGGCAATCCCTCCTATAATGTCTACACCGACAATCGTAGGCTAGGGTACCATACTCCCCCCCCCCCCCCCCCCCCCACACACACACAACATACACATGATGTACGCACTGACATATACCAAATGATCATAATCTCACAACATATACACGCTATGTTCAACACCAATGCGTGTTTAGGTGTAATTGCTCTGTACACTAATTTATATTCCCCCCCCCCCGTTCAGCAAGTTTATAAATGAGAATATTTGGAATTATTCTTGTCTATTGAGCCCATTGGGTTCTAGTGTTTGAAGTTTGTTAATCCAAAATGCTTCACGACCCCTCCTGTAAGCTGTATTTTGTTTATTAATTTGTTCAATCCCAATAATCCTAAAATTGTTTATACTATGGTTTTTCGTCAGAAAATGATGTGGTATCGGTTCATCCATAACCTCAAGTTTTTATTCTACTCAGGTGGTTTTGCATTCTCTCATACAATTTTGTCCCCGTCTCTCCCACGTACACAACTTCATTGCACTTGTCGCAGAAAATCCCATATATCACATTCCTGGACATGCAGGTGATTTTTTTGCCTATGTGGTAGGCCGTCCCGTTCTTGTCTGCGAATTGTTTTGTTTGGAGCATAAACCCACAGATTGCACATTTTCTCTCGCATCTATCAGATACCGTCCCTTGATTGACATTATAGGACATTATAGGAGGGATTGCCCTTAGATCAGTGGTGGAGGGCATATATATGCTGCAATAGTGGGTGGGGACAAGACATTTACACATCCTGGAAGGATCGTCCGGGGGGGGGGGGGGGGAGGGTTATCACTACGCAAGGAGGGTATAAAAAATTATATTTTCCATCAGCGGTATTGATGTCTGATTGACGCGGGTTGGGTACTGGGGCGGAGATATGGAGGCGCGCTTTTAAATGATTGAATGATTCGGGCCAAGGAGTGGTTGGATGTGTGAATACGGTATACGAACTTACTTGCCTCTGCCTCTGTTACCAGGGCGAGGTTTTAGAAAGAGTGTCTAATTCATATTTGTTTTTTACGTAATAACGCGGAACATATCTTTACTTGTTGCCACCCAAGGAAGATATTATACGGTATTTTTTCATAATTTACACTTGAATACAAAAAGCAAAGTGAAGCGCGGAACATATCTTTACTTGTTGCCACCCAAGGAAGATATGATACAGTTATTTTGCGCGTAATAGACTCGGATACGGGGAACAACATGAAACGGGGAACATATCTTTACCACCCAAGGGAGATATGATACGGTGGCTTTACAAGCAATACACTTGAATATGGAGAACAACGCGTTTGAACAATTCGGGTCAAGGAATGGTTGAATGTGTGAATACTGCATGCGAACTCGCTTCTGCCTCTGTTACCAGGGCGAGGTTGAGATAAATGATTGAATGCTTCTAATTCTAAGGCTGAGAACAAAAAATGCGCGCAATAACGCGGAATATATCTCCACTCGTTACCACCTAAGGAAGATATGATACGGTCTTGTTTGTCCATAATTTACAATTAAAAACAGTGAACAACGTGTAATGCGGAAGATATCTTTACTTGTTGCCACCCAAGGAAGACATGCATCGGCGATTTTATAGACGGGTTCTTGATTTTATAATTCCCATTCAACAATTAGGATCAGCGTGACGCTAAATTTTACGTTCCTATGACGCGATACACATTGGTACGGTACTTAACGTAACGGAATAAGTATTAGTCAAAAATGAAAGCCGCTTAGAAGGAAGTAAACTTCCGAGCATGACGGCAATTTGACGAAGTTATATATAATACGAACAGAATTTTTAAAAAAGAAAATATTAAATTTATATATAAAATATAAAATAAATACGAAATTAATTTAAATAACTCTCAAAAATGTATTGCGTAAAGTGTAAGAGAGTTATTGAGATGGGTAATTATCGAGAAGTACGAACTAAAAACGACAGACTGCTCCTTCGCGGAATTTGCAATTTGTGTGGTTCGATCAAGACTCAATTTTTCAAAAAAAAAAATAAAAATAAAAAAAGAGCAGAGGCAAAGGCGTCATGAATAAAATGATCAATAAGCTACCTTTCGAAATGCATCTGCCGGGTCACAGTTTCACGGGACACGGAACGAAATTGAACAAGAGACTCAACACCGATCTGACTCCTAAATCTTGGAGCAAACCCGTGAATAAGGTGGACGCGGCCGCGTATGGTCATAATCTGTGCTATGCCGGACAACCCGACACCAAGACTCGCAACGACGTCTGCGATTAAAACATGTTGGCAAAATTGAGAGGCATATCGAATCCGACCAGGAGAGAGAAGATAGAACGTTCGCTGGTCGGTAATCTGATCGGTGTGAAACGTCGATTCAGATGCAGCGTTAAAAAAAGCGCTTCGGCAAAGAAGAAGAAACGATTATTGACCGAGGAGTTACACAAACCCATCGTGCGTAAATTTCGAAAGAGAAGGGTGTTCGTGAAGGGTTTGGATGACATTTGGTCTGTCGACTTGGTCGACATGAGATCGTTTTCGAGGTGGAACGAGGGTGTCAAATATCTATTGACGGTCATCGACGTGTTTTCCAAATACGGTTGGATCAGAGCTTTGAAGAATAAATCGGGACCTTGCGTCGCCGAGGCTCTGAAGAGCGTGTTCGACTCGTCTTCTCAAAAACCGAATACATTGTGGGTGGATAAGGGGAAAGAATTCTACAACAAGGATGTTCGTCGATTAGTCGACCTGTACTCGATTGAAAACGAAGAGAAAGCCAGCATCGTGGAACGTCGGAATCGAACTATGAAGGAAAAGATGCACAGATACTTCACAGCGAATTCGACTAAGAAATGCATATACGCACTGAACGGTCTGGTTGAAGACTACAACAACACGCGACACAGATCAATCAAGATGACTCCCGTGGAAGCTAGCGATCCTCGAAACGAAAAACGGGTCTTCGAGAATCTATATCCCGAGAGATCTAAGATCAGGAAAAAGTCTAGACCGCCGAAATTTGCGGTCGGTGATCAAGTGAGAATCTACGCTTATAAGAAGCACTTCGAAAAGGGTTACACTCCTTGATGGACCTCGGAAATCTTTGTGATAATCAGAATATTTCACACCGATCCGGTGACTTACGAAATCGAAGCTTTAGATGGCAAAGAGATCATCAGAAAGTTTTACGAACAACAATTGCAGAAGACGAAGTTTTAATAAAGAAAACAATTTTTTTTTATTTACTCTCTTTAACATTTTCTTGTTTACACATATATATATATAAAGGAGAGAAAAAATAATAATAATAAACAATAATGAAAACTATTTTTAGATAAAAAAAGCAAGCTAATTAATTATTTATTTATTTATTTATTGGTGTTTAAGGTCACATACTTATGCACAATGGCTAATCGTGACCGTGACAGTTTTACGGGTGGAGGAAGCCGGAGTACCCGGAGAGAACCACCGAGCAACGACGAGCAGCTGTCAGCTCTCCAACATCGTAACTCTGAACTCTGCACCGCAGCACAGGCAGGGTTAGATTGGTTGAAGACATGCGCACCATCGACGTGCAGTACGCCTCAGTACACAGCGTCATCGTGCCCTCATGTAGGCAATCGGGGTGAAGTGTCTTGCCCAAGGACACAACGCGGTTGTCGCTGGTGGGATTCGAACCGAGGACCTCTCGGCTTGCAGCCTGCACCTCTACCAACTGAGCCATCGCGCCCCTAAGCTAATTAATAAACAAAAAACAAAAAAACATTCAAAAATGGCAAATATACTAGATATCGCACAAAGCGTAGTGAACGATGAAAGTGTTCAAGAATACGAGGTTCATGAATATGAACCGATAACCGGAACGAGTTTGAACAATGCGGGAAAGATAAGAATCAATATCGAAACCCAAGATCTATTCGTTCATCCTAGCGAGAGTTACATAGTGGTGCAGGGACATCTCACCAAGGAAGATGGGACCGACTACGCCGACGACGACAAGGTTACTTTAGCCAATAATGGCATCATGCATCTATTCAGTAATATAAAATACTTGCAATCCGGACAAGAGATAGAATCTGTGTTTAATCCTGGTCAGGCCACCACGATGTTCGGACGCTTGACGTATCCAGATGGTTTTTCGAAACGAAATCTAGAGGACTTAATCAGTTGTGGATGAAAGACACTGTCGACCCTGCTAGCGCGGCGCCGCCGCGATATTCGACTACGTCGTCAAAACGTCCAGACCTAAAAGAACGTTTTCGTTCAGGATACCTTTGAAACACATCTTCGGATTCGCCGACGATTATAACAAGATCATGTATGGATTCAAACACAATCTGACGTTGATTCGAAAGGGAAATAACGGCGTGATAGTGAGACTCTCTGCGACCGATGCGGGTAAGATAACTCTACACAAGATATCGTGGTTCGTTCCGCACGTGCAGCCTTTGATCGTGGAAAAAATGCGTCTCTACAAGATCATAGAATCCAAGGGTAAATTACCCGTGGGATTTAGAATGAGACAGTGCGACGCGGCTAGCATTCCACTCTCCATGAATCACTTCGATTGGAGATTGACCGTGAAATCCACTTCCGAGAGACCGCGTTTCATCGTGGTCGTATTTCAGGCCAATAGGGACAGGTCTCAGGAAAAGAATGCGTCGCTATTCGATCACTGCAATTTGAGAAACAAGTGTTTCTGAACGCCACGAGATATCCAGCAATCGATTACAATGCGTCATTCGACAAGAACGATTTCTGCAGACTGTACGGTGACGCCGTGGATTTTAGAAAGAAGTATCATGGTCTAGACGAATTGATGAGCAACCCTAATATATCTCCAGGCGAATACAAGTCGATGTATCCCATGTTCATATTCGATGTCAGTAAATAGAGCGAACGACTCAAGAGTAGCGTCTTAGACATTCAGATCAAGATGTAATTCAATAGGAACGTGCCGAGAAAAACCAAAGCCTTCACCCTGGTCCTGTCGGATAGAGAATTACAATTCGAATCGGATGGGAATAAGATGTCAATCATTCGATGAGAGACGTGTGTGTGTGAAAAAAAAATTAAAAAAAATATATAAATAAAAATTAAAAAAATAATTATAAAAATGAATGATGAAGAAAGAGAATACTTGAGAAGAAACAGACGTGTTTTGATTAAAAATATTTCACAAGATTCTCTAGCAATAATTCTAGACACTTTAGTCAAAGCAGAATCTTTGATATTGACCGATTATATGAGACGTGAAATCGAAAGTAAAATCTTAATAGAAGATAAGACTAGAAAACGTTTAGACACGTTGACGTATAGAGGACCGACTGCTTTTCAAGAATTTATAAAAGCTCTTCAAAATGCTAAAATAGATGTCGATGCGTGTTTTGAGATAGGTGATCCAATTTCACGAGATGAAACATTATGAGAAATAACGTATTAAAACAAAACCAAAAAAAAATAATAAAAAGTAATGAGATCTAGAGAGACTGAACATCTTTCTAAATCTCATTACTTTTTTTTGTTTTGTTTTTAATAATCACTCATTATTTTTAAATTAATTATTTTCACGTGTTCACTGTTTGTTCAGAGGATCTAGTTCGATCAGTATGCTCACCACAGAAGTAGCGGCTTCAGGATTAACGAAATTAATCCTGTCTCCGGCATTCACTTTGAGAGGAATGCAATACGTGCTAACATTCGAGTGTTGATTCTCAGTCTTTTCAATGCTGTATCTCTTATCACTCTCTACTCCGTTCACCATGAGATTGTTGACCGCACTGTTATTCAAATCCGTGGAAGTCAGACTCATTCGAATGATTTTGCCTCCCAACAGCATGGGATATCCCACCTGACCATGTTGCGATCCACTACCTCCGTTTCCGAAAGACCACTCGGTCTTTCCCTCCTCTAACGTGCCGGTCCCCTCGGCCCACACAGTGATCAATTGTCTAGCGTATTTGACTTTCTCCACCACCGAAATCAGGGTGCAGGCGTCCGGCATGTGCACGGGATCCGGTAGATTCGTGAGCGCGTGTCCGCCCATGTCTAGTTTACCTTCCATGATGTCGCCCTTTCTCCAGACTGAGTTGTCATCCACGTACTTCCTGCTGACCACACTGGAATCGAATTCAGGATCGTGATCGAGACAGAATAAATTCTGACTGTTCATGTTGATGCCACACTCCATGGTTCTGCCAGATTGTTTGTTCAGGTAGAGATCGTCCACTTGCGATTCTACATATTCTTGAGATCGTATCACTGCGGAATCCACGTAGCCCTTGTTGACCACGGTGGAGTCTGCATCCGTGTCGTCGACCTTCGACAGATTCAATATCTTTTTGAATCCCGCATTCAGATCCAATTTCATTTCTCATCTGTCAGACTTTCTCTGTTCCAGATCTATGTAGTGTTTAGTTGCCACGTCCTTGGGATTCGTGGGAGTGGCTACGTTCGTTATCTTGTTAGAATTGGCGTTCAATTCCGATTGCATCGTTTTCTGAACATATCTACTTCTCAGATGTTCGCTGAATCGCGCGTGACAGTCGTCCGCGTATTTCTTGGTAGCAGCATCAGTGGAATCTATGGGATTCGCAATGCTCACCAAACGTTTGGATTTCAGATCAAGATCGTCGGTCATGGCTTTATCCACGTAATTATCTAGCATTATTCTTTCGAAATCAGCGTTCCCCCTGTCGACGTATTTTTTAGTCGCCGCATCTGCGAGATCTATCGGTTCGGGAAGATTGTATAGCTTCTTATCGTTCATGTTCAAAGGTTCCTCTCGAGGTTCGTATCTCCGAACATAACATTCATCCAAGTTGGCAACATCGTAACCATCGCCAACTTCGAGCGTCTTCCTCTTCTTTTTGGGTTGATTTTCATCGTCACTTCTACCAAACTTATCAACTGGCATGTTGTTTTGAGGTTTTTTTGTTTTAGAAAATATATTTCAAACGCAGTTTATTAAAAATGAATTATTTCACTTATTTTTTTATTTTTGTTTTTATTCGATTAAATTTTTTAAAATAATTTTTTACCTCTATATATACTATAAAAAATCTCTCTCTAATATAAATCATTGAGAATGTCTTGAAACCGCTCTCCTTCCGACCATCTATTGAGAACGTAGAGACACAGGTGACCTCAAAACACTTGATCTGGCGATTGCACTTGTTCCGTGTTGTAACGAACCACCAATTCATCGAAATAGTTCTTTATTTCTTTCGGCAGCGACATTCCGTAGCTGTCAAAATAATAATTCTTCTTCCCGTTCTTGAACCACGCCACCCAGTGAGTGCCTTCACCTGATAAGTCGTCCATATTTAAAATTCCGCATCCCGATTGTCGAGGGCTTCTCTTCGGCAAGGCATATCTGGAAAACATGCCTAGAAAATTTTTGATTTTCAAATCCTTCGCCGCATTCGACAGATCGATGTTGGATAGAGGTTCGTTAGGTAAGACAATGCCTACTATTGGATATCTCTATTTTCTTATTCATAAATGTGCATATTTTTTTTTTTTTTTAAATTTATTTATTTTATTATAATTCACTAAAATGTTTTATTTTTTATATTTTTTTCTTTTTCTTTTTTAAACTGACTCTCTTGATGTCTCTATCGACTTTCATAATCTTGAATCCGTCTAATTCCTCTTGATTTTCTGGAATCCTATCATCCTTAATCATATCTGGAATCCTATCTGGAATCCTATTGTCCATAATCATATCCAAAGTCCAATGTCTGAGTGCCAAAGTGCTTATTTTATTGTCTAACATGAATCTCTTATTGTCGTCAGCCATCAGCGAAATCTTGTTGACTATTTTGGTATACAAGTCGTGTTTGTCACTTCGAATCTATTTCATAGTCTTATACACTGGACCACTTCCGAACAGACAATCTTTATACTCTCAGAAAGAGATGTTTTTCTTCACCATGCACGCTTTAACCCCTTTACACTTCTTAATCTCTTCATCTTCTAGATGATAAGCATACAATTTGGGTCTCAAACCCACGAATTCGACGATTTGTTCACCGCTGCTCTCGTCCATAAATTTACCCAACACCTTCTTGTTGTCGTCCGATTGAATGTTGGACGGGTGCTCGATGGGATAATTGCTCGTGTCGAACCACGTGGTCACGTCCGGAGATATATCTTGGTAGATGTCTTTCGTCTCTATCTCGTAAACTAAACTGTCCGTGTCGGTGAACAGTAGTTTGGCTTTCTCACCAAATTTCCATTTGACGTAATCATAGTGAAACTCGTACATCAATGGCTTGCTGATATCGGTCCGAGATAATAGGGTTTGTCGAACTTCAGGTGCGTCTTTTGCATTTGAATGGCCACTAGATTTTCGTCGAATATGGTTCGGTGTTTGTAGTTGGGTTTCGCCACTAATTTTTTAGCTTTTTTCTCAGTCGTGACGAGTCGAACGTCGGTTCTCTTACTGATGTTTTCCATCGACCGTACACGCAGTTGTTCATGAATTTGAAGAAATCTTTTTCGAAATCGTTCTCGGATCGAATTGTGAGATTTTTTCATCCATGGCTCTTCGTCGAATCGAATGATGCGATGTATGTCGACTAATTTCATCCCGTAATCAACGTATTGTTTCAAATTCTCGATGTAAATGGTGTACTTACATTTGTTAAATAAATTGGGAATGAGTTTTTCCTCGTCTCCTTCGATCGGTTCCATTCGTTCAGGAGCCAGTGGATAATCGTTGTGTAGATCGTGTAATTCTTCAGGATAGTTCAAATCGACTTCTAAAATGCAAGGATAGTCTCGCCATTTTTGCATCTCTTCCGGTTCCGTCACCCATTCGAAATTTCCAATCGGTAAAGCACAACTCATGGCCCAACCATATAGATTATTAACGTCCCAATACTGTATGTATTTATTCGATCGTTCTGAATCGAAACCTTCTTTCATGTAGGGATTGTTAGCTTTAGAATATCTGTGAGAGATCATCGAGATGACACCTCTAACAGCCTTTTCGAACATGAGCAACATGTCCACGTCGGATAATAATTCCAATTGCATTTCGGTGGTCTTAAACAGAGCGTCCCATGCCAGACCGGGTGCGGTGAAAAACCAAGCCAGATCCAGATCGTAATTTTCGATGACAGACGTCTCCAAAATTTTTGAACACATCTGCCAGGAGCAGAACATCGGTCTTCAGATAGAGATCATGATAATCTCTCATGGTTTTAATATCGAATGATTTCCACACGTTTTTGGCATGTTCATAATTCTCGGGTGATGATCATTTTTGCTGGAGTTTTGAATTTGTCGTATAAATTTGAATTTTTTATTCTAACTCTTCCACGATCCTTTGAGCCACATCGTCGTCTTCGCACCATTTTGTGTAGGTGAAGGGACCCATGTTGCGAGTCGAAAGCACATTTCACATAAATGTAATAGCCTGAAGGCGTATGTTTTTGATATCTTTCGACGTAACTTTGAAGAGCGTCGGGTTGGCAGGAACTCATTTTCACGGTGAAGCATTCAACGAATGGCACTTTTAACCTTCTATTGTGATTTTTAAAGTTCACAATGGTTTTAGGGTTAGGCATTTCGATGGCGACACCTTGAATTTCATTGCAATATTCCTGATGTTTCGCTACTGAGTTTTTGCTGTGAAATGCGTTCATGCAGTTGCAACATAAATATATCTCACCATTATGTTACTTCTCTGGCTTGACAGTAATCGGCTCGGATGTTTAACCCAACAATAATGACGATTGTCACCATTTGAAATCAATAATAAAATAATCATCTTTTCTCTTTCGAGATACGAAGTCTGTCTGAGAGGATAGATCGTTCATTTTTCATCATCGTATCCCAAGACGTTCACCACTACGGTGGGATTTTGAACCTCAAAACATTCGATGTGTTTTTAACTGTATTGGAAAAGTCACTCCGGTCCAATCGAGATTTTTAGAAGTCTCCTCGTAACGAGAAACTCTATCGGAGTGTATTTTGACGGGGTATAAAGCGAAGGTGACTGCCCATTTAAACACTGATAATCTTTATTTCTCACGTTGATCACCGCTTTTTTTTTAGCTAAGAAATATGGTAATTCCATGTAGGAAGATGCTTTCAATGAATCGTTTTTAGTTATATGAATTTCGAGTTACAACACCTCATCGAATGTTCAATTACTGCCTTCATGTTGATAATTCGCGAGAGACGTCAACATCTTGTCTTTCATCATTACGAAAATGACTGATAAATCCAAACCTTGAAATACGGGTTCGACATTAGATCTGAAATATGCATTTTTCACGATGCTCTCGCCAGAATTCACGTCAATTTTATTCATCATGCAATGGAGTATCATCTTAAATTTTTTGTCCCATGTTCATGTGTTCACAAAACAAATCCAATACTTTTTTCTTCACCCATTCCATGAACAATTTCGGATCGACTTTCTTGAACGAGGGAACCACGTCAAAAGTTTTAAAAATGCCTTTGACCGCACTCTACGGGATTTGATTGGAATGCTTCTATGATGACTCGTGCTACATATTCTTCTCCTTTAACTTCATCGATTGCTCGTCGAATTTCGTTTGATATATCTCGTTTGTCTAGATTCTGAACTGCATCACTCGTTTTCGTTTTCGTTTTTTTTTCTTTTGAAACTTGAAGTTCTTAAATGGCTTTTCGTTTAGTCGTCTTCTTATTTTTCACAACCGAAACGTTTTTTTTTTTGACGTTGGCATTTCGATTCCTTTTGCTATCTTTTTCTTCTTCTCATTTTTCACAACCAAAGCATTTTTTGATGTCGTTGCTATCAACATTTCGTTTGCCTTTTCATCGAGCAAACTACATATCTCCTCATGCATGATCTTTCTAATTTCATCTTGCTCCATGTTTCATTTTCTATCAGCAGGCGTTACTATCATCAGCTTATTTTTTTCACAATTCGAGTCTGTTTAAGTTTGTCCACTTCCGATCTTTCGATTTTTATCTTTTCATCATTTCGCAAATGATATTCCTGTATGACTTCAATGTTTTTTGATTTCATTCTATGATTTCTGAAATGTGGAATGTTTAATTCTCTACACATCTCGTTTAACTGAGGTACGATTTTCTCATTTAAATTTTCCATTTTTTTTATTTGTTTGCTTCATTTGTAAGAATATATTTTTTTTTTTAGAATTTTGTATTTAAATAATAATTTGTTAAAAAGTTTTAAAATAGTCTTTATATATATGTGAAAAAAAAAATTTTCACATTAAAGAAAATTAAAATTAAAAACTTTTTTGTATACATATAGAGAGAAAAAATACAAAACTTTTTTTAATAAATTATTATTTAAACATAAAATTCAAAAAACAAAAAAAAAATTAATCAATTTTTTATGTTCTTAACGTGAGAAAAATTGAATTAATACAAGAAAAAAAAGGACGTTAAAATTTAAACTTTTTATTTATATAAAGAGAAAAAAAACTTTTACAAAAAAAAATTTTCACATTAAAGAAAATTAAAAAATTAAAAAAACTTTTATATATAGAGAGAGTAAAAAAAAACAAAACTTTTTTAACAAATTATTATTTAAACACAAAATTCAAAAATATATATTATTTGCAAGAATTCATAAAACAAAAAAACAAATAATCGATAATGACAACAACACCTAAAAGATGCGAATTGAAATTAAGATGAGTCGAAACATGTAAGAAATTCGGTTGTAAAATCTATAGATTACAATGACATGACACCATCGAATTGAACGAGGTTGAGACAAAGGGTTTAGAGTAAAAATACGACAAATATAGCATGCCTTTGAAATTGGACGAAGCCACACTCGATTTGTTTTACGAGTACCAAAGTGATCTACAGAACATCGTCATCGCTGAAGACAGTGAATTCGACAAGGACAATTTGTCGTTACCCTACAGAAGTTACATATATCCAAAAATCTCTCTCGAACTCATGAACAAATCGGGTGGTGAAAGCGCATTCACCAATGTAAAAAAAAACTTGCAAATGTAAAGATAAACATTCAACACATTTTTGAAAAAGGAGAAGACACGACTGTCAACATGCTAATAACGGACTTGAAAATATAAAATTATAGAGAGACTGATTTTTAGCGAAGAAGAAGGAAAAAAAAGTAATGATATCTAGAGAGGTTGAACATCTCTAGATCTCATTACTTTTTTTTGTTTTTTTTTGTTTTCCTTCTTCTTCTTCTTCTTCTTCTTCTTCTTCTTCTTCTTCTTCTTCTTCTTCACTATCGCCCATATATATTATAGTAACGTTTCCTTTTTTCTCAAATTTCGATGTTGATTCTTCTTTTCTTTTTTTTGTGTGATATATTACGTTTTTTATAAGAACACATTTGTTTATCTGCATCATAATTATGAACGAATGTGGTGCATCTCTTGGTAACACTCACATCATTACCATTCTCTTCAGAAGGTAGTGGTGACGGTGGAAAACATCTAATTCTTTTAAATTTCAACCATCTATCCCACTCTTTTTTCAGTTCTTTCGTAAGATATCCATCATTAGTGTCTAATTGTTTTTCCACATCTTTTTCCCACACTATTCCGCAATATTCATCATTAGCATCCAATTGTTTTTCCACATCTTTTTCGCACTCTATCCTGTGATATTCATCATTATTGTCTAATTGTTTTTCCACCTTTTTATCCATTTTATATTATTTTTTTATACTTACTATGATTTATATTTTTATATTTTATATAATTATATAATTTTTACATTATAATAACATATTCAAAATCGGTATATTGTTAAACGGTGAATTCTCACCAAACAGCAAACCCTTACCAAGTCACTCAATGTTCTGTCCACTCTTCAGATAGAAACTGTTTCCACTGAAAGAGTTGCCACCTCTAACGGATTTTAGATACAATCCTTCACCATTGTCGTCTATGTGGATGTGACACACGGCTCCTCCCTTCTTCAAAAACAGTCTGCTGCCACCCATTAATTTCTCAACTCCCGAACTCGCGAGTCCCATGAGAGCTCCCACGCCGAGAGTCTTTCCGAGAAAGGCTAATGTTTTTGCAGCGATTCCTGCCAATAGCGGTAGGAAACCACCTTTCATTCTCAAATTGTATTTCAATTGAGCAGGACTCAATCTCACCCTCAACCCTCTTCCATCACGAATTGCTTTCTCCATCCTTTTGATTTGAGTTCTGGTCCAGGCGATTCGATCATTACCGTCACTCATCAGATCTTTGTAAGTGAATTTGAATCTCACCAGCTCGTCTCGATTAAACGCTCTCTTAAGTTTCTCCCTCTATCCTTTGGATATGTTCATGTTTTTAACCACGTATTCAGTGATATTTCTTTTTTTTAAATATATTTTGTTCAATTGTTTTTTTTTGTTTTAATGACAATTATATATATTAAATAATTTTTGCAAAATTAATATTGCATTTATTTTATTTTCTTATTTATATATATATACGCAATATTTTTTATTATATATAACAGTTCACCATTTTGATCCGTCAACGTGGTTTTGAGACTATACAACGTGTCTAAAATCACTGGTAGATAAACTAAATTTCGAGGTCGTTCCACGATTTTATAACCCGGTGACACGTTTGGAAAGAAGGAATAGATCGTCGGTTGAGCGCTACCATTCACGTAGCTTCCAGCAATCATGTCCATGTTCACCAGAATGCTATTGACTGCGAGAATGTCAACCGTATTTTCAGATGCCGTGTGGCCTCGATACATCATTCGATTGAATCCCAGCATCTTGCCTATAGAATCGTTCGTGTTGAAATCCACTCGAAAATTATCTTCTAAATCCAACATCGTCTGTAAGGTATTTTATGGTTGGGTGCGAGTCTGATCTTGTTGCTTCCCTTTTCATCCATCTTCATATATTTTCCGCGATTAAATTCGGTAGTCAAATCGATCATGACGAAATTGTAAAGTCCTCCATCCCAAACCCTCTTGCAGAATCTCCTGAATTCCGCCATGCTCATGTCGTTTGCAACGTGATCATCATAGATGTGATTGAGATTCTTGAGATCCTGGCGAAAGAGACACAGTAAATTAGCATTCTCCATTATCATCTGTCTGGGCAACCGAAAATAATTCTGCGACAGGTAGAAACAGTCCACGTTGCTGTGACGACCTCTAATGTAATACGATTCGCATCGGTTCTGTCTCGTTCTGTCACGTCGTTTTTGATTATCATGGGAACGTAATCTGTCTATGATCTTTGAAAGGAAAACCCCCTCGTAAAACTGCCGAGCAACGAACCCGTTCTCAAAGAACTTTCTTTTATAGGCTTCAATTCGTCAACGATCTCCTTCTTACTTTGTTCCTGAACCTCTGTCATGGGTTTAAATAATTTTGTGGTTTCACGTCTTAATTCCATTTCTTCAAGTCGCCTCCTTCTGTCATTGGATTGGATGCTTTTCTTGAGTCATTGATATTCGTCGAGAAGCTGATCTCTCCGCTTGGAATCTGTGATGTGTAAAAACATTTTTTTTGTTTTCTAAAATTATTAATATTTCCTTTAGAGTATGCTAACGTGAGTTATTTTACTATTCTCAAAATTAAATGGATAATTATTTTTATGTTTATGTTTTATGTTTTAAGTAAATAAAAATCTTCTGTCTTTAATATATAATAACTAAAACCAGTTGAGGAAAAACATTTTACAAAATGAAACCTCAATAAATGCGTTTTGCCCTCGATTGTGTTAAAGATCACATCACCGATTATTCACTCCATGACAAACAGAAGTACTTAGAAAAAGTTGGAAAGTTTAGCGCATAAGAACAGCACTTTTTTATCGTAATCCTCAAAGCAGCATTTTAGATGAAAGTGAAAAACTCTGTTTTTAAAACCACTTTACGATCGAAAAATGAAAAAACAGTTTCTGATTTAAAACCACTTTACGAACGAAAAATGAAAAACCGGTTTCAGATTTAATGCATTTGAGATTAATTATATCCATTAAAAGGGTTTATTCATATCTCTGAAACATTATCATGAGTCAATTAAAATTCAATTTACCTCTTAAAAACCTCATCCGTCTTCATATATTTTCCGCGATTAAATTCGCTAGTCAAATCGATCATGACGAAATTGTAAAGTCCTCCATCCCAAACCCTCTTGAGAATCTCCTGAATTCCGCCATGCTCATGTCGTTTGCAACGTGATCACCATAGATGTGATTGAGATTCTTGAGATCCTGGCGAAAGAGACACAGTAAATTAGCATTCTCCATTATCATCTGTCTGGGCAACCGAAAATAATTCTGCGACAGGTAGAAACAGTCCACGTTGCTGTGACGACCTCTAATGTAATACGATTCGCATCGGTTCTGTCTCGTTCTGTCACGTCATTTTCGATTATCATGGGAACGTAATCTGTCTATGATCTTTGAAAGGAAAACCCCCTCGTAAAACTGCCGGGCAACGAACCCGTTCTCAAAGAACTTTCTTTTATAGGCTTTAATTCGTCAATGATCTCCTTCTTACTTTGTTCCTGAACCTCTGTCATGGGTTTAAATAATTTTGTGGTTTCACGTCTTAATTCCATTTCTCCAAGTCGTCTCCTTCTGTCAATGGATTGGACGCTTTTCTTCAGTCGTTGATATTCGTCGAGAAGCTGCTCTCTCCGCTTGGAATCTGTGATGTGTAAAAACATTTTTTTTGTTTTCTAAAATTATTAATATTTCCTTTAGAGTATGCTAACGTGAGTTATTTTATTATTCTCAAAATTAAATGTATAATTATTTTTATGTTTTATGTTTTAAGTAAATAAAAATCTTCTGTCTTTAATATATAATAACTAAAACCAGTTGAGAAAAAACATTTTACAAAATGAAACCTCAATAAATGCGTTTTGCCCTCGAATGTGTTAAAGATCACATCACCGATTATTCACTCCGTGACGAACAGAAGTACTTTGAAAAAGTTTGAAAGTTTAGCTCATAAGAACGGCACGTTTTTATCGTAATCCTCAAAGCAGAATTTTAGATGAAAGTGAAAAACTCTGTTTTTAAAACCACTTTACGAACGAAAAATGAAAAACCAGTTTCTGATTAATAATAACACTTCGGCCGGCCGCTGATTTGTCGCGGTTCTCGTATGAGAAGGCCTTGGTTACCCATGTTCTACCAACTGCCTTCCCCTATTCCCGCGCTTCTTCTCTCCTCCCAACACTCGGAGACGAACTGCTTGATGACATCCCTTGCCCCATTCTTCCCAATCTCTCCGATTAGTATATTAACCCTCTCCTTTGAGTCGCCCCCTAACCACATGTCCTTCATTCTCCCATCCCACTTCTCCATTATACTCCCCGTGAATCTTGTTCTTTTAGACTGGTATTTTGGGCATTCTATAAGAAAGTGTTCCAGGGTCTCCACCACGCCCACGTTACACATCTGGCACTCCTTTTCACTGTTTTCCCCAATTTTTCCTCTCAGCTCCAGGGACCGCGACCTCAGCTTGAACAGGCTTCTCTTTATCACGCAGGCCACCCAAAGATCTCTTTGATTTGACCCCCTCTCGCCAATTACGGTTACAATCCTCCATGACCCTTTCTCTGACGATCCTTTTGCCCTGGTTTGCCCCAACGTCAAGGTCCGAGATCTCCATTGAGTAGTTTTCTACTAGCTCCCTCACTTGCACCATCCACCCCGTCTTGATATTTGAGTTGAAAATTCTCAGGAATATTACTTTACACCATCGGCTATCGGGGAGATTTACCAAATAATTCAGATAACCGAGTTTCAATAGGTATATCCTGTCCTTGATCCTCATCCACCCAAGCTCGCCCCTGATTGCTTCTAGTGCTGCGGCATTACTCGAGCCTGTTATCCATCGGCCTGCATCGTTCTGCAGGATTTCCAAGCTCTTAACAGCTGTCTGGTTTAGGGGTACAACTTCCGTACCGTATGTTATACTTGGCAGACCCACCATTTCCCAAATGGTTTTCCCCACGAAAACCTTATTGAAACTGTTTCTCCCTATAAGTTTCATTTGGTAAAGGATTCGCTTCCCCTTCAGAATCAATTTATTTGTGTGGTTTCGGTAGATGCCTCTTCCTGTGATGTTTATATTTACCCCCAGGTATTCATAGTCACTAGTCTCTCCTACACTAAGAAGTCTACTGCTACCTTCCGGAATGCAGAACTCCCCCACTCTCCACCTTCGAGTGGGGTCCACTTTGCGGCCCACGGGTATAACTTTGCTCTTGCTTTCATTAAGTTCGAGTCTCCATTTGCTCCCATATTTCCCAACAATTCCCAGCATCTTCTCTAACCCCTCTTCGCTTTCTGACACTAGCACCATATCGTCTGCAAAAAATAGCCCTGGGATCTTCAAGTCACCAACTGCAACCCCCCTCGTCGCTATGCAGGAGTTCATCTCCTAAACCTTTGATGTACAATGCAAAAAGAATTGGCGAAAGGATACACCCCTGTTTTAGGCCTATCTCCATAGGCACACGTTTTGTTGTAATGTTACCCATGCTAAGTTCACTCTGTACATCTTTATATAATGCTTTCATAATCCCAACAAACTCGCCCCCCCCCCCCCAAGCCCAGAGCCTCCAGCTTACGCCACATACCCTCCCTCCATACTCTATCGTATGCCTTTTTAACATCCAAAAAGGCCATGAACATCTTTTTCTTTTTTGCTTTCGCGGATTCTATCATTTGGGATAGCGTGAAAAGATGGTCAGTGACTCTCCTTCCCTTCCTGAAGGCATTCTGGATTTCTCCCAAAAAACCCTTCTCCTCAATCACCTCCTCTAATCTCCCATACAGGACTTTACAAAAGACTTTTCCGATGTTGCTGCTGACAGAGATCCCTCGATAGTTATCCAAGACGCCTTTTTCCCCCTTTTTGTGAATAAGTGTCACTTTACTTTCCCTCCACTCCTTTGGGACCTCTTGTTTTTCTATGGCTAAATTGAATAGGGCAGTTAGGCTTTCCACGAGTTCCTCTCCCCCTTTTTTGATAAACTCGTTAGGAATTTCGTCCACCCCTCCCGCTTTTCCATTCCTCAATTTTGAGATCACCCTTCGCACCTCCTCAGTTTTGATTTCGCTGCACACGAAGTCCGAGAGATTTTCCTCGACCTGGTTCGGACACTCCGGTTTGTTCCCCATGCCCCATCGCTTATCGTTTACCTTTTCCCAGTGCTTGACTAGTTCTAATGCGATTTGATCTCGCTCTTCAGTAACTCTGCCATCTACTTTAATGCTCTGTTGGTTATTCCTTTTGTTACGTTTGTTCACCCATTTCCAAAATACGCTCGAACTCGACCCCCCTGTCGTTCTTATCGTCCTAATAAGACTGCTATTTCGAACTCTCCGGTTGTCGTCTTTAATCTTGTTTACTTTATTTCGTGCTTGTTGTTATTCTTCCTTTGCTACCATGGCCTCATTGCTTTCCAACCCTTAAGTTTCCTACTTCTCCTGTATGCAGCACATTTAGCTTTTCTAACCTTTATGGCCCTTTTCAGTTCTTCGTTCACTCTGTACCCAAGTTCCCGTGTTGGCACCCTAATCTTTCCTACACTTTCCTTCCCTGCCTCCACTAGGCTCGCAACTATGGCGTCGGCCATCTTCTGGACACTACCCCCCCCCCCCCCCTTGGGTACGGCTGCAAGCTTTTGTTTCAGTTTTTCTTCGAACTTCGCCCAGTCGGCATCCTTTTTGAGTTCCCAAATCTCCTTGAAGCTTCCTTTCCTTTTCTCTAGGTTTTTGGCCATCATCGTCACTGTAATCAAGTTGTGATCACTATCCAACTCCATTTTGCCCTCATCATCCTCTTCTACCCTTATCACCTCCCTCCATAAATTCATATCAGTGAGAATGTAGTCAATTATTGATTTTCTGTCGTTTCTCTCCCAGGTCCATTTCCCCTTACATCTAGCGTCCCTGTTCAGAATCTTCAGACCGAGCTCATTTGTGAAGTTCAACAGCTTCCTTCCATTCCTGTTGACTTTCTTGTCCCCACCCTCTATGCCTTCTTCATTGTCACCTATGTGTCCATTAAAGTCGCCCATCAGAATTATACCGAGCCCCCTGTTTTCTAGTTCAGTGATATTGGACCTTAGTGTTGAGTATATCGAGTCATTCCACTCGGGTTTACTGCCCTCCACCGCACAGTACACAATCCCAAGGGCAATACTTTTGTTTTTGTTTCTCAGACTGATCTTTACCCATCCAATTTCTTTTGACACATCAGCCGAGGTGATGATATCTTCCAGATCTGTAATCAGCGACGGTTTTAACTCCTCTTTAATGTACATGCCTACCCTCCCCCCTTTTTCTGGCGTTCCGTTCCATCGCTTATCGTTTACCTATTCCCAGTGCTTGACTAGTTCTAATGCGATTTGATCTCGCTCTTCAGAACCTATCCACACACACCCGCTTACTTGGTCTACCCGTTCCTCGTGTCTTACCCACGTCTCGCTTAAGTCCATGACATCAAACTCCTCTGCCTCGATCAATGTAGCAATTTCACTTACTTTCCGGTGAAGACCCTGGATGTTGCTATAACCCACTTTCAGGGTACCGTGGTTCATTGGCTTCCACCTACTGGGCCCATTGTTTTCTGGTGCTAGTCTTGGTAAACTTATTCTGTCCCCCTCACTCTTGTTCACCCCACCTATGTCCACTCTAGTTATACTTGCCTCTGACCTCCCACCCCGCTCCTCTCCAAAAAAGGCTCTGCTACCCGTAGAATTTTATCCCCTAATACTCGTTTCCCCGCCCTGCTAAGATGTAGCCCGTCACGTCCGTACATGCTCCCATTGTCCCAAAACGTGTCCCAATGGTCGATAAAGGGAATTCCCAGATCAACACAGTAGTCCTCTAACTCTTCATTTAGCGCCAAAATAAAAATGATTTAAAACCACTTTACGGACGAAAAATGAAAAACCGGTTTCTGATTTAACGCGTTTGAGAATAATTATATCCATTAAAAGGGTTCATTCATCTCTGAAACATTATCACGAGTCAATTAAAATTCAATTTACCTCTTAAAAACCTAACTGAGTGGAACGCGATTTTATTGTCCATTTATTAAAATGAAAAACCTTTCATTCACACCAGAACAAAACATGAAAGGATTTTGCAAAGATTTCATAGTGTCAATTAAACACAATTTTTTATCTCTTAAAACCCATCTAAGTGGAACGCTTAAAAGTTGAATTTTATTTGAATGAAAAACTATTTTATTTACGCTGATTGCAATATTTGAAAACTCTACAAAACTGATCTATTATGATTTAGCTTAAAACTCGCTATGACAAAACGTGAACGGATGATTTCCATCGGTTCTAATTTTCCAAACTCAAGTTTTTCAGTTTCATTCATTTGAACAAAAACCTTTTATTTATACCGGAACAAAAAAAAAATGATAAGGATTTTTGCAAAGATTTCATAGTGTCAATTAAACACAAATTTTCTCACTTAAAAAGTAACTGAGTGGAACACAATTTTATAGTCGACTCTATTGAATGAAAAAAAGCTATTTTATTTTTACACTGAGTGTAAAATTGAAAACTCCTCAAAAACTGATCTATTACGACTTAGCTTAAAACTCGCGAGGTGAATCGGTAAAGCGTTTTCGCCGATCGGATCGCACTCTCGACCGTCCGTCCGGAACGCGATCGCGAACGTGGTGGTCCAGAACTCTCAATCCGCATTTTTTGATGTACTGGAAGCCGAAATCGGTTTGGAAATTTTTTTTTTTAAAATCCTCGACGAGTAACTACACTTTACACTCACTTTTCACCGTTGGCGAACGTCGAGAAAAGGTTCTGAGATCGATTTTCCTGGTCTACAACTCTCAATCGTTTTTCGCCGATCGGATCGCATCCTCAACCGTCTGAAACGCGATCGCAAACGTCGGTGGTCCAGAACTCTCAAAGCGTTTTTTGCCTGTGTTCACCAACGATAGATCGAAGGTCTGATCCGCGATGGGAACATCGACAACAATTTTAAAATTTACATTTTCTTCCAATTTCATACATTTTTTCACTTCCGAGCAATGTGTCGAATTTCACTCGTTCGCCAACGGCTGTTTGAACGGTCAAAAGTGCGATCCGAACGGTCGAAAAATAACCGAGAGTTCTAGACCACCATGCAAAAACGACATTTTTTGCACTCTGTACACGATTTAACACTGAACCCTTATGGCGGTACACGTACATGTACGTGTACGTGTACAGTTTTTCGGAAAAGTGGTCTAGAACTCTCATTTACCACCTACTAACACGTAGTGCAAGCAAAACCTCTCTGTATGCCGAAACTGGTTGGGAAACGCTCCAAACTCGCAGAGAAAAACATAAACTTATTCAGTTCTTTAAAAAGGTTCACCATCATGTGCCAGATTATCTATCGTCCTTAGTACCTCCTCCAGTCTCAGTGGCTCATAACTATGGTCTCCGAAACTGTGCAGACCAACAAGTCCCTTACAGTTGTACAAGTTCATACCAGAATTCCTTTTTACCTTCCACAACAAGGCTGTGGAATGGCTTACCCCTGGACGTCAGAGAAAATAACTCGCTGACTAACTTCAAATCTTTCTTGAATGAGGATAAGTTTCCCACTCCTAAGTGGTTGTACTCAAGCCAGAAAATAGGCAGACTGTCATCTGCAAAATGAGGTCCCCAGAGGGTAAATTTAGTGATGCTACCCTGCATAGCAGGGTAGCATCACTAAATTTACCCTCTGTGAACCTCAATCCGAATCAAGGTCTCAAAACTAAACAGAAAGAGGTACCCAGAGGATAAATTGACCCACTGTATGGGATAGCATCATCAAATTCACCCTATGGGGACCTCATTCTGCAAATGTCAGACTGCTTATTTTAAGGCCTGGTTGTACTATCAAAAAACAAGAAAATGTCAAATATTCCACTATAGATTACGTCTTGGCTGTCGTAATCTTAATGATCATCTATTCAACAATGTCCTCACAAGTTCACCTCTCTGTGGCTGTGGTGAACTTGAATCAACTCATCATTACCTTTTCAATTGCCCTCTTATTCTGATATAAGAAAAGACACTCTGGACAGACTTCCTTATAACATTGATGTTATTACCTTGCTTTATGGGTCTCATTTGTATAATGTCGAAATTAACAGGGAGATTTTTCACTGTATCCACGAATAGATAGAAGCAACTCACAGATTTAATTAATTTTTCTCTAAAAATCGTTCTCAATGGTTCTTGTGGTGCTGGTCAGTTTTTCTTAATTCATTCTTAGTACATGAAACTATTTGTTTGTGAATTTTATGTCTGGGTCCCCCTTTTCTACAAACCAATACATTGCTAATCAGATTCAAAGGTTCCCTTTGCTAACGCTATAGGGCGTGCCATCCCGATATCCGCGATAATATGTTATTGTAAGCTCGTCACGCGAGATAATACCGGGAAGTCGAGCAATACTAAAAACGAATAATAGAAATCGGTAACCAACACCTGGGGTATAAATCCTCTTCTGTGGATATGGACTTGGCTAATCTTGATACTACACCCGCGGCGTGTACAGACTTCATTTTATTGGTGGTTACGCGGTTTGTGGGTGGGCTGGTGTGGCGTACGTGGTTTCGGTTGCTTCCATATTGGACGAGAGCGCAGCTTAAGTCTAGTGTGGACGGAATTGACGCCGCGTGCCCAAGTTGGGTCACCGGCGGATTGCGTGACCATGAGACAGCCTCTAACTAACGAAATACATAGATTTTAGTATCATGCGGGGGATACGATATACCTAGTTATGTTTAAAGTGACTTCAAATACATAATCATTGAGGTACGTGACAACAGTTACTTATTCCTTATTCATCATTCGACTTTTTATATTTTTATCGATTTGGATAAAACAAACGGCACCACAGGATGGCCATGGACAATTAATGAATATACCAGCCCCTCAAACCCTGACCAATATTATTCAATTATCCGAAAGTTGGCCCCAAAGTAGCGTGATCTCCGGAAATGGCATTTTTGGACCGATTTGGTTCAAACAAACTGCACCACAGGGTGGCCATGGACGATTAATGAATGTACCAGCCCCCAAAACCCAGACCAATAGTATTCAATTATCCGACATTTGGCCCCAAAGTAGCGTGACCTCCGGAAATGGCACTTCTTGTCCGATATGGATCAAACAAACGGCACAATAGGGTGGCCATGGAAGATTAATGAATATACCAGCGCCCAAAACCCGGACCAATATTATTCAATTATCCGAAATTTGGCCCCAAAGTAGCGTGACCTCCGGAAATGGCATTTTTGGACCGATTTGGATCAAACAAACGGCACCACAGGGTGGCCATGGGCGATTAATGAATATACCAGCCCCCAAAACCCGGACCAATAGTATTCAATTATCCGAAATTTGGCCCCAAAGTAGCGTGACCTCCGGAAATGGCATTTCTAGTCCGATATGGATCAAACAAACGACACAATAGGGTGGCCATGGACGATTAATGAATATACCAGCCCCAAAAAACCTGGACTAATAGTATTCAATTATCCGAAATTTGGTCTCAAATAGCGTGACCTCCGGAAATAGCATTTCTGGTCCGATTTCGATCAAACAAACGGCACCATAGGGTGGCCAAGAACGATTAATGAATATACCAGCGCCCAAAACCTGGACCAATATTATTCAATTACCCGAAATTTGGTCCCAAAGTAGCGTGACCTCCGAAAATGGCATTTTTGGATCGATTTGGATCAAACAAACGGCACCACAGGGTGGCCATGGACGATTAATAAATATACCAACCCCCCCAAAACCCAGACCAACATTATTCAATTATCCGAAATTTGGCCCCAAAGTAATGTGATATCCGGAAATGGTATTTCTGGTCCGATGTGGTCCTAACAAACGGCACCATAGGGTGGCAATGGACGATTATTGAATATACCAGCCCCAAAAATCCGGACCAATAGTAATCAATTATCCGAAATTTGGCCCGAAGATGATCGATCAAAGAATGCTTTTTAATTTATTTTTGTCGAGTTTTCGGCATGTATTGAATACCTGTGGGGCCCGAGATGCAACTGCAGAGAACTCAGAGAATCTACGCTGGTTTGTGATATAACTAAATTAATGGCCCCATTGCCGATTTCACCCGTGAGACGCATAGATGGCTCATCCTGTTATACATGCAGATGTGTTAACTGTTACTACTGCCTATCAGACAAATCCATTGTTAGAAGAACAGGATCCAAACTGAAGTCGAAGATATGGAAAGAGAGATGCTAATAGAGCAAAAAAGATGACTCTTGGGAGCTTACTACGAATAGAAGAATAGACAGAACCACCCCGGATCGTCTGATGTGACAAGTCGTGTCTTTGTGTATGTCATGGTCAACGTCACTGACTGCTGATATGGATCCAAGTCATATTTTTATAAAAAAAACTGTTTGTATTGTACGGCAGACAGACATTTTTTACAAATCTAGAGTGGTAAAAATGATCTTTCCTGGAACCTACTTAGGGAATGAAATTGCTCTCCTGAATGGAGTTGGCAGGGAGCTGGGGGGGGGGGGGGGGGGGGGGGTCTTGTCCTGCTAGTTGATGACAATTCAAGTGGGGACACTTATCCTTGCTGACAATGAGAGTAGGATCAGTTGTCCTGGCTGATAATTGGAGTGGGAGGCACTTGTCATGGATGCCAACGGACTGGGGCACTTGTCCGATTATGCATTTTTGGACTGTGTTCTGTGGACTTGTCCGGGGTGCACGTGTCCCCCATTCATTGTGTTTTCTCCTTTAAGTGTATTCAAGCCAATCAATGAATGAATGGGTTATGATATTGTTTTTTCAGTAATATTTCTACCCCGGTATGGTTCAATTGAACAAGAAGTTCTATCTGGCCAACAGAACCCAAAAAGTAATTATTAACTGTGCTATGTCACCTAACCACCACGTCATTGGTGGGATTTCACAAGGAAGCGACCTCCCAGGATCAATTTTATTTGTCATCTACATAAACAATCTTCCGTCTTGTGTAAAATCGAATGTAATGATGTTTGCGTACGACACTAAAATCTACAGAGAGATAAAAGGGGAAAGAGATATGAGTGAGTTGGTGATAGACCTGGATGTTCTCCAAAATTGGTCCGAAAGATGGTTACTGCGGTTCCATCCTGAAACATGTGTGATGATGAATGTTGGACAAACCAAATTCCTTCCAAATTACACCTTAAAAGGACTGGCCGGAAACAGCTGCATAATGAAAGAAAATGAGACTGAGGGAGACATTGTTGTGATTACGGACAACCGTCTCACATTTGATGAACACATTGATGCGAAAACAAAGAAGGCCCAGAAAATTCTAGGAGCTTTTAGAAGATCCTTCACATGCTTGGAGCATGGAACCCTTGTGATTCTGTATACAAGTCTAATCTAACCCCATTTAGCGTATGCTCATCCAGCATGGAAATCTCATACAAAACACCATATAGACAAACTAGAGGCAGTACAAGGAAGGGCGACAAAACTAGCATCCGGGATGAAAAATATGACGTATGAAGATATACTGAAGAAAATGAAGCTTCCAGCATTAGAATATCTATAAGGCACAGATGAGACATGATCAAGTTCTACAAAATGTTCAACAAATACGACAAGCAAGTAGCTAATATACCAACGAGACGCACTGAATATCGGACCAGAGGACATCACTAGAAATTATTCAAAGATTCAGCATCAAAGAATATCAGTTCGTATTTAGCCAGCGTGCGGCTGAACCGTGGATTAACCTAACAGAAGCAGCAGTGTACGCAGAAGAACTAAACACGTCCAACAACAGACTGGATAAGTGCTGGAAACACAGGAAGTCAAGTTGAATTATAGGAAAGCACTAAATGTGGTGACCGATTCTCAGCGTCAAAATTTTAATGTTCAAATTTATAGACCTGGTTCCGTAATAAGTGGATTACAAGAAAATGAAATGGATATAGTGGCAACCAGAAGCCAGCCTCCAGGATGTACATGTACATAAGGTTAAGGTATGGCATTCAAGTCTTCAGCTATTACGATCCGGAGGTTGCAAACATACTCACAGTAAGCATCGAGACTCGAACAAGAGGACGCTAATATAAAATCGCCAAAGAAAAAACCCAACCTGGATGTCCGAAAATACACTTTTAGCCACAGAGTTGTCTATTCTTTGAATAAGCTTTCAAAAGATATAGTAAATGCGGATAACATCAACATCTTCAAGATCCTACCCGATAAATACTGGGACAAACAGGACGTGAAATACGACTATCGGGCAGAATTGGTGATGCGATGGAGCTTCAGCTGGGCAAAAATTACGTGAACCCTTCTGTTGCGCTACATGTGCGGATAGATAATAATAAGATAGGATAAGGTGACAGGCCCCAAACTAACTATAGAAAAAACAGAAGCCTAGAATTCTACTCCGGGGAAACACAGAACGAAGTGGGTATGGTGGCAATCCGCCAGCGTCCACTGAAGACATAAGATAAGAAACAGTAAAAAAAGTGCGCGCCGAAAAGCGTTGCGCCCTTTTTATGAATCAGCAGCTCCCACTTCAAAGCAGAAACGGTGGGAATGCAGCCATCCACGAAATAGACAAATATGTTCATGACACAAACCTATTTTTAACAGACGAGGTAATCACTAAAAATCCAAAGTCAGCTGAAAAAATAAGTGGAAAAGACGTAAGGGTGTCTCAGTTCATGATCGGGACTTTCGCAAGGACTAAGGTCCAATGTCTTGATCAGTTCTCTGTGTCTCGTATTTTCGCAGTAATAAAAAGCCAGTATCCATGCAGAAAACAGCAACACCGACTCTGTGTGAAACCGAAAGTTACCGAATATTCCCAAACCGACCATTGGCCTCCCGACCTTTTTTCTGAACCGGCCTCCACTTGACCCAAACCGACCCCCTCAATTTTACCCAAATCGGCCTCCAACATTTTGTCAATTTCGCCCAAACCAGCGAATCCGACGATTCACCCAAACGAAACACACAGAACCGAATAGAAGGAACTAGTGTTGTAACCCATTTACACTCAGTTAACACAGGATCCAGTCACGTCAGCCCCAAGTCAAATCGTCCTCTGGTCACTTCGGCCCCAAAGTCATTTCGGCCCGAGGATAAGGTATTATTATTTAGCCATCCGAACGCTGGGTGTCCGCTCGTTTCACCCCCCAAGATTAGTGCGAAATGCGGTCGTCCTTAAAACCGGAATACCCCGGAATCCCCTAGAATCCCCCTACTATACCCCAGTATCCATGACTCTACCCTTTACTGACCCTAACCCTACCCAGGGTGCGATTTAACTGGTATCGCATCGTCATTTACGACACAAAACAGTGCCTGTTGCGATGCATCGTCTCCTCTCGTATCGGTAAATGCGATACCATATCTTTCGATCAGAATACGGCAAATTTCAATTTCGAACACATAACAAAACAGCGCTTCAAGTGACATAAAGTCACATAATTAGCAATGGGTACATTATATATAAACACAGAGCCCGAAGCGAGTTTCTAAGAAGAGTTCTGATTTAATAGTTCCACAGAAGGAAGGTATGACATTTCGGCCCAGAACACTTTCGGCCCATAACATATTCGATCCATAACACATTCGGCCCATAGCAGATTCGGCCTATAGAATAAATTCCTATAGAATAAATTATATTGCGGACTTTGGGTCCAAGTTTGGACTACCGTCTTATTAGAGTGATAACGTGTCTGATGACTGGACCAGCTGATTCCAAAATTGTTCCCCAATTACAATGTTGGAATGGCTGTTGGCGTCTTTGGAATCACTCTTAGACCACCGGATTTTTCAAAAATTTCCGCCGGCCCCCATCATCCTCTCACACCCACTGTATACTAGTATTTATTCAAATTGTTTCCTTTCCAGTGTCCGCGATGATTTGTATATCAGATCAAGCCATTAATTGTGAAAATCGGTCAGGTAATTCCCGTTTTGTCCTGTCTGAAATTTCTATGCGGCATATACGTTCACACTGTGAAATTGCCATTAATAAGGGTTTTCACCAACAATTACATGAAAAATGAGAATTGCTATACAAATTTCAGTAATTGCTATACAATTTGCTTCTTTGAATTGCATTTTACTACGCAAAATTTCAAAAGTAAACAAGAGGCCCCAAGGGACCTGAGGGCGCTCACCTGACATGGTAGCCTAAATATCAACCCAGAGAATTGATTTCAACAAGTTGCATCTGCTCCTCCTAAGAAAAGCTTGTACCAAATATCCAAAGATTCTGACCAGTGGAGCTAAAAAAAAGAAGATTTTTAAAGAATATTCCTCATATTGGACTAAGTTATAATTCGGGCTCCCACAGGGACTTGGCTTTAACAAACTTGAACCTCACCCCCCTAAGGATGCGGCACACCAAATATCAAAACATTCCGACTGCTGGATCTGAAGAAGAAGATTTTTAAAGAAAATTCCTCATTTTGAACTAAGTTATAATTCAAGCTCCTACAGTGAGTCCAAATATGGACGTAGAGACTTGGCTTGAACAAACTTGAATCTCACCCCCCTAAGCATGGTGCATACCCAATGTCAAAAGATTCTGCCTGCTGGATCTTGAGAAGAAGATTTTCAAAGAAATTTGCCTGAAATGCACTAAGTTCGAATTCAAGCTTCTATAGTGAGCCCAAATATGAACCTAGTGAGCCGATTTGAACAAACTTGAATCACATCCCCTCCACAATGTTGCACACCAAATATCAAAAGATTCTGCCTGCTGAATCTGGAGAAGAAGATTTTTTAAGAAATTTGCCTGAAATGCACTAAGTCCGAATTCGAGCTTCTATAGTGAGCCCAAATATGAATCCAGGGGGCCATTTTGAACAAACTTGAATCAGATCCACCCCTCAATGTTGCATACCAAATATCAAAAGATTTTGCCTGCTGGATCTGGAGAAGAAGATTTTTTAAGAAATTTGCCTGAAATGCACTATGTTCGAATTCGGGCTTCTATAGTGAGCCAAATATGAATCCAGGGGACCGATTTGAACAAATCTGAATCAGATCCACCCCACAATGTTGCAAACCAAATATCAAAAGATTCTGCCTGCTGGATCTGGAGAAGAAGATTTTTGAAGAAATTTGCCTGAAATGCACTAAGTTCGAATTCGAGCTTCTATACTGAGCCCAAATATAAACCCAGGGGGCCGATTTGAACAAACTTGAATCAGATCCACCCCACAATATTGCATGCCGAATATCAAAAGATTCTGCCTGCTCGATCTGGAGAAGAAGATTTTTTAAGAAATTTGCCTGAAATGCACTAAGTTCGAATTCGGGCTTCTATAGTGAGCCCAAATATGAATCCAAGGGGCCAATTTGAACAAACTTGAATCAGATCCAGCCCACAATGTTGCATACCAAATATCAAAAGATTCTGCCTGCTGGATCTGGAGAAGAAGATTTTTTAATAAATTTGCCTGAAATGCACTAAGTTCGAAATCGAGCTCCTATACTAAGCCCAAATATGAACCCAGGGGGCCGATTTGAACAAACTTGAATCAGATTCACCCTACAATGTTGCATACCAAATATCAAAAGATTCTGCCTGCTGGATCTGGAGAAGAAGATTTTTTAATCTTTTTCCAATTGCCTACAGTGTTAAAAAGTGCTGAATCAGCACTTTTTCAAAGTCCTGAAAAAAGTACCTTGTGATCAAACCGATAGGGATTTTTTTAACCATTCTATTCTACTGGATAAAAGTAAGCTTTATACAAAATAAGAATTCTCTGTGCCGTGTAGTTTTGGAGATATGGCAGTTTTAAGGTTTTTCCTATTTTTAGCTCCCGAGGTTCCCAAGGGGCAATGAGAAAAAAAAATTTTGTATCAGTCAACTACTTATGACCCATTATCATCTCATGTCAAATTTGGTTCAAATCGACCTGACGGTTCGGAAAATAGAAATTTTAGGCGTGGCCAAAATTTTTGCCCCTCCCATAACGAAGGCAAATAATGCACGACAAACTTCTCTTGAACAAACTTGAGTCTACACCTCAAAAGGAAGCTGCATACCAAATATCAAGTCTCTGCTATTGCTGGTTCTTGAGAAGAAGATTTTTTAAGAATTGGAGCATTTTTGCCCCATCCCTCTGCTCAATATGAGCTGAAACCTAATTTGACAAAAAATCAAAATGCCCTTATATAACCCCTACTCACATGAAATTTCATTAGTATGCGGTCAGTGGTTTGGGAGAAAAAGGCCCAAACACCACCTTCACGACGGACGCCGGACGACGGACGCCGGACGACGGACGAAAAGTGATCAGAATAGCTCACCCTGACTTTCAGTCAGGTGAGCTAATAATCGCACCCTGACCCTACCTCCCACCCAATTCTGAACCCCACCCAGGACTAATGAAAATTAATTACTGTTCCTAGTGTATTTTAGAATGAAATGCATGTCCATTCCAGTAAAACAACTTTTGGGGGAAAAACTGTTTGGGGTGGTAGCAAACCCTAACCCTACCCTTTACTGACCCTAACCCCACCCCACCCCAACTCTAAACCCCACCATAGAATAATGACATTTAACTAGGTGACTAGTCACACAAATAGCAGTAGTCACCTAACCCCCATTTGTACCAACAAATAGTCACCTAAACCCCATATGTTTGCTCGGACAGATTAACAGACAGACGGACAGACGACGGACGACAGGCCACAACAATACCTCAAATCTGGTTTCGCCAAAGTTGAGCTGAAAATTGTATTACGGGCTTTGGGACTACCTCACAAGTTGACAACGTGATGCGCAACATGGTCCGGGCATCAGTGGCGAGTTGGTAAGCGTACGAGGGAGGGGTATTCCATGCTGTTGGTAGCCCTCCTCCAGGACATTTGTTCTTTAAGGTTACTCGAGTAGTCTATTAACTCTTTGGGGCCTTGATGGTACCTTCCATCTGGTTTGAATGTTATCATATGAAGAAGCAGGCCTTTAGATTGCTTTATTTTGAGCACATGTTTTTTAGGGCTTTAAATGTGCCCAAATTACAGAAAATTCCATATTCAAGGGATACTGCTGATGTTTAAAGCTGAAAGTAACCGTACTAACGTTACACAGCATAACAAAAGACAGGAATGTACTCTAGGAGGTGAAAAATTTTAAAATAACATCAACTGAAACAAATCAAGGATAGTATTTTAGCAGGTTTCCTATTTTGGGCACAGCTTTTAACGCCTTGAATTTGGGGTAATCTAAAGGCCTGTGAAGAAGTCTACAGTCATTATATAGAATGGGCCAGCTAACATTTACGACGACTCTGCTTTTATCCCACATGAGCCTGATGATACACTGCGTATGCATAAAACAGAGTGGCAAGTGGCCGTTCTACTTTATGCATGCGCAGTGTATAATCAGGCGCATGTGGGATAAAAGCAGAGTCGTCTCCTCAGTCCCAATGTGTTGAATGTGCCAGTAGGCAAATAAAACACATTGAAACTCGGGACACAATCAATAAATTTTATTTCACGTATGTCAAACTCAAAAGATATGTTGTATGTTCTGAATAACCTATAAAACACTGTATTGGAGATTTATGAGGGATTCAGGGGTATTGTAGGGGGATATTGGGGTATTTCAGGGGATTCTACGGGATTCCGGGGTATTTCGGGGGATTCTAGGGGATTCCGGAGTATTACGGGGGATTCCAGGGTATTTCGATTTTAAGGATGACCGCTTTTCGCATTAATCTTGGGGCGAAACGAGTGTACACCCAGCGATCGGATAGCTAACTAATAATACCATATCCTCGGGCCGAAATGACTTTGGGGCCGAAGTGACCAGAGGCCGATTTGACTTGGGGCTGACGTGCCTGGATCCTGTGTTAATTGAGTGTAATTGGGTTTCAACACTAGTCCCTTCTATTCGGTTCTGTGTGCTTCTTTTGGGTGAATCGTCGGATACGTTGGTTTGGGCGAAATTGACAAATTGTTGGGAGGCCGATTTGGGTAAAATTGTGGGGATCGGTTTGGGTCAGGTGGAGGCCGGTTCAGAAAAAAAGGTCGGGAGGCCAATGGTCGGTTTGGGAATATTCGGTAACTTCCGATTTCACACAGAGTCGTTGTTGCTGTTTTCTGCATGGATACTGACTTATTATTACTGCGAAAATATGAGACACAGAGAACAGACTTTACTTATCGAGACATTGGACCTTAGTCCTTGCGAAAGTCCCGATCATGAACCGAGACACACTTACGTTTTTTCCACTTATTTTTTCAGCTGATTTTGGATTTTTAGTGATTACCTCATCTGTTAAAAATAGGTTTGTGTCATGAACATATTTTTCTATTTCGTGGATGGCTGCATTCCCGCCGTTCTGTTTTGAAGTGGGCGCAGCCGATTCATAAAAAGCGCGCAACGCTTTTCGGTCCGCACTTTTACTGTTTCTTATCTTATGATCTTATGTCTTCAGTGGACGCTGGCGGATTGCCACCATATCCACTTCGTTCTGTGTTTCTCCGGAGTCGAATTCTAGGCTTCTGTTTTTTCTATAGTTAGTTTGGGGCCTGTCACCTTATCCTATCTTATTATTATCTATCCGCGCATGTAGCACAACCTCCTTTACGGAGTAGGGAGAGTGTTGCGAAGTGAGCCCACAGGGGTTAAATATACTTGTCAGCTCGGGTAAGAGCTCGAGCTCTTGGGGGTCTTTATTGAGGAATTCAATAGACGCGAGATTATTTAACTTTAAGCTGATTTCCATAGTACTCTGTGGGTAAACGCCAGATGTTCTGTTGACAATATCAGGCATACCTTTGCGAGCCAATGTTGACAACAGGCAGTAACATTTGAGGATTTGTTGACAGATGGGACAATAACATTCGGCAGTATTACTGGGATGTTGGTGTTCGAACTGTCCAACAAATCATAATTTGTACCTGGTGAAACTCCCCATTAAACTGGGGACGCTGAGTTGCATTTTTGCATCAGTCTCCGGGACATTCCGCCGGTTAACTGGCGCCCGGCGGAATACTATTTACGAAACGAGACTCCATGGACTGTATGCAAACTGACCGACAGTCTGCATGGCAGTATAAGAGTCTACAAAATGGCGACCGCCACGTCAGGGCACTTTCCCTTAGTTTCCCTGAAGTAAGGGAGAAACTGCTGACGGTCGTCATGTACCCCAAGTATTGCATCAGAAATCTGGTGAATTTAAGCACCAATTTCTGACTGCTTAGACAAGTTGTCTCTGGGCTCCTGAAGAACGCTGAACTACTCCATCAGAAGAAACCTGGATGCCGCCACAGTGTTAAGGTACGAACTTTGTAAATTGTATACTTATTGCCAGAGACAACGACATTTAGTCGCGAAGATTTATATTTAATTAGTTTAAATAAAATAGTAGATAGATAACTTGGAACTGGTCTCCGTTGTGTTATACTCGACAAGTTCGTGAAGTTACTGAACCCAGAAACTGGAGCTTGTGTATGATATCGTGTGGTAAGGAAACACAAAATGCTACGGGCTGGTGGATCCTCCCAGAACCCCCAGTAAAAACAACGTGGAAAAATCAAACTTGACGACCCTAGATCGATAAACTTTTCCTTCTATTCCGCAACAGACGAATATTTATATTGGTGCCGTGTCAGCAGATTTTGCAAACATCAGTGACCATAACCCGTCCAGTACCCATGGCCAAGAACGTACCAGTAGCCAGCGACTCCACTGAGCTCCAAGAGCTCACCAGTACCGACAACTGTACAGGTAATAGACCGTGCGCAGTGGTGGAAACAAATACAGCGTTGAAACAAAAACACGCAGTGGTGGAAAACAAAAACGCGTAATAGTAATAGTGCACGATAGTATGAATTGTGTAGTACTCGTGAAAAAGTGCAAATTCCTGGAAGGAGGAACGTGGTGGAACAATAATTCAGAACAGTCAACAAACTGTAAGTGTAATATTTTTTATATTTTACATATATAATCGGCTAAAAAATGGATGAGATAGCAATTAGGCAAATGGCTGAGGCTATTGCAAGCCAGCAACTTGAGGAAATGCAGCAGCAACTAGCCAACGTGACCGCACGTCACCAGAGGCTGTTGGATGCTGAAAGGACTTCCTTGCAAGTACAAATGCAAAAGCATGAACGTGATTTAACTGAGCAAAACGCAAACCAAGAAAAAGTTTTTCAGGTATAAACGCAAGTCTTAAATCACCAGCTTGCGAACATGAAAACGCTGGAGGACAGTGAACACGAGATTACTGAGCTTGATTTGAGCCAAGCAAACAGTGACACAGCCGTGCAGGCTATCACTAAAATGCACAAAATCATTCTGGCTAGTAGCAGAAATGCTGCTACCACAGCCCACGCAACGCAAACTCAGGCCCTCCACGCCCATATCCGCAGATTTGACGGTAACCCAAAGAATTATCGCGCGTGGATTTAAAGCTTGAACCTGTATTGGACAACTAATAACATTCCGCCGTCACAAAGAAAATTTATTGCTGCCCAAACTAGCGACTATGTAGTCAGTGACTTTATTTTGAGGCAAATTGAACGAAACCCCGAGATACGGTGGGAAGAGCTCCAGAAGGAACTCAAGGGGAGATATTTGGAAATCATTCACAAAAGTATGGCGAGAATTTATTTGCGCCATCTGAAACAGGAGAAAAATGAGACCATAGTGTCCTATGGCGAAAGATTACTCGACCTCGCCAAGAACGTCTATGAAAAACAAATTGATGGGGAATCCGAACAGAAAATGTTGGCAGATTATTTCACTGACGGGCTGTGTCAGTCCGACATGCAGTTAAAATTAATTAGAAAGGAGCCTTCGACGCTCGACAAAACCATGTCAATGGCAATATTTGAAGCAGGAGTGAAACACAAGCATAAAGCCCGGGGAGATGCAGCAGGCCTACAAAATTATGAATATCCAAAAAGGGATGACAGCCCGGGGAATGTAGGTGTCCCCATGAAGGTTGACGCGACGCAACGGAAAAATCGCATGCATTTATCGACTACTGGGAGACAAAATTATCAAATTCAAAGCCGTATAGGCAGGGTCAACAATATAGGCAAGGTCAGCCGAGATATCAAAATCAACAGTATCAAAACAAAAAGTTTGTTCAGCAGAGGGTTAATCAGTACCCCAGATACCGCAGACCCATTTGCCATCTCTGTGGGAGACCAGGGCACTACAAACGCGATTGTAGGGTGAAAATCGCGCGACAAGTGAGAACGTTAGAGGTGCAGGCCCCACCCCAACAACAACAAATGCGTACTGACAGCACGGGACAGACTAGATTCAGTTCAGGAGCTTGTTTTCACTGTGGCCAGGTAGGGCACTATGCCACCTCTTGCAGGGTTAATTAAAACGAGTAAAACTCGATCCTTGTAGGGTAAAGGGTCGAGTCTCAATCAATACAGTCACCCTAAGGAAATGTCAAAAGTGTAAGAAGATAATAAAATCCGACTCAAATTATTCTGTTCACAATTGCAAAAGACAGTATTCAAATACTCACCCCAGTGTTATTTATAATCCATATTCAGATAAATCCAGTTCTGTGAAACAGTCAGAAAATATTTTCATAGAAATGAGAATTGGAATAAAACACAATTAGCACAAACTAATACAAATAAAGAGTTACATAACAGAGTTTATAGTAGAAAAAGCAGAAAAGTGGGACAAATGCATAACTCACCTCATATCAAAAGTTCACCAACAGTAAAATCTGAAAAATTAATATATACTAATAGACAATATAGTGAAATTAATGGAAAGAGGTATGTTAGAAACTCAGGACCTAGAAATAGGCAACCTATAAAACAGGGACTCAATGTTCAACAAATAGTAACCCCTACTGTAAAACAAGGGAAATTGGTATACTGTAAAAGGTGTAATACTGAGGGACATAATATTAACACTTGTAAAGTGAAATTAAGAACTATTCCTTTTACTAACAGACAACAAGTGAAAAGGAAGGAAACTAAGCCTAGCAGTAAAACAAAGAAAGTTTCCAACGCTAGTGTAAATGTTAACCCAAAACCTAGTAACACAAAAACAGCTAACCCTGTTCTAGAAACAATTGCTGAGCCAATTGCTAGAACAAGGAGGGACCCCACCCCAAGTGTAAAGATCGATCCAATTGAAATGTGTCCCCAAAGGGAAGACCGAGAGTGTAAAAAATGTGGAAGTGAGAATCATTATACCTGGTGTTGTAAAGGAATTAAAATTTGCGACAGGTGCCCACAATGGGGGCAGGGCACCCATGTTACAAAAGATTGTACCCGAATTTTACAGGAAAAACATTTCAGTCCAACAGAATTGGCAAATATGAGGAAAAATAATTATTATTATGAAAGATATCCCAGAAATCATCCACTGAACGGGGAAAATCAAAAACAGAAATTGTTAAAGAATCAAAAACCAGTAACAGAGATAAAATCTCAGGGGAATTCCCCTGGAAATCAGAAACAGAAACAGGAAGTAAACATTCAGACTAAACCGAAACCAAAACAGGGAAAAATTCAGCAGAATGCAAAACCAAAAGTAGATGGAAAATTTAATGGTAAACAGGAAGTGAAACCAAAACTTCATCAAAATTTTGAAATTTCTAAAAATGGAACAGGAAGTCAATCAAAACAACTTAACTTCTTACTACAACAGGAAGTAGAACTAAACACCCAAAACAGACTTTACAAACAGTAAATGTTAATTATGGAGCACCTTCTTTGGATAGTGCCATGATTAACATAGGGAAGCAACGAGTGAGAGCTTTATTAGATTCAGGAGCTCAAACTTCTTGCATTAGCACAAAATTTTGGAAACATTTGAAGCATAGGCCAAGGTTATTGGGAGATAGAAATACTTTACCTGGAATTGAGGGAGTGACTGGAAATGATGTTAGACCCAAAGGTCTAGTGAAACTTTATTTTTCGATCAATGGAATTTCTCAGGTGCATGAATTCTTAGTCTTAGATGAACTTAATCGAAGTGTATTACTTGGTTTAGATTGGATCAATGATAATGGAGTGAACATTTATTTTGAACTTTGAAAATTAAAATTACAGGGACAGCTTATACCTATAGTGAAAGACTTACATGTTAGTTGTTTGACTCGATTGGTAAATCAAATTGAACTTAAACCTCAGACCACTTGTGTCTGTACAGCGAAGGCCATAGGGGCCCGCTCAACTTTTGACTCTGATTATTTAGAACATCATGATTTAAAGCAAGGTTACACAGCTGAACAACCAGGTTTACTTGTTAGTAATAGGGTTGTGAATAACAATGAAGGACATATTCCTGTGATGTTAGTGAATAGCACTAACAAACACTATACTTTAAAGAGGGGCTGTATTGTGGGAAAGATAGAACCTGTAGCACAAGATAAAAAAGTAGTAGAAATGGAAAAAGTTCTTAGAAAATTAAATTCAGATGGGCCGATCCAGAGAAAACACTTAATGAAAAAGATATCAAGGTGCCAGCTGATAAAAGGGATATAACTGTAAAATTGATTAATGAGAATTTAGATTTATTTGCTCAAAGTGACAAGGACTTAACCCAAACAGACACAGTCACCATGAAGATTGATACAGGTGACGCCAAGCCAATTAAAAGTTGACCATATAGGGTACCACTTACAAAACGAAAAATTATGGATGATGCAATCCAGGATATGCTTGATACTGGCATAATCCGACGCTCAAACAGTGCTTGGAGCTTCCCTTGCCTCTTAGTAGACAAGAAAGACGGCTCTAAACGCTTCTGCGTAGATGTCCGCCGGTTTAATCAAGTTACGAGAACTATGTGTTGGCTGCTTCCTTTAATTGGTGACATTTTTACCCTACTTAATGGTTGTAAATACTTTACAACACTTGACATGAAGTCAGGTTATTGGCAAGTCAAGATGAGCGAAGCCGATAGACCTAAGACTGCATTCACGTGTCATAAAGGGTTATATGAGTTCAATGTCATGGCGTTTGGCCTCGTCAATGCTGCGCCAAGCGAATTTCAACAGCTGATGACCATTGTCCTGCAAGGACTAGAGGATTTTTCACTTGCATATTTGGATGATATTTTGATTTTTAGTAAAGATGAAAAGTTGCATATTGAACATATTTGACAAGTTTTTAACTGACTTAGACAATACAAGTTAAAACTAAAAGCTAAAAAGTGTACTTTCTTTGAGAGTGAAACAGCTTATCTTGGCTTTGTCATAAGTCAAGATGGTATCAAACCTGAACCCACAAAGGTCGAGGGCATAAGAAAATTAGTACCTCCAAAAACTCTTACCGAAGTTAGAAGTTTCATGGGGATGGTTTCTTACTAACGAAGATTTATACCCAATTTTAGCAAAATAGCACAGCCATTGATAGGACTGACCAAAAAGCATGCTAGATTTCATTGGAAAGAAACCCATGAAAAAGCTTTTGAATACCTGAAGGAGAGCCTGACACAAGTAGCACATCTTTCATATCCCAACCCACGAAAACCTTACTTCTTATATACTGACACATCTCATGCGTGCGTTGGAGCAGTGTTAACTCAGCCTTGTGAAGGTGAGGAAGGTCAAATTCCAGGTGTACCAGATGAGAAACCAATTGCATTTTTATCACACAAATTAGGTGACACCCAACAGAAATGGTCAATCTTTGAAAAAGAAGCTTTTGTTATCTCTTATGCATTGGACAAGTTCGACAATTATTTGCATGGAGCCCAGTTTGTTATTAAAACAGACCATGCTCCATTACAATACATGTTGAAACGACCCCAAAATAATGCAACAGTCCAAAGGTGGGCGTTATAAATAGCTAGTTATAATTGTAAAATAGAATATTTTCCTGGAAAACAAAACACTTGTGCTGACTTACTGTCAAGGCTACCTGAAGGAATTGCAAATGAGATCCAGATTACCAGATGGATCAAGTAGAGTCTGAGAAAACACTAAAGGTAGGAGTAATAAACAGTGATAGAATTAACCCTAAGCAATATGCACATGTGACAACTGAACAACAAGGTTCCCCTATGGAACCTGAAGAAATAAATTATAAGAGATCCACAAAATAGAGCAAGAAAAGATGCTCGACTAATGGAAGTTCAGAAGAAATACTTAAGTAATAATACCCTAGCAAACATAAGTAGTAGGTACTTGATGATAAGGGGAATATTATACTACATTTGTGCTACTGACGACAACCCCAGGTTGAGGTTGTACATACCTGAACACTTACAGGGTGATGTACTAAGACAATGCCATGACGACTTAGGACATTTGGGAATAGATAAAGTGTACTGGAATATTAGTAGGAAATATTATTGGCCTGATTTATACAAAAACATATACCAATATGTTGAAAAATGCCTTACGTATAGGGCAAGAAACAAAAAAAGGGTTACATTATCTTTGCAAGAAGCCGATAGACCACCTTACCCATTTGCTAAGATTGCTTTGGACCTTTTCCAACTACCTTATCAGGAAATAAGTACATAGTTACGTTCATTGATTTGTACTCAGGATGGCCTGAAGGATTTCCAGTACCTGATAAATGAGCAGAAACAGTTGCAAATTTGTTGATTGACCAAATTTTCCCAAGATTTGGCTGCCCACTTGAACTATTAACTGATAATGGATCAGAAAACTGTAATGAAATAATGAGATATTTGACTGAACAATTAAAAATTCATCATGTGAAAACATCTTACTATCACCATCAATCCAATAGGAAGGTTGAATGTTTCCATCGAACCTTGAATGATGTTTTGGCAAAGATGTCTCACTAAGAATTAGAGACCTGGGACTTATTCTTGAATCAATCATTGGCAGCTATCAGATTTAATGGAAGTGAGTCCTCTGGGTTCTCGCCCTATTATTTGTTATATGCCAGAGACGTGGTTCTCCCATTAGACACAGTGTTAAAACCCAGACAAAAATATGTGGTAAAAGAGGCTCACAAATTAGCTTTACAAGAACAACATAAAGCATTCGTGAGACAACAAAAAACGCAACAGAAGTGAGTAGAAAAACAAAAACGTCTTGGAGATGTAAAAGCAAAACAAATTATATTCAATGTGGGAGATCCTGTCATGTACAGGGATGGTAGACAAAAGGGAAAATTAGAACAGAAATGGGAGTACCCATTTCGAGTAATTGAAAAGACTGGACCTGTAAGCTACAAGATCAGCGATCAAATGACAGGTAGACTCATTAAATGTCATGGGGAAAATCTCAGTTTAGCCCCACAGGAGTGGGAAATGCCTGACCTGGTGAAAGCAAAATGCTGTTTAAGATATGTCGACCCCCAAGCAGAGAAAGAAAGTAGTAGTAGTAGTAGTGATGAGCAGGAGCCTATACCTATGGCTCCTTTAATCCAAGAAAAATGACAAGTAAGACAAAACTCATCTTCCGAAGAGGAAGGAGTACCTATGGAAGAATTACGTCAATGATTACAACAATACCGTGAGCAGAAGAAAGCTGCTCAAGCTTCTATCGGCACAGGAGCCGATGGATGCAGAAATGCTAAATGCAGAACCACAAGTAGAAAACTCTAATTCTAAGTCAGAGTGTTTCTCTGACTGCAGTATTAATCAAAGAAATAAAAAGAAAATTCCAGTGACAGACATACACCCTGCTGTACGACCATCCAGTGGGACACAAATTGGTAATTTGATTGATAATATTCGCTCTACCCTTAGGGAGGGTGGATGGCAAGAAATTCATAGAATAGATTATCAACACTGGAGCAATCAGGAGTAAAGTAAGAATATAATACAAACGCTGTATGACTATGAGGGAGGATAGGCTATGCGTCATGAGAGACTAAAAGTATATTGACTTATAATTTGACAAGAGAGTAACATGGTGAAGTCGTTTGCTGGCCTGCGCAATTGGTTTGACGATTTCCCTGTGTGGTAAATTTCTTGAGTTTTACTAACCTGCTGTAAAATGCGAGAGTAAGCTGGCTCTCAGTTTTGAGAATCACTCATGATGCTAATCTGTCTCTTCCTTCTCGTTGTAGGAGCAAGATGTCATTGACTTGGTTTATGGGAAGTTTATTGACATTGACATTAACAGTTAGCGGGAATACCATAATCCGAAATAACATCATCTTTACAAAGGTAAAAGAAATTTATATGGTTAACAGTGAATGGACTACTATGTTTGTGGCAGAAGTGGCGCCATTTATCCACCAACATGTAGAGAGTGGACAATAACATATGCTTTGTGAATCAATTGTATCAGGAACTTGATGTAAATTTCAGAAAAATCTATGAACAAAATAGAAACATGACTGATAATAATACTTTTACTCTTGTGTCACATTCGATATTTGTGGATATGTACCAGGAGGTCAGGTTTATAAATAATTGTTTCAAATGAGTAAAAGGGGACCTGGACGATTATCGCAAGTTAAAAGGACATACACCCTTATCTCGAAATAAGCGAGGTTAACAAATTTGATAGGTGAAGGAATGAGTTTTTTATTTGGCACAGCCACTGAATCTGATTTAAAGGGGCTGAAAGAAAATAAATTTGAAACGTTCTGTCCATTGCGAGGTGCAGTCAGAACTATACATACAACTTCTAGTTGCTTGTTGTCATTGTTTTTGAATATGAAACCCGATATAAGGAAACTATGTACGACCGATGTTAAATTAAACATGGATTTACCTTCTGTGACACGTATTGAGGAAGGTCTTTGGTACATCACTACTGACGTGCCATTGCGATTCTCAATTATGTGTCCAAGATGTTAGAACCCTAAACCACATCGATTCGTGCTGCCGATTGGTATCTTAGAATTGAATCCATTATGTATTGCCACAAGTGGACAACTGTTGCTGAACAGTTATTTTCATCCCCGCAATAATATCACATATTGTTTAGTATCGAAGACAGTCTTGCCCAATTTCTCGTTCACTCAACGACAAGTTTGGCAGCTTGTGTTCAAGAAAGTGAACATAACAAATTTTGCGATTCCGAGATCTATTAAACATTTAGATGAATTAAAAATGGATGACCTATTAAGTGAACTAGATAAACGGGAAGAAGAGGCTTCTTCCCGGGGTGTGCCGATGTACACACTGCTGTACAAATGGAAGCATCCTTGCTGGACGGGACGAGAATACATGAATTCTCGTCTACAGCTAACTATAATTCCTGGAACCAATAATTGGTGGATCCAGAGACATTTTAGGGAATTTGGCAGTGCCCTCGATGGGGAGGGAGAAGAAGAATGCTGATAGCCATTGAAAATATTTCTCTTGGAGTTCTTTGAAGGTCTGCTAGTACCATTCTGCAGACTATGGAGAAAATCCAATAGAAATGGCGGTTGTGTGTGGTTGTCTTTTTGATCCTCTGTTAGCCATAACTGAACGCATTTCAGATAATTGTTAAAACAAATGCTTACAGAATCTAAAAGTGGGGAACCCAACAGGGTTTAGATAAGTACTCACCAGTACCCAACATGAGACAATCTCAAAACTAGTACGTGTGTGACTTGACTGTCAAGGAAGGTACTAGAAGCACACATACCCACGGGAGAGCGTGCATTGAAAGAAGGAGAGGTGTATTATAATATTGTAAGATAGTATTTCTAAAAATCAAATTGCCTTTAGTTTTAGTTTTAGTTTACTTAGAATACATTAAAGAGATAATAAATAATAAAATGGCATCAGTACCCCCGATAAATGTTAAAAACAGCGAAAATTTTGATGAGGAACAAAATTTCTATTTTGATCAACAATTGCATGTCCCTGAGGTACCACATGAAACAAAGTCGTTGTTGCGTATCAGTCGAAGGGGACAGCACTTGCTCCGGTATTGGGATGAGATGTTCTTCGAGACAGCATTTAACAGTTGTAGCATGCGACGCTATGAAATACATCTCAGGTATTTGATAACAGAAGACAACTATGTCTTTCCTCATCTGCATGTATATCGATCAAGTGACCGTTTTGCAGAAGAGGCTGAGTGTTTGTGGATGACCGGTGACCGTCGTGTCGATCAACCAATCGGCTTCCCAGATAAGGTGATCAGGTACTGGAATGACCAGTCCTGGACTGGCCACTACTATATGGATGGAGCTCATCGTATACGGCCATTCCAAAGCATTGAACTACACAAGGTTGTAAAGTTCATTGATGGTCACCCGACGTATGTTGAGTTGAGCTCAGAACATTGGAATGTTTTTGAAACATTGGAGTGGGAAAGAGCTCAACCCCAATACCAATTAGTAAAAGAATCACTCGACAAACACAACATTCGTTTAGACACTGTGCACTATGAACAGTGCACTAGTGGTGGAACCAGACATTGTTGTGTTTGTTTGGAGGACATTCATGGCGAAGCTTTTGCTTATGAATGTCCTCGCTGTAAAGCCAAAGTTCACCTCATCTGCGGACAGACGTGGGTTGACATGGCCACACCATCGAAAACATGTCCGGCATGTCACATGGATGTGAAGTGGGGAGAGCATTTGAAACTCCACAAATTCGACCTTGTGCCATTGTGGTAAAAACTACTCTTTGGTCTGTGTGAGTAGCCTATGTTTCTCGGTACCGATGCACAGGTAATTAATAATTTGATATTTACTGAAGAGTCAAAGTTTGGGTTTTTATTGAGTAAACTGAGCATTGTTAGACTTATGTGTGGCATCCGTTCCCTGTCCTGGGTATGGACATTCATTAACCCTGTGTTGTCCCTTCGCAAATCATTTTCCTTTCTGAGTGATCAAGTCCCTCTGGGCTTTGATCCTCGGATGGGGAGGAATGTTGCGAAGTGAGCCCACATGGGTTAAATACACTTGTCAGCTCGGGTAAGAGCTCGAGTTCTTGAGGTCTTTATTTTTTTTGGGGGGGGGGGGGAATTCAATAGACTCGAGTTTATTTAACTTTAAGCTGATTTCCATAGTTTTGGAACAGATTTAAACACTATAATGAAATTACATGGAATTGTGTGAAACTGGCGACCAGAGTACAGACGTACTTTGTGGGTACACGCCAGATGTTCTATTGACAATATCAGGCATACCTTTGCGAGCCAATATTGTCAACAAGCAGTAACATTCAAGGATTTGTTGACAGATGGAACAATAACATTCAGCTGTATTACTGGGATGTTGGTGTTCAAACTGTCTAACAAATCATAATTTGTACCTGGTGAAACTCCCCATTAATCTGGGAACGCTGAGTTGCGTTTTTGCATCAGTCACCGGGACATTCCGCCGGTTAACTGGCGCCCGGCGGAATACTATTTACGAGCCGAGATTCCATGGACTGCATGGCAGTATAAGAGTCTACAAAATGGCGACCGCCACGTCAGGGGACTTTCCCTTAGTTTCCCTGAGGTCAGTGAGAAACTGCTGACGGTCGTCACATACCCCAAGTATTGCATCAGAAATCTGGTGAATATAAGCACCAATTTCTGACTGCTTGGACAAGCTGTCTCTGGGCTCCTGAAGAACGCTGAACTACTCCATCAGAAGAAACCTGGATGCCGCCACAGTGTTAAGGTACGAACTTTGTAAATTGTATACTTATTGCCAGAGACAACGATATTTAGTCGCGAAGATTTATATTTAATTAGTTTAAATAAAATAGTAGATAACTTCGAACTGGTCTCCGTTGTGTTATACACGACAAGTTCGTGAAGTTACTGAACCCAGAATCTGGAGCCTGTATATGATATCGTCTGGTAAGGAAACACAAAATGCTACGGGCTGGTGGATCCTCACGCAACCCCCAGTAAAAACAACATGGAAAAATCAAACTTCACGATCCTAGATCGATAAACTTTTCCTTCTATTCCGCAACAGAGAGTGATATCATCACCACTCCTATGGGCCACTAACCTGAGTGGCCCACAGGGCCACCACCAGCACAAGTTGTGCAACTATTTACACTATATACAGAAGGATTCAGGTAATTTTTGCCAGCTGTGGCTCCATCGCATCACCAATTCTGCCCGATAGTCGTATGTCACGCCCTGTTTGTCCCAGTATTTATCGAGTAGGTTCTTGAAGATATTGATGTTATCCGCATTTACCATTTCTTTTGGGAGCTTATTCAAAGAATCGACAACTCTGTGGCTAAAAGTGTATTTTCGGACCTCCAGGTTTGGTTTTTTCTTTGGTGATTTTATATTAGCGTCCTCTTGTTCGAGTCTCGATGCTTACTGTGAGTATGTTTGCAACCTCTGGATCATAATAGTTGAAGACTTTAATACCATACCTTAACCTTATGCACATGTACATTGTAGGCGCTGGCTTCTGGTTGCCACTATATCCACTTCATTTTCTTGTAATCCACTTATTACGGAACCAGGTCTATAAATTTGATCATTAAAATTTTGACGCTGAGAATCAGTCACCACATTTAATGCTTTCCTATAATTCAGCTTGACTTCCTGTGTTTCCCAGCACTTATCCAGCCTGTTCTTGGACGTGTTTAGCTCTTCTGCTTATACTACTGCTTCCGGTAGGTTAATCCACTGTTCAACCACACGCTGGCTGAATGCGAACTTCCTGCTATTCTTTGATGCTGATTTTTTTAATAATTTCTGGTGATGTCCTCTGGCCCGGTATTCAGTGCGTCTCGTTGGTATATTAGCTACTTGCTTGTCGTATTTGTTGAACATTTTGTAGCACTTGATCGTGTCTCCTCTATGCCTTATAGATATTCTAATGTTGGAAGCTTCGTTTTCTTCAGTATTTCTTCATATGTCATATTCTTCATCTCGGGTGCTAGTTTTGTTGCCCTTCCTTGTACTGCCTCTAGTTTGTCTATATGGTGTTTTGTATGAGATTTCCAAGCTGGTTGAGCATACGCTAGATGGGGTCAGATTAGACTTGTATGCAGAATCACAAGGGTTTCATGCTCCAAGCATGTGAAGGATCTTCTAATAGCTCCTAGAATATTCTGGGTCTTTTTTGTTTTCTCATCAATATGTTCATCAAGTGTGAGACGGTTGTCCGTAATCACAACAATGTCCTCCTCACTCTCAGTTTCTTTCATTCTGCAGCTGTTTCCATCCAGTACTTTTAAGAAGGAATTTGGTTTGTCCAACATTCATCATCACACATTTTTCAGGGTGGAACTGCAGTAACCATCTTTCGGACCAATTTTGGAGCGCATCCAGGTCTATCAGTAACTCACTCATATCTCTTTCTCCTTTTATCTCTCTGTAGATTTTAGTGTCGTTCGCAAACATCATTACATCCGATTTTACACAAGACGGAAGATTGTTTATGTGGAGGATAAATAAATTAAACCTGGGAGGACGCTTCCTTGTGAAATCCCACCAATAACGTGGTGGTTAGGTGACATAGCACAGTTGATGATTACTCTTTGGGTTCTATTGGCCAGATAGAACTTCTTATTCAACTGAACCATACCGGGGTAGAAAAATTACTGAAAAAACAATATCATAACCCATTCATTGATTGGCTTGAATACACGTAAAGGAGAAATCACAATGAAATGGTGACAAGTGCACCCCGGACAAGTCCACACAACACCAGTCCAAAAATGCATAGTCGGACAAGTGCCCCCAGTCCATTGGGATTCATGATTGTCAGCCAGGACAACTGACCCCACTCTCATTGTCAGCCAGGATAAGTCTCCATTCAGGAGAGCAATTTGATTCCCTAAGTAGGTTCCAGAAAAGAGAATTTTTACCACACTAGATTTGTCAAAAGATGTCTGTCTGGCGTACAATACAAACAATTTAAAAAAAAAAATATGACTTGGATCCATATCAGCAGTCAGTGACGTTGACCATGACATACACAAAGACACGACTTGTCACATCAGACGATCCGGGGTGGTTCTGTCCATTCTTCTACTCGTAGTAAGCTCTCAAGAGTCATCTTTTTCGCTCTATTAGCATCTCTCTTTCCACATCTTCAACTTCAGTTCGGACCCTGTTCTTCTAACAATGGATCTGTCTGATAGGCAGTAGTAACAGTTAACACATCTGCATGTATAACAGGATGAGCCATCTATGCGTCTCACGGGGGAAATCGGCAATGGGACCATTAATTTAGTTATAACACAAACCAGAGTAGTTGCATCTCGGGACCCACAGATATTCGATACATGCCGAAAACTCGACAAAATTAAATTAAAAAAACATTCTTTGATCGATCATCTTCGGGCCAAATTTTGGATAATTGAATACTATTGATCCAGATTTTTCAGGCTGGTATATTCAATAATAGTCCATTGCCACCCTATGGTGCCGTTTGTTAGGACTAAATCGGACCAGAAATACCATTTCCGGAGGTCACGCTACATTGGAGCCAAATTTCGGATAACTGAATAATGTTGGTCCGGGTTTTTGGGGATTGGTGTATTCATTAATCGTCCATGACCATCCTGTGGTGCCGTTTGTTTGATCCAAATCGATACAAAAATGCCATTTCCGGAGGTCACGCTACTTTGGGGCCAAATTTCGAGTAATTGAATAATATTGGTCCGGGTTTTGGACGCTGGTATATTCATTAATCGTTCATGGCCACCCTATGGTGCCGTTTGTTTGATCCAAATCGGACCAGAAATGCCAATTCTGGATGTCACGCTACTTTGGGGCCAAATTTCGGATAATTGAATAATATTGCTCCGGGTTGTGGGCGCTGGTGTATTCATTAATCGTTCATGGCCACCCTATGGTGCCAATGTCTGATCAAAATCGGACCTGAAATGCCAGTTCCGGAGTTAAGCTACTTTGGGGCGAAATTTCGGATAATTGAATACTATTGGTCCGGATTTTGGGGGCTGGTATAAGCCTTAATCGTCAATGGCCACCCTAGTGTGCCGTTTGCTTGATCCAAATCGGAGCAGAAATGCCATTTCCGGAGGTCACTCTACTTTAAGGCCAAATTTCGGATAACTGAATACTATTGTTCCGGGTTTTGGGGCCTGGTATATTCATTAATCTTCCATTGCCACCCTATTGTGCCGTTTGTTTGATCCATATCAGACCAGAAATACCATTTCCGGAGGTCACGCTATTTTAGGGCCAAATTTCGGATAATTGAATACCATTGGTCCGAGTTTTGGGGGCTGATTGTCGGTTAAATGACAATATCCAACGCGCTATGGGGGTTGCCGCCGCCTCGTGGTTGTGGTTTTCCACCCAATCAATATTTACCATCTCTTAAAACATGCAGGGGTGCTGGCAACGTTAGCGGTTGATTGACGGTTTACCAACCATCTCTGTACTGTGCGGGCCTACTAAGATAGATCAGACAACTGTGGTGTGGTGTTCATGTCCTGCCATCTAACGATCGTGGTAATAACTCCAAACACCCAAACAGAGAATTGCACTGCCGTTCTTCGTTGGCACAGGTAACCATATAACAATTGTCCAAACTAATCTGCAAACTGCCTAACGCACTCATGCATTATTCTCCTCAAAACTCCTTTTATACATTCTGTAACCTTCGAATCTTAGTAGCATGTAATTTGTATCTCTAACTTCCTGTCACGTGAATCTTAATGCATAATCTTTATTGGTGGAGACAGCTTACATAAGCTCTAGCTTGCTGCTGAATCCAATTTCCATACTTCGTAATTCTTTCACCATCTAATCTTGTAACATGCTTGTATGAAGTATCGTTCTCGAAATAAAATACTGTTACTACTATTATGAATATTTGCAATGGAGACATCGAAACAGCATTCCCTTTGAAAAGAGTAAAATTAACAAAAAAGTATACCAAACGCAACCCTTGGATGACACGCGGTCTCCTACAATCGTCTCTCAATAAAAATAAATTTATCAACGCAAACTGAAAATTCCTTCCGAAACCAACATACAGAAATACAAGACATTCTCGACAATCTTTAATCGAGTAAAGAGGCGTAGTAAAGATACTATAATGATATAATTGAAAGCAGCAAACATGATATGAAAAAAACCTGGCAAATATTGCGCACTATTATTAACAAATCTAAACATGGATCCCCAGTATCAGGGACATTTGTGTTTGATAATAGAAATATAAGTAACCCCAATGAAACTGCTTCACAATTTAACAAATACTTTGCAGAAATTGGTCAATCTATCAATGAGCGTGTCCCACCATCAAGGGGCAGTTTCAATGATTTTTTAAGGGGAATCACCCCAACACCTTTTTCATAGATCCAACGACAGAACAAGAAATTATCCTGACAACTAGCAAACTTAAAGGAAAAACTAGCACTGACTGACACAACTTATCCACGCGACTAATGAAGGCCGCTATATCTGAAGTCGCCACATCTCTAGTTCACATTTTCAATTTGTCATTCATCCAAGGTGAAGTTGCCGAAAAAATGAAAACGGCTAATGTAACACCGATTTTCAAAGGAGGAAATTCACATGAAATGGGAAATTATAGACCAATAAGTATCCTTCCAGTTTTTTTCAAAAGTCCTCCAAAAGATTATGTGCCAAAGACTAAACAATTTTCAAAATGACTTTAACATTTAACATTCTCTATAAACACCAATATGGGTTCCGAAAAGGCCATTCCACTATTCACCCAATCATGCACCTTCTGAAATATATTGCTGAAAGCAATGATAAACCAACAAAAGACTCCACGTTATCAGTGTTCATAGACTTGTCCAAAGCATTTAACACGATCAGCCATGAAATATTATTGAAAAAATTGGAATTCTATGGGATATGAGGAATAGGCAAAGCTTGGTTCCAAAGTTACCTGTTAAACAGGCACCAGTATGTTGATTATCACTCGCAGCAGTCAACAGTAAATTGTTGTGTCCCGCAAGGATCTGTGCTAGGACCGATACTTATCCTAGTGTATGTAAATGATATGAGTCACTGCACTTTGCTTAACTTATTATCATTTGCTGATGACAAAAATATGAATACAGATGGGCACAATTTGAAAAAGTTGGAGTTCACGGTTAACACTGAGCTGTCTAAAATATTTAATTGGTGCTGCTGCAATAAACTGCAAGTTAACACCAACAAGTGTAAATACATTTTGATGCATCCGCAAAATAGTCCCTATAAAGCCGAAAAGATTAATATACTTCTTAACAACACTGCGCTCTCACCAGTAGGCAATTCCCAGCAAGACAAAGCGGTTAAATTCTTGGGCGTTTTTCTTGGTGAAAATCTTAACTTTAAATACCTCATATCGACCATATTCTCAAAAATGTTCAGTGCACTCTATTGCCTGAACAAAGTGAAAAATGTCCTCCCAACAAAAGCTTTGCAATCGTTCTACTACGCGCTTGTTCATAGTCACCTTCGGTACGCTATTCACATCTGGGGCCATACTTCATCTGGTAGCAAAATATAATCTTTACAGAAGCGTGCCATACGAATTATTTGCCGAAAAAATACAACAGTCACACTGATCCTCTATTTAAAGCCACTAATATTCTGAAATTTAGCGACCTTTACAGATTAAATGTTTCTCTGTTTATGCACGATTGGACAAATATAAACTTGCCAGAATCATTCGAAACTTACTTCAATATTCACTCCTCTGACGGAATGGGTACACGACAAGCTGGGATGATAGAGACACAAAAAACCAGAACTCAGTTCTCAGCCAAACTTCCCAGACACAGCTTCCCAAAGATTTGGAATGAAATTGAAAACAACATCCGAGACCAACCCTCTCGACTTCTCTTTAAAAAACAGCTTGTTTGCAAATATCTAAATAGTTACTCTTCTTGTGCAGCATGTTCGTACCGCATGTGCCCAGATTGTAGACCGAGTCATTGATTTACTCGCCGAAGTCCAAGAAGTGGGGAAGTGGGGCAATCCATGTCCACAGTGGTAAAGCTTGTTGTCGTAGTTTCCTTGGTATGTCAAGGGCCGCCTGATCAACATTTGGAGTAAGTAAACTTACTAACTTATTGCATTTTGAGGTCGTCTTCCACACCTATGATTGTGTCTGGCCCGTGGACCTCTAAGTTCCGAAGGCCAGAAATTGAAAACAACATCCGAGACCAACCCTCTCGACTTCTCTTTAAAAAACAGCTTGTTTGCAAATATCTAAATAGTTACTCTTCTTGTGCAGCATGTTCGTACCGCATGTGCCCAGATTGTAGACCGAGTCATTGATTTACTCGCCGAAGTCCAAGAAGTGGGGAAGTGGGGCAATCCATGTCCACAGTGGTAAAGCTTGTTGTCGTAGTTTCCTTGGTATGTCAAGGGCCGCCTGATCAACATTTGGAGTAAGTAAACTTACTAACTTATTGCATTTTGAGGTCGTCTTCCACACCTATGATTGTGTCTGGCCCGTGGACCTCTAAGTTCCGAAGGCCAGGATGGACATGGATGTGGGAGACGGCCTCAGATATCTACCAACTGTACACGATAAACAATCTTCTTGATATTAGCTTCTAAAAAGTACATACTGCTACTCAACTGAATTTTGTGGATAAACCCACTAAACACCCTTCTTATTATAAGTTAGCTCATCCATAGCTCAGAGGCCAGATACAACAGACATTCAACATATTAGCCAAAGGCAAGGGTAATGCTATTGACAAGAGTGTCTACTCCGACCAAGTGTGTTGTTTTTTAAATTGTATTTCGGGGGGTGTCAAGAAGACAGCCAATCTGGCTATGATGTCCGCCTACAATGTACCATTCCAATCTGTACAAAAAATGTATTGTTTTAATTTATTCTTGTAAATTGGTATATTGTTAAATAAATATTCTATTCTATTCTACTCTTGTCATACGTTTCGACAGTGACAGGTCATTTCAGTGATCGAGAATGTCGGGAAGAATGCAGGCCCGCCCGAAGCTAGTGTGTGTTCCGGGGGCCCGAAGCTAGTGTGTGTTCCGGGGGCGGTTCGCCACCCTTCCCCACCAACATGACTATGTCTGTCAGAAATGTTTGGAGTCGGTTGGAACAATTGGTTGCCCTAAAAGCGCTAATTTGAAAAAAGTGGTCAATTGGCGAATCCACAATTTTCATAATGCAAAAATAACCTCATTTTCAAATATCTTTTGCATGAGAAGCTGGACGATTCAGCACCTGGACCATTCGGCGCCGAAACGATTAGGTGGCATTGGATGAGTCAGTACCTGCGTTGGGCGATTCGGCACTTGAGTTTGGACGATTCGTCACTTGGTATTGGACGATTCGGCACCTTGAGAAATCATGTTCTATATAATTTTTGTCATTTATTTTATAGTAATACATGTAAATTCAAAATAAATGAGAAAACATATATAGATATGTAAAACTAATTTTTCTGCCTGATTAGGTTCAGCCGGGAATCATTCAAAATATGAATAATCCCCGTTACCAATTCAGACCACGAGGAGATGCTAAAAAGGACTTTGTGAACTTTCTTAAATAAAAGAAACGTAATTTGATCTGTTCACCTAGTAATAAAAGAGGCATGAGTTTGATTAGTTTCTGTCCAACTAAAAATAAAAATGTTTCGATTAGTTTCTCTTTTTTTGAAAAAACGGGAAAATCGATAATTAGTTACTGTTTTTTTTTTGGAAAAGAAAGTTAGTTAATCTACTTATTAACATGATACCTAGTTCATCATGGCCCATATAAACTAGCACACTGTCTCGGCATCTGACCAGATAATGCGTGACCTGCTGTTCCCACATTAAGTAATTTTGAAGGTTATGATTTTTCGAAAGCTTATTCAAATTGCTACAATTTGCACCACTGTTTGTAATTGGGCGCTGGGGCATTACTGAGTAATGCGCATATAAATGCCATGACTTCGGGTAAACAAATTTAACTATTACAATGTCAAGCTTGTTCTTGGCAGATGAAAAAGGGATTCTAGAAATCTAGTCGGATACTAGAAAGGGATACCACGGACTGTGAGTCTGGTGGATAATGGAATGTGAGTAGGTATAAAATGGGGATACCAGGACACTTGTACATGTGCATGTACACGATGTACATGTACACGTACATGTACCCATAGAGTTCAGTGTTAAAATGTACATGTACAGGTAAATCATGATTTATCCTAGAATTTTCGATCGTTCATCATCGTGTCCTAGATGGTGTGATCAGTCGTTGACTAACGCTGTTGTAGAATATATGAAAAATTAAGACTTTGAAAAAATTAGAATTGATGAAATTTTCGACGTTCGTCATCGCGTCCAAGACGGTGCAATCGTTCGTCAACGAATGATTGGGAATTCTAGGACAGCAAAATATAAAAATTAAGACGTCGAAAAAAATAATGGTCGAAAATTGTCTCAACGTTCGCCATCGCATTCAATACGGTGGTGGGTGCAAATCAGTCATTGATGAACGATCGGGGATTCTAGGACAGGATGCGTGGACGAAAATCAACCCTCGGATTCTTTCTTAACGTTCATCATCACGTTCTAGACAGCAGGACCAATCGTCGACGAACGCATTGGGGTTTCTAGGACAGAAATGTGAAAAATTAAGAATGTCGAAAAAATTAGAATCGATGAAATTTTTGACGTTCGTCATCGGGTCCTAGACGGCGCGATCGATCGTCGACGGACGGTGAAGATTTCTAGGATGGGAAACAAAATGAAAAAATCGCGAGGAGTTGAGATAAATTGTGACAAAACAGTTTTGTCGAGTTTCTTCATTTCATCTAATCGTTTAATAAATGTGGATATAAATGAACGTTTTCGTTCATCTATTGAATGGTGGAGTGTGTGTGTGAATGGTTATTATAATGGTTGTTTTCAAAAAACGTTTGTCATTCATCTATTGAATGGCCGAGTGTCTGTGTGAATTGTTATTATAATGAATGTTTTCAAACATGTTTCTCGAAGAGAAGCAAGAATGAAATTTTTGCAAAGTATTCTCTTCATGCAATCTGCCTGCCTCTCTGTATGTGTTATTTTGCTTGAATAAACTATTACTATTAAAAGGTTGAAAATACGTTTAATCAAAATACACCAATAACTCAAAGCGATACTGTTTTTTGACAGCATTAAGTTGTTTAGCTGAAAACAGTTCTAAGGATGAAAGCTGAGCAGATCAAAGATTAATTTTGAGTTCTCACTGTGGGAAATAACCGCTGATGTGATTTAACGCATTTGAAGCGATGCATTATCAATGTTTTATTTGTATGTTTTTCTTTTCTTTTCAACTCGTTTAGTTATATGTATTAAAGACACAAAAAATTTATTTATTTAAAAACATAAAAATAATCACATTTAATTTTGAGAATAATAAATAATTGACATTACCACATATTAATAATCGAGAGAAAAATGTTTTTGCACATCAAAGATTCCAAGCAAAGGGACGAGCTCCTCGACGAATATGAGTGGCTCAAGGAAAGCATTCGATCTGCTGACAGAAGAAGATGATTGGGAGAGGTGGAATTGAGATAAGAGACCACCGAACTATTCAAACCCATGACGGAGGTTCAGGGACAAAGCAAGAAGCAGATCGTCGAGGAAATGAGACCCATAAAAGAGAGTTCTTTGAGAATGAGTTTGCTACCCAGTAGTTTTACACCATTTTCTGTTCAAAGATCTCCGGCGGATTACTTTCCCGTGGGAATTGAAACCGATGTGAGCGAGAGTGATGATACAGCTTTGACTATTACCACTAGTAGTGTCGCGTCGTCCAATGCTGGTGGTAAGAGAGATGTGTCGTATGGAATTCGTGAGGATACGAACAGTAGGACTTTCGTGGGTGACACTGAAGTGTCTATGGATGATGAGGATTTAATCGTCTGTTCGAATAGGTACAAAAAAAACGTTGGACTGCGCGAATTGCTCATGTTTCACAAGCCCCGAGATTACACGGATGAGGATCATGACAATTACGGTGACATTCTGGTTCAGACCCAAGCCATGAAGAGGAATAACAACGCCAGAGAGATGAGACCCAAAGCCAACAGAGGTTACAAATGGACGAATGTGGTGAGACCCATATGGTTGATGAATAAAAAATTCATCAAATCGGTGACTGGAAAGAGAGTGATGACCATTTTTCTTCCATGCGATTCTGATGGTCTGTTCGAGAGATTGAAATTGTTGGTGGCTAGTCAGCATGCTGGTAATATGGGGGGTGGATAATCAGATAGTGAGTATATGCGACAAATTGTTGAGGCAGAAGGTCTTGGATAGACGAGATTATAAAAAGTTGATGAACGAATTGAAGGATTGATATATAGTAAGTAGAGAAAAACAAAATAGATAAATAAAAAGTAAATCTACACTAAAAATAATAAAAAAAAGTATTTAAAACAAAAAACGATTTACGAGCAAAAAACAAAATATATATAAAATAAAATATGTTGGTGATAAAGAACAAGGGATACGTCAGAACTTACGTCCAAGGAGATTCTGGTATCGTGGATTCTATAATGCGAGTGTTCATGAGTGATGTCGGGAGAAAACTTGCATCGACCATGCTCGAGGTCGGTAAGAAGACGGCCTTGGATGCTGGTAAGAAAGCCACTTCCAAAGCTAGTGGTAGGATCACTTCTGTAGCGGGTAAGAGGGCAGTGTGTTGATCAATAAATTGATCAGCCCACCGGCGAAGTGAGCTACGTTAGGGCAATCGTCAAAAGGTTGGAAAGATTTTAAGGATGCTGTGGTACCCATACAAGATCTAGCCAAAATGATGAGTGGATCTGGATTGAAGAGAACACACAATGGTGTAATATAAATAAATAATAATAAAAGATATATATTTATAAAACCGAGTTTGAAAACTAAAAAAATTGAGTTTAAAAAAACCTAAATAAAAAAAAGATGAACGTCAAAGATATGTCTTGGAATGATGCAAGGGCTAAGAGGTCGAACAACAAGTTCTTTCCCAAGAGCATAAGGGGTTTGACAGTGGGAAAATCGAATTGTGGAAAGACCAAGCTGATGATGAATCTGTTGTCACAACCCAGCTGGTTGCATTACGACAGACTATTCGTGTTCGGCAAGAGCCTGTTTCAACCCGAAATACAGATTGCTTCGAGAGTGCATGGATCGTAGATTGCCCAAGCTCGTCGTAGCCAAAATCTTCGACAGTAGGAAGTCATTCGATGGATGCAGAGCTTCTCTTTCGACCATGTTGGGTGGTTTGGTGATGGAATTGATGAAGAGAAAAGCATCTTCGAACGTCGAGTGTCGATTTTATGAGAATGCAAGCAACGTTCAAGAACCCAGCAAATTAAAATCGGAAAATTAGAATCGCATGATTTTCGACGATCTGCTTTTGGAGAGACGGAACCGATGCGAATTGTATTATGTCAGGGGTCGTCACAGCAACGTGGACTGTTTCTACCTGTCTCAGAATTATTTCTGACTGCCCAGACAGACGATAAGGGAGAACGTTAATTTCCTATGTCTCTTTCACTAGGATCTCAAGAATCTCAATCACATCTACGGAGATCACATCACAGACGACATGAGCAGAGAAGAATTCAGGAGATTCTGCAAGAGGTTTGGATGGAGGACTTCACGATTTTGTTGTGATCAATTTGACTAGCAAATTTAATCGCAGAAAATATCGGAGCGGATTCGACAAGTTTTATGTTTCTGATGATAATAAATAGAGAGCGATAACAGAAATTAAAAATAATAATATATATCGTTGATAATTTACTTTTAAAAATAATAGAAATAAAATAATGTTTCGAACAACGAGAATTGTTAGAACAGATAGCCGAGAATACAGCTGCAAAACAGTCCATTCAAATCGTGGTGAGTGGCGATTCGACTTGCTTCACAACGAAATTCGAACTTTCCATCCAATTGAATAGGGAGAAAAGATACGAGACGGCATTGGTGAATCTGCAGACTTATTATTCCTTTCCCAACATCACTGAAAAGAATAACTCATTCAAGTATTCTGACGGAGTGGATTGGTTGGAGATTCGAATTCCTAAAGGAAGTTATGACATAGACAATTTGAACAATTACATTCAGACATGAATGAAGACAGACAGAAAGGGAAGCGACAAGATCAGACTTGCTCCCAACCCTAATATCCTACAGACGATGTTGGATTTGGGCGATAATTTCCGAATGGATTTCAACACATACAATTTGATTGGCAAGATGTTGGGATTCGATTGGAAGATGTATCGAGGCCACGCGCATCCGAAAATACGGTCGACATTCTCGCCGTCAATAGTATTCTGGTGAACATGGACGTGATTGCCAGAAGCTACGTGAATGGTAGCGTGCAACCGACAATCTATTCCTTTTTTTCCAAACGTGTTGCCAGGTTATAAGATCGTGGAACAACCTCAAAATTTAGTTTATCTACCTGTGATTTTAGACACGTTGTATAGTCTCAAAACTACGTTGACAGATCAAAATGGTCAGCTGTTAGATCTTCGCGGAGAGAGGGTGACAATACGATTTCACATAAGAGAAATATGAAGCAAAAAAAAAAAAAAAAAGAAAAGCCATTGTGTATATATAAATAAGAAAACAAAAGAAATGTAATATTAATTACAAAAAGTATTTAATATATAATTATCATTAAAACAAAAAAAAACAATTGAATTCTCAACAACCGCATTTGAAAAAAATATATTTAAAAAAAGAAAAGAAATATGACTCGATACGTGGTTAAAAATGTGAACATATCCAAAGGACACAGGGAAAAACTTCAGAGAGCATTAAGACCTCGAGGTGAGGCGGTGAGATTCAAATTCACTCACGAAGATCTGGCAAGTGGCGGTTGTGATTCGATCAAAAGGATGGAGAAAGTGATTTGTGATGGAAGAGGGTTGATGGTGAGATTGAGTTCCGCTCAATTGAGATACAATATGAGAATGAAAGGTGGTTTCCTACTGCTGTTGGGGACACTCACCACAAAAGCATTGCCTATTCTCACGAACACTGTGTTGCTGGCTCTCGGCCTGGGAGCTCTCTCAGGACTCGCGAGTTCGGGAGCTCAGAAATTGGGTGGTGGAGTGTTTTTGAAGAAGGTAGGAGTCGTGTGTCGTGTCGACACAGACGGCGGTAAAGGATTGTATCTAAAGCCCGTGAGAGGTGGCAACCTTTTTGGTGAAAACGGTCTCTATCTGAAGAGAGGACAGAACGTGGAGTGACTCGGTAGGAGGTTGTTGTTTGGTCTGAATTCGCCGTTTAAGAAAATACCACTTTTGAGTATGTTATTATAAAGTACAAAAATTGTATAATTATATTAAGTATAAAAAAATAATATAATATAATTATATAAAGTATAAAAAATAATACAAAAATAGACAAAAAGGATTGTGAGGCTTTTTTGGACGATAATTTCAGGAAAGAACTGGAAAAAGAAGCGAAAAAAATAGGGATAGATTGTGGAAATGTAAAAGAAGAAGAAGAATGAGTTGTTTTCCACCACCACCTTTTGAAGAGAATAATGATATGAGTGTTGCCAGGAGATGCACCACATTCGTTCATAAATATGATGAAGGGAATGAAATGTGTTATTATAAAAACGTGATATATCAAAAAAAAGAAGAATCAATAATGAATGTGAAGAGAAAGGGAAACGTTATTACAATATATATGAGTGATAGTGAAGAAGAAGGGGGAAAAAAAATAATTTTTTTCCCCCTTCTTCTTCACTATCACTCTCTCTATTGTCTTTTTATATTTTCAAGTCCATTATTAACATGTTAATGGTCGTATCTTCTCCTTTTTCGCATATGTGTTCAATGTTTATCTTTACTTTTGCGAGTTCTTTTTACTTCTGTCAATACGCTCTCACCACCCGATCTGTCTATGAGTGCAAGAGAGACTTTTGGATATATGTAACTTCCGTAGAGCAACGACAAATCGCTCTTATCGAATTCTTTGTCTTTGGCGATAACAATATTCTGTAGATCGCTTTGGTACTCATAAAACAAATTGAGTGCAGTTTCATCCAATTTCAAAGGCATGCTATATTTGTCATATTTGTGCTGTAAGCCCCTCATCTCGACCCCATTCAATTCGATACCGTCGTGTCGTTGTAATCTATAAATTTTACAACCGAGTTTCTTGCATGTTTTGACTCATTTCAATTTCAATTCTCATCTTTTAGGTGTTGTTCTCATGGTTGATTATTTTTTTGTTTTATAAATTACTGCAAATAATAATATATTTGAATTTTGTGTTTTTTGTTAAATAATAATTTTTGTAAAAAGTTTTTCTCTCTATATATATATACAGAAAGTTTTAAATTTAATTTGTCTTTAATGTGAAATTTTTGTCAAAGTTTTCTCTCTCTCTATATATATATATACAAAAATTTAAATTTTTAATTTCCTTTATTTTTGTTATATTAATTTTTTCGACGTTAAAGGAAATAAAATCAATTAATCTCACAAAAAAAATTTTTTTTGAGGGAATTAAAAAGAAATATATAAGAGAGTATTTTAAATACTGTTTACAAAAATTATTATTTTAATCAAAAAAATTAAAAATATATTCTTACAAAGAAAGCAAACAAATAAAAAAAATGGAAAATTTAGATAAGTATACCGTACCCTGGTTAAACGAGATTTGTAAAGAATTAAAAATTCCAAATTTAATTTGTCTTTAATGTTAAATTTTTGTGAAAGTTTTCTCTCTCTCTCTCTCTATATATATATACAAAAGTTTAAATTTTTAATTTCCTTTATTTTTGTCATATTAATTTTTTCGACGTTAAAGGAAATAAAATCGATTAATCTCACAAAAAAAATTTTTTGAGGGAATTAAAAACAAATATATAAGAGAGTATTTTAAAAACTTTTTACAAAAATTATTATTTTAACAAAAAAAATTCAAAATATATTCTTACAAATAAAGCAAACAAATTAAAAAAATGGAAAATTTAGATAAGTATACCACACCCTGGTTAAACGAGATTTGTAAAGAATTAAAATTCCAAATTTCAGAAATCATAGAACCAAATCAAAAAAAATTAAAGCCATATGCGAGTATCATTTGTGAAGTGAGGGAAAGGAAATCGAAAGAATGAAAGTAAACAAACTTAAACAAACTCAAATTGTGAAAAATAAGCCAATGGCATTAACACCTGATGATAGAAAACGAAAAGCGGTAGTAGTGCAGAATGATTTAAAACTTAGAGAGATCATATGCGAGGAGTTACATAGTTTTCTCAATGAAAAGGGAAACGAAATGCCGATAGCAACGATGTCAAAAAACGTTTCAGTTGTGAAAAATAAGAAGAAAAAGGTGGCAAAGGGAATCAAAATGCTGACATAAAAAAATGTTCCGGTTGTGGAAAATAAGAAGACAACCAAACGAAAAGCCATCGAAGAACTGCAGGTTTCAAAAAAAAAAATAAATAAATAAACGAAAATGAGTAATGCGGTCCACGAACAACATATATTGAATTAAATTCGATGAGCAATCGACGAAGGGGAAGGAGAAGACTATGTAGGCATTCCAATCAATTTCCATAGAATGGGAGGGAGGGTGTGATCAAAGGCTTTTTTAAAACTTTCGACATGGTTCCCCCGATCAAAAAAATCGATTCGAAATCATTCATGGAATGGGTGAAGAATAAAGTGTTGGATTTGCTTTGCAAACACATGGACATGGGGCTAAAAATTGTGATGATACTCCATTGTGTGATCAATAAAATCAACATGAACTCCGGCGAGAGCATCGTGAGAGATGCATATTTCAGATCTGGCATCCAGACCGTATTTTGAGGTTCTGAATTATTGGACGTTTTCAAAATAATGAAAGACAAGATGTTGATGTCTCTCACGAATTATCAACAGGGAGGTAGTAATTGGACATTCGAAGTGGTGTTGAATCTCGAAATTCACATGAACAAAAATGATCCATTGAAAGTGTCTTCCTATGTGGAATTACCATACGTCGTAGCTAAAAAAAAAGCTGTGATTAATGTGAGAAATAAAGATGATTAGTTTTTTAAATGGGCAGTCACCTCTGCTTTATACTCCGTTTGAAATCCACCCCGATAGAGTTTCTCGTTACGAGGAGACTTGTAAAAATCTCAATTGGACTGGAGTGACTTTTCCAATGCCGTTAAAAGACATCGAACATTTCGAAGCTCAAAATCCCACTGTACCGGTGAACGTCTTGGGATATGACAAAGAAAAACGAATGATCTCTCCTCTCAAACAGACTTCATATCTCGGAAGAGAAAAGACGATTATTTTATTATTAATTTCGAATGGTGACAATTGTCATTATTGTTGGTTGGGTTAAAAATCCGAGCCGATTGCTGTCGAGACAGAGTAGTAAACATAAAGAAAAGATATATTTATGTTGTAACTGCATGAACACGTTTCACAGCGAAAAATTGTTCGCAAAACATCAGGAATATTGCAATGACAAGCAAGGCATAGCAGTCGAAATGCCCAAACTCAACACCTTCATGAACTTTTGCAATCACAGTAAAAGGTTAAAAGTGCCATTCGTTGTGTAACTTGATTTTGAATACTTCACCGTGAAAATGAGTTCCTGCCAAAGTTACACCGAAAGATATCAAAAACATGTGCCTTCGGACTATGACATTTACGTCAAATGTGCTTTCAACTCACAAGACATGGGTCCCTTCACCTACACAAAACGGTCTGAAGATGATGATGTGGCTCGAAGATTCGTGGAAGAGTTAGAATCAAAAATTCAAATTTTATATGACAAATTCAAAACTCCGGCGAAAATGATCATCACGCGTGAGCACAGGACGAAAATAACAGAACCACCGAATGTCAGATATGCAGACAATCGTTCGATGAGAATTTGTGGGAAAAGAAGAAAGTCAGAGACCACGATCATTACACGGGTCTGTATCGTGATCCATCTCACAGTGAGTGTAATTTAAGATATCGAGACTCCACTTTCTATCTGGCGATATTTCACAATCTCTTGGGTTACGACAGTCAACTGTTCGTGAAAAATATCGGTATCTCCCACAAAGAATTAAACTGCATCATGAACAACGAAGAAAGATACATTTCCTTCACAAAATGGAAGGGCGTGGAGAAGAAAAGAGTAATCGACAAAGAGACGTTGAAAGAAGAAACAAAATCCATTCATAGAACCATACATTTCATCAACAGTTTTAAATTCATGTTGACTGGTCTGAAAAAATTAGTCGATAACATGAGCGAGGATAAATTAAAATCACAAGCGAACACTTCGGAGAACGAGTAGACGTAGTGTTGAGGAAAGGAGTCTATCCTTATGATTACATGTACGATCTAAAGAGATTTGATGACACTGCACTACCTTCGAAAGAAGATTTTTATTCGAAATTATATGAATCCGACATTTCCAACGAGGATTACGAACACGCCAAAAACGTGTGGAAATCATTCGATATGAAAACCATGAGAGATTATCATGATCTCTATCTGAAGAGTGACGTTCTACTCCTAGCAGACGTGTTCGAAAATTTTCGAGACGTCTGTCGTCGAAATTACGATCTGGATCCAGCTTGGTATTTCACCGCACCCGGCCTGGTGTCGGACGCTCTGTTGAAGACCACCGAAGTCCAGTTGGAATTATTATCCAATATGGACATGTTGCTCATGTATGAAAAGGCTGCGAGAGGTGGCGTCTTGATGATCTCCCACAGGTATTCTGAAGCCAACAATCCCTACATGAAAGAAGGTTTCGATTCGGAACGACTGAATAAATACAGACAGTATTGCGACACTAATAATCTATATGGTTGGGCCATGACTCATCCTTTACCAACTGGAAATTTCGAATGCGTGACGGAACTGGAAGAGATGCAAAAATGGAGAGACTATCTTGCATTTTAGAAGTCAATTTGAAGTATCCAGATGAGTTGCACAACCTGCACAATGATTACGCACTGGCTCCGGAACGAATGGATCCGGTCAAAGGAAACAATGAAAAACTCATTCCCAATTTATATAACAAACGTAAATATGTCATCTACAGCGAGAATCTGAAACAATACATCGATCATGGGATGAAATTACTCGACATACATCACGTCATTCGAGAGCCTTGGATGAAAAAATACATCGATCTCAACACGAATCTCAGAATTCGAGCCGAGAATGATTTCTAAAAAGATTTCTTTAAACTCATGAACAACTGCATGTATGGTAAATCGATGGAAAACATCAGGAAGAGAACCGACATTCGACTCATCACGTCCGAGAAAAGAGCTAAAAAATTAGTGGCAAAACCCAATTACAGACATTGAACCATATTCGACGAAAATCTAGTGGCCATTCACATGAAAAAGATGCACCTGAAGTTTGACAAACCCTATTATCTCAGACCGATCACCTTAGATATCAGCAAGCAATTGATGTACGAGTTTCACTACGATTACGTCAAATGGAAATTCGGCGAGAAAGCCAAACTACTGTTCACCGACACGGACAGTTTGGTTTACAAGATAAAGATGAAAGACGTCTACCGGGATATATCTCCGGACGTGGCCACGTGGTTCGACACAAGCAATTATCCCATCGATCACCCGTCTAACATTCAATCGAATGACAACAGGAAGGTGTTGGTTAAATTTAAAGACGAGAGCGGTGGTAAACAAATCGCCGAATTCATGGGTTTGATACCCAAACTGTATGCTTATCGCCTAGAAGGCGAAGAGATCAAGAAGTGCAAAGGGGTTCAAACGTGCGTGGTGAAGAAAAACATATCTTTCCAAGAGTATAAAGATTGTCTGTTTGGAAGTGGGCCGGTGTACAAGACTATGAAATTGAATCGAAGAGACAATCACGACTTGTATACTGAAATAATCAACAAGATTTTGTTGACGGCCGACAACACTAAGAGAATCATGTTAGATATTAAAATAAGCACTTTGGCTCTCGGACATTGCGTTTTGGATATAATTAATGATGAGAGGATTCCAGAAAATCCAGAGGAATTAGACGAATATAAGACTATGGAAATCGATACAGACATCGAGAAATTTAGTTTTAAAAGAAAAATAAAAAAATAAAAAATTACTTCATTTAATGAATTATAATAAAATAAATAAAAAAAATTATACATTTATGAATAAGAAAATACGGATACCGTAGAAGGGCGTCTTACCTAACAAAGCCCTATCCAACATCGATCTGTCAAATGCGTCGAAAGCCTTGAAAATCAAAGATTTTTGAGGTGTGTTTTCCAGAGATGCCTTGCCGAAGAGAAGACCTCGGCGACAATCGGAATGCAGAATTTTAAATCTGGATGATTTATCGGCGGAAGGCACTCACTGGGTCACGTGGTTCAATAATGGGAAGAAGAATTATTATTTCGACAGCTATGGAATCTCGCTGCCGAAAGAAATAAAGAACTATTGAGACGAATTGGTAGTTCGTTACAGTATGGAACGAGTGCAATTGCTGGATCAAGTATTTTGCGGTAACCTGTGTCTCTATGTTCTCAAGAGATGGTCGGAAGGAGATCGGTTTCAAGACATTCTCAACGATTTACATTAGAGAGATTTTTTTTATAGTATATATATAAAGGTAAAAAATTATTTTAAAAAAAACTTAATCGAATAGAACAAAAAATAAAATAAGTGAAAAATAATTCATTCTTAAAAACTGTGTTGAAATATATTTTGAAAAAAAACCCCAAAACATGCCAGTCGATTAATTTGGTAGGAGTGATGACGAAAGTCGCCCCAAAAAGAAGAGGAAGACGCTCAAAGTCGGCGATGGTTATGACGTCGCTAACTTGGATGAACGTTATGTTTGGAAATACGAACCTCGAGAGGAACCTTTGAACATGAACGATAACAAGCTCTACAATCTTCCCGAGCCAATAGATCTCGCAGATGCGATGACTAAAAATTACGTCGACAGGGGGAACGCGGATTTCGAATGAATCATGAGAGATAATTATGTGAATAGAGCCATGACCAACGATCTCGATCTGAAATCCAAATGTTTGGTGAACGTTGCAAATCCCATACATTCCACCGATGCTGCGACTAAAAAATACGCAGATGACTCTCATGCACGATTCAGTGAACAGCTGAGAGGTAGATACGTTCAGAAAACGATGCAATCAGAATTGAACGCCAATTCTAACAAGATAACGAACGTGGCCACTCCCACGAATCCCAACGACGCGGCAACCAAACACTGTGTAGACCTGGAACAGAGAAAGTCTGCCAGACGAGAAATGAAATCGGATCTGAATGCGGGATTCAACAAGATATTGAATCTGTTGAAGATTGACGATGCAGATGAGGACTCCACCACGGTCAATAAGGGCTACATGGATTCCACCGTGATGCAATCCCAAGAATACATAGAATCGCAAGTGGACGATCTCTACCTGAACAAACAATCTGGCGGAACCATGAAGGGCGGCATCAACATGAATGATCAGAATTTATTCGGTCTCGATCATGATCCTGAATTCGATTCCAGCGTGGTCAGTAGGCAGTACGTGGATGACAAGTCGGTCTGGAGAAAGGGCGACATCATGGAAGGTAAGCTAGACATGGGCAGACACGTGCTCACGAATCTGCCGGATCCTGTGCACATGTCGGACGCCTGCACCCTGATTTCGGTGGTGGAAAAAGACAAATACGCCAGGCAATTGATCACCATGTGGGCCGAGGAGAGCGGCGCGTTAGACGAGGGAAAAGCCGAATGGTTTTTCAGAAATGGAGGTAGCGGATTGCTACATGGTCAGGTGGGATATCCCATGCCGTTGGGAGGCGAAATCATTCGAATGTCTCTGGCTTCCACGGATTTGAATAACAGAGCGGTCGTCAATCTCATGGTGAATGGAATAGAGAGCGATAAAAGATACAGCGTCAAAAAGACCGAGAATCAACACTCGAATGTCAGCACATTCGGCACGCCTCTCAAAGTGAACGCTGGATACAGGATTAAATTCAGGACGAAAACCAATAATTCCGAAGCCGTGACTTCCATGGTGAGCCTACTGATCAAACTAGATTCTCTGAACAAACAGTGAACATGTGGAAATAATTAATTAAAAATAATGAGTAATTATTAAAAACAAAAAAACAAAAAAAGGTAAAAAGTAATGAGATTTAGAAAGATGTTAATCTCTCTAGATCTCATTACTTTTTATTTTTTGTTTGTTTTTAATACGTTATTTCTTGTAATGTTTTATCTCGTGAAATTGGATCGACTATCTCGAAACACACATCGACATCTATTTTGCCACTTCGGAGAGCTTTTATAAATTCTCAAAAAGCAGTTGGTTCTCTATACGTCAACATGTCTAAAAGTTTTCTGGTCTTATCTTCTATCAAGATTTTACTTTCGATTTCGTATCTCATATAGTCGGTCAATATCAAAGATTCTGTTCCGACTAAAGCATCTAGAATTATTGCTAGTGAATCTTGTGAAATATTTTTGATCAAACCACGTCTGTTTCTTCTCAAGTACTCTCTTTTTTTATCATTCATTTTTGTAATTATTTTTTTTAATTATTACTTTTGGGTTTTTTGTTTATTAATAATTACTTATTTTATTTTCATCGAACGATCGACATCTTATTTCCATCCAATTCAAATTGTAATTCTCTATCCGTCCATGACCAGGGCAAAGACCTCGGTTTTCATTGCACGTTCCTATCGAATTGCATCTTCATCTGAATATCTAAGATGCTACTCTTCAGTCGTTCGCTCTGTTTACTGAAGTCGAATATGAACATGGGATACATCGACTTGTATTCGGCGGGAGATATTTTAGGGTTGCTCATCAATTCGTCCAGACCATGATTGTTCTTTCTAAAATCCGCGGCGTCGCAGTGCAGTCTGCAGAAATCGTTCTTGTCGAATGCTGCATTGTAATTGATTGCGGGATATCTCGTGGCGTTCAGAAACACCTGCATGTTTCTCAAATTGCAGTGTTCGAACAGTGAAGATTTTTTTTCTTGAGACCAGTCCCTGTCGGTCTGAAACGCGACCATGATAAAACGCAGTCTCTTGGAAGCAGATTTCACGGTCAATCTCCAGTCGAAGTGATTTGTGGAAGGCGGAATGCTAGCCGTGTCACACTGTCTCATTCTAAATCCCACGGGTAATTTACTCTTGGATTCTACAATCTTGTAGAGATGTATTTTTTCCACGTGCGAAGGCCGCACATGCGGAATGAACCATGATATCTTGTGTAGAGTTAACTTAGCTGCATCAGTCATGGGGAGTCTCACTATCGCATCGTCATTTCCCTTTCGAATCAATGTCAGATTGTGTTTGAATCCATACATGATCTTGTTGTAATCGTCTGCAAATCTGAAGATGTGTTTCAAAGGTATCCTGAACAAAAACGTTCCTTTGGGTCTGGACATCTTGACGACGTAGTCGAATATCGTGGCGGCGCTGGCGTTGGCGGGGCCGATGGTGTCTTTCACCCACAACTGATTAAGTCCCCTGGATTTCGAAAAATCATCCGGATACGTCAAGAGTCCGAACATCGTGGTGGCTTGACTGGGATGAAACACGGATTCTATCTCTTGTCCAGATAGCAAGTATTTTATATTACTGAATAGATGCATGATGCCATTAGTGGCTAGAGTAACCGCGTCATCGTCGGTGTATTCGCTCCCATCTTCCTTGGTGAGACGTCCCTGCACCACTATGTAACTCTCGCTAGGATGAATGAGTAGATCTTTGGTTTCAACGTTGATTCTTATCTCTCCCGCATTGTTCAAACTTGTTCCGGTTATCGGCTCGTATTTGTGAACCTCGTATTCCTGAATACTTTCATCTTTCAGTATGCCTTGTGTGATATCTAGTATATTTGCCATTTTTGAAGGTTTTCTTTTTTTTGTTTATTAATTCGTTTGCTTTTTTCTAAAAATAGTTTTAATTATTTTTATTATTATTATTTTTTTCCCTTTATATATATGTGTGTGTAAACAAGAAAATGTTGAAGAGAGTAAATATATATTTTTTTGATTTCGTAAGTCACCGGATCGGTGTGAAATATTCTGATTATCACGAAGATTTCCGTGGTCCATTGAGGAGTGTAACCCTTTTTGATGTGCTTCTTATAAGCGTAGATTCTCACGCGATCGCCGACTGCAAATTTCGGCGGTCTAGACTCCTTCCTGATCTTAGATCTTTCGGGATATAGATTCGCGTAGACCCGTTTTTCGTTTCGAGGATCACTAGCTTCTGTGGGAGTCATCTTGATCGATCTATGTCACGTATTGTTGTAATCTTCGACCAGACCGTTCAGAGCGTATATGTATTTCTTGATTGAATTTGCCATGAAGTACCTGTGCATCTTTTCCTTCATCGTTCGATTCCAACATTCCATGGCGCTGGCTTTCTCTTCATTTTTGATCGAATAGAGGTCGACCAATGGACGAACGTCCTTGTTGTAGAATTCCTTCCCCTTGTCCACCCACAATTTATTCAGTTTTCGAGAAGACGAGACAAACACGCTCTTCACATCCTTGGTGATGCAAGGTCCCGATTTATTCTTCAAGGCTCTGATCCAACCGTATTTGGAAAACACGTTGATGACTGTCAATAGATATTTGATGCCCTCGTTCCACCTCAAAAACGATCTCATGTCGACCAAGTCGGCGGACCAAATGACACCCAAACCCTTCACGAACACCCTTCTCTTTCAAAATCTACACACGATGGGCTTGTGTAGCTCCTCGGCAAATTCACTCGTCAATAATTGCTTCTTCTTCTTTTCCGAGATGCTATTTTTTTTGAACGCCCATCCGAATCGACGTTTCATACCAATCACTTTGCCGACCAGCGAACGTTCGAGCTTCTCTCTCCTAGTCGGATTCAATATGTCTCTCAATTTCGCCAACCTGTTTTTATCGCTGATGTTGTTGCGAGTCTTGGTGTCAGGATATCTAGCGTAGCACAGATCGTGATCGTACGTGGCCGCATCGACCCTATTCATGGGTTTGCTCCAAGATTTAGGAGTCAGATCGGCATTGAGTCTCTTGTTCAATATCGTCCTGGGTCCCGTGAAACTGTGACCCAGTAGATGCATTTCGAAAGGTAGATTATTGATCATTTTATTTGCGACGCCTTTGCCTATCATTTTTTTTGACGAATCAAGTCTTGATCGAACCACTCAACTTGCAAATTCCGCGAAGCATCTGTCTGTCATTTTTAGTTCGTACTTCTCGAGAATTACCCGTCTCAGTAACTCTCTTACACTTTACACAATACATTTTGAGGGTTATTAAATAATTTCGTATTTATTTTTTTTTAAATTTTATGTATATAAATTTAATATTTTTTTTCCTTTAAAAATTATCTTCTTATTATATATATTATTTTAATTGTTTGCTCTTGAGTTCTATCAACTTACTGAATTCCTCCCTAGCCTCTTTCCTCCCCCTTTCCATGAGAGAATCCTTCATCTCTTCCTTGATGATCTGACAAGTCTTGATTCTCGAGGCTTCTTTCATGGCGTCGTATTTTGTTTTCTCACCCAATACCATGAAGTATTCTCCGTCCAATATTCTACCGTCTTTCAATGCCATCGAGATCATTTTGGATATTGTGTCAATCTTGGAATCGGCCAAGACGCGAATCTTTTCATGTTTCCTAGCCTTCAGATATAATTTCCTACACAAATTTTCCGACTGTGCTAGACAATCCAGTGGTGAGAGCCACTCCTTCTATGGTCAACACGATTGGAATGCCAGCCGTGGTCGACAACAATCCAATGCTGGCCACGTGTAAACCCATGGAAATCGTGATGAGTGTCGTGTGGACTGCATTGACGAATTTCACCAGGCGCGAATACCTCTTCTTGAGAGAATGACGAGAATCTCTCTCTCTCGAGTCAGATCAATTGGATTCTACTGACTTGATCGATGCGATAGCTCTCTCCTCTTTCTTTTTCTTCTGGTGGTGGTGCTATTGGCAAAACGACGTTCGGCTTCTCAACCTCATCGTCATCTAACGACGGATATAATTTATTTCTGGTTTTAATTTTTTGGTGTTTTTTCTTTCTAATTTTTATCTATATTATTTACATGCGTATTTATTATTTTATTTTTCTATTCTCTCCCTTATTTATATCAACAAAAAAACTTAGTCATGTCGTATGCCCCCTCCAGGAATAATTTCAAGATGCATCCCTTGTCTTCTAAAGTCAGACTTCTACGTGCCAATTTCATTTCTTTCGAACCGGTGGGCATGTCTTACCTGCTACAGAAGACGAATCTCCTCCAAAACTTGATCACGTCGTCGATTCGAACGTATTCGAACACCAGTTTGAAATACTTGACTACGACATCTTCCCTTTCCATCGTCAGACACAAATGATCCTCGTGATTGAAGTCTAGATGATCCCGACACTCGACGCATCGTTCGAACAAGACGCGTGCTAGTTGTTCACGCATAATGCGTAGGCTCTCATCAACGACGCTCTCACAATCGTGGAATCGTTCATGATTTACGTATATTTTATTATCTATTCGATTCGATATTTTATATATTTTTAAATAACTATTTATTTATATATTTTTATTTCCTATATTATATCAATCACTTTTTTATTTCCTCTCGCGAATCTCGTGATTCTGTTACAATTTATCTCAACTCCTTGTGATTTTTTTTCATCTGTTCCTGTTCTAGAAATCTTTGCCGTTCGTCGACGATCGATCGCGCCTTCTAGGACACGATGACAAACGTCGAAAATTTCGTCGATCCTAATTTTTTCGACATTCTTAATTTTTCACATTTTCTGTCCTAGAAACCCCAATGCGTTCGTCAATGATCGATCGCGGCGTCTAGGCCACGACGATGATCGTTGAGAAAGAATCCAAGGCTCGATTTTCTTCCGTGCATCCTGTCCTAGAATCCCCAATTGTTCGTCAATGACTGGATCGCACCCACCACCATCTAGAACGTGATGATGAACGTTGAGAGAATTTTCGTCGATTCTTTTTTTCGACATCTTAATTTTTATATTTTGCTGTCCTAGAATCCCTAATCGTTTGTCGACGACCGATCGCACTGTCTAGGACGCGATGACGAACGTCGAAAATTTCATCGATTCTAATTTTTTCGAAGTCTTAATTTTTAATATTTTCTACAACAGCGTTAGTCAACGACTGATCGCACCATCTAGGACACGATGATGAACGATCGAAAATTCTAGGATAAATCATGATTTACCTGTACATGTACATTTTAACACTAAACTCTATGGGTACATGTACGTGTACATGCACATGTACAAGTTTTCTGGTATCCCCATTTTATACCTACTAATGTGTTTGTGTGCTAGTGCACAATCTGTCACTATGTGTATACATCACATGCTGGACGTACCAATATGTGTGCACAACACATGCAGCCCATGCGACAAAAAAGGGATGCTGTATATGGTATGAGGTAGGACTCTCTCTCTCTCTCTCTCTCTCTCTCTCTGTGTGTGTGTGTGTGTGTGTGTGGGTTTGTCTTACCAACTTGACGAGGTAATTAGACAAAAGAGTTTGCGTGTTTTGCCTTACCGAGGTACAAAAGACAAAAGAAACCCTTTACCTCGATTGTTTCCCCAGAACTGTACTGGCAAATCGAGGTAGAAACCGTTAGTCCACACAAAGGACAAACAATGGGGTACCTCGGTATGTAGGGTAGACAAGACTCTCTCTCTGTGTGTGTGTGTGTGTGTGTGTGTGTGTGTGTGTGTGTGGGTTTGTCTTACCAACTTGACGAGGTAAGTAGACAAAAGAGTTTGCGTGTTTCGCCTTACCGAGGTACAAAAGACAAAATAAACCCTTTACCTCGGTTGTTTTCCCAGAACTGTACCGGCAAAACGAGGTAGAAACCGTTAGTCCACACAAAGGACAAACAATGGGGCACCTCGGTATGTAGGGTAGACAAGACTCTGTGTGTGTGTGTGCGTGTGTGTGTGTGTGTGTGTGTGTGTGTGTGTGTGTGTGTGTGGGGGTTTGTCTTACCAACTTGACGAGGTAACTTGACAAAAGAGTTTGCGTGTTTTGCCTTACCGAGGTACAAAAGACAAAAGAAACCCTTTACCTCGGTTGTTTTCCCAGAACTGTACCGGCAAAACGAGGTAGAAACCGTTAGTCCACACAAAGGACAAACAATGGGGTACCTCGGTATGTAGGGTAGACAAGACTGTGTGTGTGTTTGAGGTTTAAAAAGTCGCACTGGCACAGACATTTCCTACTGAAACGTTTTTTTCTTTTAATATGTCGCCGAAAATTTGTTTTCATTTACTGAACCCTGATGGGTTTCAAACATGACAAAAAATTACACAAAATTGATTTAAACTAAGTGATGAGCTTAGGAACTGGTTAAACTGACTGGCAATAATTGATGTTATTCATTGATGGGCTCTAATTTAGTCCTTACCAGGATGTTACGCAAGCTTTTGTTTTTCTTATAGGCGATGACAGGTCGAAGATTCAAAGGTTCATTTAATTTAGCATTGGTAAAATTGAATTCATCTTTTAACATTTTTGCTATTTCGATATTCATTCTGTTGTACGTTAAAGTGAAAGGAATGATGGACCTCCTTTCGCATTCGCCCTCTGATATGTTCATACCAAATGGCCAGAGGGTTTGAAGCGTATTGATCCAAAAAGCTTCACGTTTTTTTCTAAATTCATCCGTTTCTTCTAATGTGTCTTTAATTGGTGGTTGTTCAATAGGATGGATTTCGAAATCGTCCAAAGAATGGCCAGGAAGGTTAAAATGTTGTGCTACTGGGGCATCAGCATTATGTTTTATATCCTGTTTGTGTCTAGTAGCACGTTCTCGAAAAGGATTTTGACTTTGACCAACATACTGTTTCCGACATCGCTTACAAGTGATAAGGTAAATAATGTTTGGTGAATCACAATGGAGGGGGTTACGGATCTGATAATGATTTTTCGTTTGTTCGGAGGAAAATTCCTCTTTCTGATCAGGCATAAAAGTATGCAGTCTACAACGAGGCTTTTTGCAATTAAATACCGCGCCACTACCATTTTGCAACGGTCTGTTGTATTCAATCTTCAGTGGTTCGAAATCGGTAGTTTCAGCTGGACTTTCGAGTTTTTTCAGGGTTTGGGATTTCAGGGTACGCAAAAGGCGCAGCGAGTACCCTCTCGATCTGAGGGCGCCAAATAGAGTAGAACAAGCCTCATTGAAATTTACCTTATCACTTGAATTGCGGTGGAAACGAATGAGCTGTGATTTGATGATACCTTTAAATGTATGTTGAGGATGAAATGATTTTGTGTGCAACAATTGATGTGAATCAGTTGGTTTAAAATATACTTTATAATCTAAATGACCGGACACCTGAAATTGCTTGCCTTTATACACGGTCACATCGAGAAAATCAACAGAATTGTCACTGATAGTAGCTTTCAATTTAATATTTGGATCGTGATTGTTCAAAATTTCTAAAAATTCATCAAAATCTTCTTTTGAATGTTCCCAAATAATAAAAATGTCATCTAAATACCTGAGATATACGAGAGGATGCTTTGCACATTTGCTTAAGGCATTTTCCTCCCATTCCGCTACATAAATGCTTGCAAAATTAGGACTGAATCTTTTGCCCATAGGACAACCCATTATTTGTAGAAAATATTCTCCATTGAATTGAAAGTCATTACCTTTTAAGCTCAGCTCTAAAAGATCCAAAATTTGTTCATCCGGGCGTTTCGCATCCGGATATTTTTCAAATGCATTTTTAACTGATTTAACACCTTTATCAATATCAATGTTCGTACACATACTGTCGATATCCAAAGTAGCCAGAATTGCATTTTTTGATATTTTCAATTTCGAAATTTGTGACAGGAAATCCTGTGTGTTTTTTAGACAGCTCGGATGTCTATTTGCTATAGGTTTAAGATGATAATCAATTAATTCCGAGATCGCATAAGATTCCGAATTACAATCTGATACAATTGGCCTCCCGGGTGGAGTTAAGTCATCCGTCCATGAAGAACGGTCCTTGTGGATCTTTGGTAGGATATAGAATTGTCTTGTTTGAGCACTGAGCTTAGCTGTTAAATATTTCAATTGTTTTTTGGTAATGTGACCTTCGTCGAGGAGAAATTTTAAGATCTTATTGAATTTTCCGATATTACTAGGCCAAATAAGTGAATCTATTTTCTTATAATGTTTAGTATTGCTGAGTTGTCTCATGGCTTCCTTTATATAATTATCCCGAGATAGAACAACTACCGACCCACCTTTGTCGGCTGGTTTAATTACTAATTTCTTATTTTTTCGAAGTTTCGTGAGGGCTCTCCGTTCACCAGCTGTTAAATTGTCTTTATCGGAGAGTATGTTCATGCTGAACACCTTTTTGTTGATTCGTTGGCTAGCCTCAATAATTTCGGGATCTACTTCACTCTCTGGAGGTGACCAACCAGATGAATCTGTAAAAGGAAGTTTACGACCGCTGGAGTTTCTAAAGCGGTCGGCTAATTTCATTTGCCTAAGAAAATTACAGTTGTATGATGGTAAATTTGTTTGGTTATCAGTTTTAGGCTTTGGTGCTGATACAAAAGTTAAACCGCGATCTAAAAGAGATTTCTCTTGGGTTGTTAGGTCATTGGTGCCAGACAGGTTAACCACATTAGTTCCTAATACCACATCTGTTAGGCGGCTGTTACCTTTGCCTTTACTTAGTTTAAATTTAGGTGGTTCAACCAGTGATCGTACATAATATTGGCGGTTCTCGTGGTCCAGTGTATTAAATCCTGAGCAACATCAAACTTCGCGTCATCAATTTTTGGTATCACGTTAACGTCCTTCACTTTCCGAATGGTTTCAATGATGATGCTCAGGGTTCTCCTCTCAGCCTGAGGGAGTTTTTGCGAAAAGTTTAGTTCAGCGAAATAAATTTTTGCTGATCTAAACTTGACCCTGATATCGCTAAGCATATTCCGCAACTGCTTAACTACGAAATCAGAATTATCGTTTCGAGAATTCACGCCAATATTTAATAATATTTTTGGGGGACTGGACTGGCCCCTGTGCTCTTTAAACATAGAGCGCAGATGATTGAATTTGGCGCCAGGGTAACACTCCACCTGGATGTCCGGATGGGGATTTCGATCAATGCGTCCTAAATTTGAACTTCCAATCATAAGGATGTTTTTACAAACATCGGGGAGGCGCCAATTCCTTTTGTCAAAATTAACTCCGCTTTTATGCCGAAACTGGGAGAATTTAGAATCAAATGAGCGGCCCGAGTTGCGGCTCGGTGATTTGACTTTCCCTGAGTACGATATACCTGGTTGAACCACAATAGAGGCAGGAGAAGGGGCAGAAGAAACAGAAGCAGGAGAGGAAACAGAAGCAGGAGAAGAAACAGAAGGAGGAGGAGGAGTTCTAGTGAGAGCACTAGGAGAACCAGAGAAGAAAGGCTGAGGAGGAGTAGGAGGTAGAGGAGCAAGACGAGGCGAGACAGCGTTACTCAATTTGCGAGCATCTTCAGTGACAATATGGACCGGAGATGTTTGCAAATTGAGGCGCTTACTCTGAGAGAAAGAAGAAGTAGAAGGAAAAGAAGAGGGAGAAGTGCTTTGCCTTGATCTTTTCTTATTTTGCTTTTCGCGTTGGGGTAGAGGGACAACACGGGCCGGAGTTTGCTTGCTCCCTCCCGTATTGTTCCTTACTCCAGACGCTGGGCGAAGTTCCGAAATGTAAGACTCATAGGCCGAAATCGTCTTATCTGTCAACTTATTTTTAAAGTTCTTTTTAGCCCAGATCAAGGCACGCGCCGAAGCGTTGTTGAAGTCTATTTTTTCGAGTCGAGGAGGTGGTCGCATAGCCAAAGTTATCTTAGACTTCAACTGGTTTAAATTTATCTTATAATGCTCAACTAAAGCATTTAACGTTTGATTAGCCCATCCCACACTAATCTGTCGAAAAACAGAAAAAATGTGTGGGGTGGGAAGAGCTGGCTTTAGAAAGCCACCTAACTCATCTACTTTCTTCTCCAGCTGTTTCGGGAAATCCCGATTTGCCAAATGGTGCTCTAATAGCCCAATGTGGTGCAAACATTGAAGCACCTGGGACAAAGCCTTGACCAGCCTAGAATAAGCCTGGAACGATAGTTCCTGGCCAGTTCCGGACTGGGCAACTCTCTGCCTCTGATGCCTGTGCCCTTTTCTTGCCATTGTTAAAGAAAGTAGCTGAATTAAGTATAAATAAAATATAAAAGTGATGAAATAAATAAAATTGGAAAATTAGATATTACCTATTAAAGAAGATATCTGGATTGGTTGCAGTCTTCAGCAAAGGTAGAAAATAATCCGTCTGTCTCGACGCGTTTCGCTTGGTTTGGCTTTTGCAAAGAGACTTTGAGGAAAATGATTCCAACTTGGACCCGAATGAATGAAAGGTTTTAGCGCTCCGAAGGCGCGCAGGGACGATGTGGGATTTACAAATCCCTTGCGACCCGGTTAACCTTATTTTATTTCACTTGGATCACAGAGGCCTAGCTTTCCTATTGCCCAAAATGGAGTCTGAGGGGGTTATGCACGCGGTTAGAATACCCGGCAGTTTACGTTGGAGTATTAGATGGTCAATACTCAATCCCTCAACGCCTTTAAAACTATTAGAGAGCGAGCTCTATTCGGTTCCAGCTCGGCGATGGTAGAGGTTTGAGTCCCACCATGGTGGCGAGCCAGAATGTAATGTTGTGCAATGGCAAGATTAAAGGAAGAAGAGAAAAGAAAACCAAACAGCAACGCCGGTTTGGTAGCGGCCCCGGTATATGACCATAGCGGTTACAAAAAAGAAGTGGAGAAAGCTCCAACAGTTTAGTTTTGAAAACTTTGGGAGGGCATGCATGGTATATATCCATATGTGGGCTGGGGTGTTTTTCACAGCTCAGTACATAATTAAACTCGGTAACAAGCTGACAAATGTCACTCATCTAATTAATTCTTTTCAATCTGAGATGTCCCAAGTTTGTTTTTCACAACTCAGTTTGTGTCGTCCAAACAAATTAGATGAAGCCCTATTGATTGGCTTCCATTGAATTTTAATCAGTCAGTGAGTGGTTTGCTTTACTAACCCCATGAAGCCCTATTGGTTGGCTTTGATTTAAGTAAAACCAATCGGGAGCGGTTTGCTTTACTGGCTTCAGAAGTATGTGAAAATAATATGAAAAAATGGTTTGATAAAATATATTGAGACTAAAGAAATCAATGAAAAAATAACGCCAAAGATCATGATACCTCACGAATGTTATCAGTTGGAATGAATATCCCCCGACGGAGGTTTATGACGGAAAATATTTTACACCACGTAGAAATTGTGTGTTTTACCTTCTGAACCTCTACATTGTGTGAAAGGTATGAAAAATTAAAAATAAAAATAAAAATAATAATTTAAATAAATGAATCAACCAAATAAATAAATAAATAAATAAAAATAAATAAATAAATAAATAAATAAATAAATAAATAAATAAATAAATAAATAAATAAATAAATAAACAAAAATTAAAAAAAAATGTGTTTGAGGTTAAAAAATCGCACTGGCACAGACATTTCATACTGAAGCGTTTTTTTCTTTTAATATGTCGCCGAAAATTTGTTTTCATTTACTGAACCCTGATGGGTTTCAAACATGACAAAAAATTACACAAAATTGATTTAAACTAAGTGATGAGCTTAGGAACTGGTTGAACTGACTGGCAATAATTGATGTTATTCATTGATGGGCTCTAATTTAGTCCTTACCAGGATGTTACGCAAGCTTTTGTTTTTCTTATAGGCGATGACAGGTCGAAGATTCAAAGGTTCATTTAATTTAGCATTGGTAAAATTGAATTCATCTTTTAACATTTTTGCTATTTCGATATTCATTCTGTTGTACGTTAAAGTGAAAGGAATGATGGACCTCCTTTCGCATTCGCCCTCTGATATGTTCATACCAAATGGCCAGAGGGTTTGAAGCGTATTGATCCAAAAAGCTTCACGTTTTTTTCTAAATTCATCCGTTTCTTCTAATGTGTCTTTAATTGGTGGTTGTTCAATTGGGTAGATTTCGAAATCGTCCAAAGAATGGCCAGGAAGGTTAAAATGTTGTGCTACTGGGGCATCAGCATTATGTTTTATATCCTGTTTGTGTCTAGTAGCACGTTCTCGGAAAGGATTTTGACTTTGACCAACATACTGTTTCCGACATCGCTTACAAGTGATAAGGTAAATAATGTTTGGTGAATCACAATGGAGGGGGTTACGGATCTGATAATGATTTTTCGTTTGTTCGGAGGAAAATTCCTCTTTCTGATCAGGCATTAAAGTATGCAGTCTTCAACGAGGCTTTTTGCAATTAAATACCGCGCCACTACTATTTTGCAACGGTCTGTTGTGTTCAATCTTCAGTGGTTCGAAATCGGTAGTTTCAGCTGGATTTTCGAGCTTTTTCAGGGTTTGGGATTTCAGGCTACGCAAAAAGCGCAGCGAGTACCCTCTCGATCTGAGGGCGCCAAATAGAGTAGAACAAGCCTCATTGAAATTTACCTTATCACTTGAATTGCGGTGGAAACGAATGAGCTGTGATTTGATGATACCCTTAACTGTATGTTGAGGATGAAATGATTTTGTGTGCAACAATTGATGTGAATCAGTTGGTTTAAAATATACTTTATAATCTAAATGACCGGACGCCTGAAATTGCTTGCCTTTATACACGGTCACATCGAGAAAATCAACAGAATTTTCACTGATAGTAGCTTTCAATTTAATATTTGGATCGTGATTGTTCAAAATTTCTAAAAATTCATCAAAATCTTCTTTTGAATGTTCCCAAATAATAAAAATGTCATCTAAATATCTGAGATATACGAGAGGATGCTTTGCACATTTGCTTAAGGCATTTTCCTCCCATTCCGCTACATAAATACTTGCAAAATTAGGACTGAATCTTTTACCCATAGGACAACCCATTATTTGTAGAAAATATTCTCCATTGAATTGAAAGTCATTACCTTTTAAGCTCAGCTCTAAAAGATCCAAAATTTGTTCATCCGGGCGTTTCGCATCCGGATATTTTTCAAATGCATTTTTAACTGATTTAACACCTTTATCAATATCAATGTTCGTACACATACTGTCGATATCCAAAGTAGCCAGAATTGCATTTTTTGATATTTTCAATTTCGAAATTTGTGACAGGAAATCCTGTGTGTTTTTTAGACAGCTCGGATGTCTATTTGCTATAGGTTTAAGATGATAATCAATTAATTCCGAGATCGCATAAGATTCCGAATTACAATCTGATACAATTGGCCTCCCGGGTGGAGTTAAGTCATCCGTCCATGAAGAACGGTCCTTGTGGATCTTTGGTAGGATATAGAATTGTCTTGTTTGAGCACTGAGCTTAGCTGTTAAATATTTCAATTGTTTTTTGGTAATGTGACCTTCGTCGAGGAGAAATTTTAAGATCTTATTGAATTTTCCGATATTACTAGGCCAAATAAGTGAATCTATTTTCTTATAATGTTTAGTATTGCTGAGTTGTCTCATGGCTTCCTTTATATAATTATCCCGAGATAGAACAACTACCGACCCACCTTTGTCGGCTGGTTTAATTACTAATTTCTTATTTTTTCGAAGTTTCGTGAGGGCTCTCCGTTCACCAGCTGTTAAATTGTCTTTATCGGAGAGTATGTTCATGCTGAACACCTTTTTGTTGATTCGTTTGCTAGCCTCAATAATTTCGGGATCTACTTCACTCTCTGGAGGTGACCAACCAGATGAATCTGTAAAAGGAAGTTTACGACCGCTGGAGTTTCTAAAGCGGTCGGCTAATTTCATTTGCCTAAGAAAATTACAGTTGTATGATGGTAAATTTGTTTGGTTATCAGTTCTAGGCTTTGGTGCTGGTACAAAAGTTAAACCGCGATCTAAAAGAGATTTCTCTTGGGTTGTTAGGTCATTGGTGCCAGACAGGTTAACCACATTAGTTCCTAATACCACATCTGTTAGGCGGCTGTTACCTTTGCCTTTACTTAGTTTAAATTTAGGTGGTTCAACCAGTGATCGTACATAATATTGGCGGTTCTCGTGGTCCAGTGTATTAAATCCTGAGCAACATCAAACTTCGCGTCATCAATTTTTGGTATCACGTTAACGTCCCTCACTTTCCGAATGGTTTCATTGATGATGCTCAGGGTTCTCCTCTCAGCCTGAGGGAGTTTTTGCGAAAAGTTTAGTTCAGCGAAATAAATTTTTGCTGATCTAAACTTGACCCTGATATCGCTAAGCATATTCCGCAACTGCTTAACTACGAAATCAGAATTATCGTTTCGAGAATTCACGCCAATATTTAATAATATTTTTGGGGGACTGGACTGGCCCCTGTGCTCTTTAAACATAGAGCGCAGATGATTGAATTTGGCGCCAGGGTAACACTCCACCTGGATGTCCGGATGGGGATTTCGATCAATGCGTCCTAAATTTGAACTTCCAATCATAAGGATGTTTTTACAAACATCGGGGAGGCGCCAATTCCTTTTGTCAAAATTAACTCCGCTTTTATGCCGAAACTGGGAGAATTTAGAATCAAATGAGCGGCCCGAGTTGCGGCTCGGTGATTTGACTTTCCCTGAGTACGATATACCTGGTTGAACCACAATAGAGGCAGGAGAAGGGGCAGAAGAAACAGAAGCAGGAGAGGAAACAGAAGCAGGAGAAGAAACAGAAGGAGGAGGAGGAGTTCTAGTGAGAGCACTAGGAGAACCAGAGAAGAAAGGCTGAGGAGGAGTAGGAGGTAGAGGAGCAAGACGAGGCGAGACAGCGTTACTCAATTTGCGAGCATCTTCAGTGACAATATGGACCGGAGATGTTTGCAAATTGAGGCGCTTACTCTGAGAGAAAGAAGAAGTAGAAGGAAAAGAAGAGGGAGAAGTGCTTTGCCTTGATCTTTTCTTATTTTGCTTTTCGCGTTGGGGTAGAGGGACAACACGGGCCGGAGTTTGCTTGCTCCCTCCCGTATTGTTCCTTACTCCAGACGCTGGGCGAAGTTCCGAAATGTAAGACTCATAGGCCGAAATCGTCTTATCTGTCAACTTATTTTTAAAGTTCTTTTTAGCCCAGATCAAGGCACGCGCCGAAGCGTTGTTGAAGTCTATTTTTTCGAGTCGAGGAGGTGGTCGCATAGCCAAAGTTATCTTAGACTTCAACTGGTTTAAATTTATCTTATAATGCTCAACTAAAGCATTTAACGTTTGATTAGCCCATCCCACACTAATCTGTCGAAAAACAGAAAAAATGTGTGGGGTGGGAAGAGCTGGCTTTAGAAAGCCACCTAACTCATCTACTTTCTTCTCCAGCTGTTTCGGGAAATCCCGATTTGCCAAATGGTGCTCTAATAGCCCAATGTGGTGCAAACATTGAAGCACCTGAAACAAAGCCTTGACCAGCCTAGAATTAAGCCTGGAACGATAGTTCCTGGCCAGTTTCGGACTGGGCAACTCTCTGCCTCTGATGCCTGTGCCCTTTTCTTGCCATTGTTAAAGAAAGTAGCTGAATTAAGTATAAATAAAATATAAAAGTGATGAAATAAATAAAATTGGAAAATTAGATATTACCTATTAAAGAAGATATCTGGATTGGTTGCAGTCTTCAGCAAAGGTAGAAAATAATCCGTCTGTCTCGACGCGTTTCGCTTGGTTTGGCTTTTTCAAAGAGACTTTGAGGAAAATGATTCCAACTTGGACCCGAATGAATGAAAGGTTTTAGCGCTCCGAAGGCGCGCAGGGACGATGTGGGATTTACAAATCCCTTGCGACCCGGTTAACCTTATTTTATTTCACTTGGATCACAGAGGCCTAGCTTTCCTATTGCCCAAAATGGAGTCTGAGGGGGTTATGCACGCGGTTAGAATACCCGGCAGTTTACGTTGGAGTATTAGATGGTCAATACTCAATCCCTCAACGCCTTTAAAACTATTAGAGAGCGAGCTCTATTCGGTTCCAGTTCGGCGATGGTAGAGGTTTGAGTCCCACCATGGTGGCGAGCCAGAATGTAATGTTGTGCAATGGCAAGATTAAAGGAAGAAGAGAAAAGAAAACCAAACAGCAACGCCGGTTTGGTAGCGGCCCCGGTATATGACCATAGCGGTTACAAAAAAGAAGTGGAGAAAGCTCCAACAGTTTAGTTTTGAAAACTTTGGGAGGGCATGCATGGTATATATCCATATGTGGGCTGGGGGTGTTTTTCACAGCTCAGTACATAATTAAACTCGGTAACAAGCTGACAAATGTCACTCATCTAATTAATTCTTTTCAATCTGAGATGTCCCAAGTTTGTTTTTCACAACTCAGTTTGTGTCCTCCAAACAAATTAGATGAAGCCCTATTGATTGGCTTCCATTGAATTTTAATCAGTCAGTGAGTGGTTTGCTTTGCTAACCCCATGAAGCCCTATTGGTTGGCTTTGATTTAAGTAAAACCAATCGGGAGCGGTTTGCTTTACTGGCTTCAGAAGTATGTGAAAATAATATGAAAAAATGGTTTGATAAAATATATTGAGACTAAAGAAATAAATGAAAAAATAACGCCAAAGATCATGATACCTCACGAATGTTATCAGTTGGAATGAATATCCCCCGACGGAGGTTTATGACGGAAAATATTTTACACCACGTAGAAATTGTGTGTTTTACCTTCTGAACCTCTACATTGTGTGAAAGGTATGAAAAATTAAAAATAAAAATAAAAATAATAATTTAAATAAATGAATCAACCAAATAAATAAATAAATAAATAAATAAAAATAAATAAATAAATAAATAAATAAATAAATAAATAAATAAATAAATAAATAAATAAATAAACAAAAATTAAAAAAAAATGTGTTTGAGGTTAAAAAATCGCACTGGCACAGACATTTCATACTGAAGCGTTTTTTCTTTTAATATGTCGCCAAAAATTTGTTTTCATTTACTGAACCCTGATGGGTTTCAAACATGACAAAAAATTACACAAAATTGATTTAAACTAAGTGATGAGCTTAGGAACTGGCTAAACTGACTGGCAATAATTGATGTTATTCATTGATGGGCTCTAATTTAGTCCTTACCAGGATGTTACGCAAGCTTTTGTTTTTCTTATAGGCGATGACAGGTCGAAGATTCAAAGGTTCATTTAATTTAGCATTGGTAAAATTGAATTCATCTTTTAACATTTTTGCTATTTCGATATTCATTCTGTTGTACGTTAAAGTGAAAGGAATGATGGACCTCCTTTCGCATTCGCCCTCTGATATGTTCATACCAAATGGCCAGAGGGTTTGAAGCGTATTGATCCAAAAAGCTTCACGTTTTTTTCTAAATTCATCCGTTTCTTCTAATGTGTCTTTAATTGGTGGTTGTTCAATTGGGTGGATTTCGAAATCGTCCAAAGAATGGCCAGGAAGGTTAAAATGTTGTGCTACTGGGGCATCAGCATTATGTTTTATATCCTGTTTGTGTCTAGTAGCACGTTCTCGGAAAGGATTTTGACTTTGACCAACATACTGTTTCCGACATCGCTTACAAGTGATAAGGTAAATAATGTTTGGTGAATCACAATGGAGGGGGTTACGGATCTGATAATGATTTTTCGTTTGTTCGGAGGAAAATTCCTCTTTCTGATCAGGCATTAAAGTATGCAGTCTTCAACGAGGCTTTTTGCAATTAAATACCGCGCCACTACTATTTTGCAACGGTCTGTTGTGTTCAATCTTCAGTGGTTCGAAATCGGTAGTTTCAGCTGGATTTTCGAGCTTTTTCAGGGTTTGGGATTTCAGGCTACGCAAAAAGCGCAGCGAGTACCCTCTCGATCTGAGGGCGCCAAATAGAGTAGAACAAGCCTCATTGAAATTTACCTTATCACTTGAATTGCGGTGGAAACGAATGAGCTGTGATTTGATGATACCTTTAACTGTATGTTGAGGATGAAATGATTTTGTGTGCAACAATTGATGTGAATCAGTTGGTTTAAAATATACTTTATAATCTAAATGACCGGACGCCTGAAATTGCTTGCCTTTATACACGGTCACATCGAGAAAATCAACAGAATTTTCACTGATAGTAGCTTTCAATTTAATATTTGGATCGTGATTGTTCAAAATTTCTAAAAATTCATCAAAATCTTCTTTTGAATGTTCCCAAATAATAAAAATGTCATCTAAATATCTGAGATATACGAGAGGATGCTTTGCACATTTGCTTAAGGCATTTTCCTCCCATTCCGCTACATAAATACTTGCAAAATTAGGACTGAATCTTTTACCCATAGGACAACCCATTATTTGTAGAAAATATTCTCCATTGAATTGAAAGTCATTACCTTTTAAGCTCAGCTCTAAAAGATCCAAAATTTGTTCATCCGGGCGTTTCGCATCCGGATATTTTTCAAATGCATTTTTAACTGATTTAACACCTTTATCAATATCAATGTTCGTACACATACTGTCGATATCCAAAGTAGCCAGAATTGCATTTTTTGATATTTTCAATTTCGAAATTTGTGACAGGAAATCCTGTGTGTTTTTTAGACAGCTCGGATGTCTATTTGCTATAGGTTTAAGATGATAATCAATTAATTCCGAGATCGCATAAGATTCCGAATTACAATCTGATACAATTGGCCTCCCGGGTGGAGTTAAGTCATCCGTCCATGAAGAACGGTCCTTGTGGATCTTTGGTAGGATATAGAATTGTCTTGTTTGAGCACTGAGCTTAGCTGTTAAATATTTCAATTGTTTTTTGGTAATGTGACCTTCGTCGAGGAGAAATTTTAAGATCTTATTGAGTTTTCCGATATTACTAGGCCAAATAAGTGAATCTATTTTCTTATAATGTTTAGTATTGCTGAGTTGTCTCATGGCTTCCTTTATATAAGTATCCCGAGATAGAACAACTACCGACCCACCTTTGTCGGCTGGTTTAATTACTAATTTCTTATTTTTTCGAAGTTTCGTGAGGGCTCTCCGTTCACCAGCTGTTAAATTGTCTTTATCGGAGAGTATGTTCATGCTGAACACCTTTTTGTTGATTCGTTTGCTAGCCTCAATAATTTCGGGATCTACTTCACTCTCTGGAGGTGACCAACCAGATGAATCTGTAAAAGGAAGTTTACGACCGCTGGAGTTTCTAAAGCGGTCGGCTAATTTCATTTGCCTAAGAAAATTACAGTTGTATGATGGTAAATTTGTTTGGTTATCAGTTTTAGGCTTTGGTGCTGGTACAAAAGTTAAACCGCGATCTAAAAGAGATTTCTCTTGGGTTGTTAGGTCATTGGTGCCAGACAGGTTAACCACATTAGTTCCTAATACCACATCTGTTAGGCGGCTGTTACCTTTGCCTTTACTTAGTTTAAATTTAGGTGGTTCAACCAGTGATCGTACATAATATTGGCGGTTCTCGTGGTCCAGTGTATTAAATCCTGAGCAACATCAAACTTCGCGTCATCAATTTTTGGTATCACGTTAACGTCCTTCACTTTCCGAATGGTTTCATTGATGATGCTCAGGGTTCTCCTCTCAGCCTGAGGGAGTTTTTGCGAAAAGTTTAGTTCAGCGAAATAAATTTTTGCTGATCTAAACTTGACCCTGATATCGCTAAGCATATTCCGCAACTGCTTAACTACGAAATCAGAATTACCGTTTCGAGAATTCACGCCAATATTTAATAATATTTTTGGGGGACTGGACTGGCCCCTGTGCTCTTTAAACATAGAGCGCAGATGATTGAATTTGGCGCCAGAGTAACACTCCACCTGGATGTCCGGATGGGGATTTCGATCAATGCGTCCTAAATTTGAACTTCCAATCATAAGGATGTTTTTACAAACATCGGGGAGGCGCCAATTCCTTTTGTCAAAATTAACTCCGCTTTTATGCCGAAACTGGGAGAATTTGGAATCAAATGAGCGGCCCGAGTTGCGGCTCGGTGATTTGACTTTCCCTGAGTACGATATACCTGGTTGAACCACAATAGAGGCAGGAGAAGGGGCAGAAGAAACAGAAGCAGGAGAGGAAACAGAAGCAGGAGAAGAAACAGAAGGAGGAGGAGGAGTTCTAGTGAGAGCACTAGGAGAACCAGAGAAGAAAGGCTGAGGAGGAGTAGGAGGTAGAGGAGCAAGACGAGGCGAGACAGCGTTACTCAATTTGCGAGCATCTTCAGTGACAATATGGACCGGAGATGTTTGCAAATTGAGGCGCTTACTCCGAGAGAAAGAAGAAGTAGAAGGAAAAGAAGAGGGAGAAGTGCTTTGCCTTGATCTTTTCTTATTTTGCTTTTCGCGTTGGGGTAGAGGGACAACACGGGCCGGAGTTTGCTTGCTCCCTCCCGTATTGTTCCTTACTCCAGACGCTGGGCGAAGTTCCGAAATGTAAGACTCATAGGCCGAAATCGTCTTATCTGTCAACTTATTTTTAAAGTTCTTTTTAGCCCAGATCAAGGCACGCGCCGAAGCGTTGTTGAAGTCTATTTTTTCGAGTCGAGGAGGTGGTCGCATAGCCAAAGTTATCTTAGACTTCAACTGGTTTAAATTTATCTTATAATGCTCAACTAAAGCATTTAACGTTTGATTAGCCCATCCCACACTAATCTGTCGAAAAACAGAAAAAATGTGTGGGGTGGGAAGAGCTGGCTTTAGAAAGCCACCTAACTCATCTACTTTCTTCTCCAGCTGTTTCGGGAAATCCCGATTTGCCAAATGGTGCTCTAATAGCCCAATGTGGTGCAAACATTGAAGCACCTGAAACAAAGCCTTGACCAGCCTAGAATTAAGCCTGGAACGATAGTTCCTGGCCAGTTTCGGACTGGGCAACTCTCTGCCTCTGATGCCTGTGCCCTTTTCTTGCCATTGTTAAAGAAAGTAGCTGAATTAAGTATAAATAAAATATAAAAGTGATGAAATAAATAACATTGGAAAATTAGATATTACCTATTAAAGAAGATATCTGGATTGGTTGCAGTCTTCAGCAAAGGTAGAAAATAATCCGTCTGTCTCGACGCGTTTCGCTTGGTTTGGCTTTTTCAAAGAGACTTTGAGGAAAATGATTCCAACTTGGACCCGAATGAATGAAAGGTTTTAGCGCTCCGAAGGCGCGCAGGGACGATGTGGGATTTACAAATCCCTTGCGACCCGGTTAACCTTATTTTATTTCACTTGGATCACAGAGGCCTAGCTTTCCTATTGCCCAAAATGGAGTCTGAGGGGGTTATGCACGCGGTTAGAATACCCGGCAGTTTACGTTGGAGTATTAGATGGTCAATACTCAATCCCTCAACGCCTTTAAAACTATTAGAGAGCGAGCTCTATTCGGTTCCAGTTCGGCGATGGTAGAGGTTTGAGTCCCACCATGGTGGCGAGCCAGAATGTAATGTTGTGCAATGGCAAGATTAAAGGAAGAAGAGAAAAGAAAACCAAACAGCAACGCCGGTTTGGTAGCGGCCCCGGTATATGACCATAGCGGTTACAAAAAAGAAGTGGAGAAAGCTCCAACAGTTTAGTTTTGAAAACTTTGGGAGGGCATGCATGGTATATATCCATATGTGGGCTGGGGGTGTTTTTCACAGCTCAGTACATAATTAAACTCGGTAACAAGCTGACAAATGTCACTCATCTAATTAATTCTTTTCAATCTGAGATGTCCCAAGTTTGTTTTTCACAACTCAGTTTGTGTCGTCCAAACAAATTAGATGAAGCCCTATTGATTGGCTTCCATTGAATTTTAATCAGTCAGTGAGTGGTTTGCTTTGCTAACCCCATGAAGCCCTATTGGTTGGCTTTGATTTAAGTAAAACCAATCGGGAGCGGTTTGCTTTACTGGCTTCAGAAGTATGTGAAAATAATATGAAAAAATGGTTTGATAAAATATATTGAGACTAAAGAAATAAATGAAAAAATAACGCCAAAGATCATGATACCTCACGAATGTTATCAGTTGGAATGAATATCCCCCGACGGAGGTTTATGACGGAAAATATTTTACACCACGTAGAAATTGTGTGTTTTACCTTCTGAACCTCTACATTGTGTGAAAGGTATGAAAAATTAAAAATAAAAATAAAAATAATAATTTAAATAAATGAATCAACCAAATAAATAAATAAATAAATAAAAATAAATAAATAAATAAATAAATAAATAAATAAATAAATAAATAAATAAATAAATAAATAAACAAAAATTAAAAAAAAATGTGTTTGAGGTTAAAAAATCGCACTGGCACAGACATTTCATACTGAAGCGTTTTTTCTTTTAATATGTCGCCAAAAATTTGTTTTCATTTACTGAACCCTGATGGGTTTCAAACATGACAAAAAATTACACAAAATTGATTTAAACTAAGTGATGAGCTTAGGAACTGGTTAAACTGACTGGCAATAATTGATGTTATTCATTGATGGGCTCTAATTTAGTCCTTACCAGGATGTTACGCAAGCTTTTGTTTTTCTTATAGGCGATGACAGGTCGAAGATTCAAAGGTTCATTTAATTTAGCATTGGTAAAATTGAATTCATCTTTTAACATTTTTGCTATTTCGATATTCATTCTGTTGTACGTTAAAGTGAAAGGAATGATGGACCTCCTTTCGCATTCGCCCTCTGATATGTTCATACCAAATGGCCAGAGGGTTTGAAGCGTATTGATCCAAAAAGCTTCACGTTTTTTTCTAAATTCATCCGTTTCTTCTAATGTGTCTTTAATTGGTGGTTGTTCAATTGGGTGGATTTCGAAATCGTCCAAAGAATGGCCAGGAAGGTTAAAATGTTGTGCTACTGGGGCATCAGCATTATGTTTTATATCCTGTTTGTGTCTAGTAGCACGTTCTCGGAAAGGATTTTGACTTTGACCAACATACTGTTTCCGACATCGCTTACAAGTGATAAGGTAAATAATGTTTGGTGAATCACAATGGAGGGGGTTACGGATCTGATAATGATTTTTCGTTTGTTCGGAGGAAAATTCCTCTTTCTGATCAGGCATAAAAGTATGCAGTCTACAACGAGGCTTTTTGCAATTAAATACCGCGCCACTACCATTTTGCAACGGTCTGTTGTATTCAATCTTCAGTGGTTCGAAATCGGTAGTTTCAGCTGGACTTTCGAGTTTTTTCAGGGTTTGGGATTTCAGGGTACGCAAAAGGCGCAGCGAGTACCCTCTCGATCTGAGGGCGCCAAATAGAGTAGAACAAGCCTCATTGAAATTTACCTTATCACTTGAATTGCGGTGGAAACGAATGAGCTGTGATTTGATGATACCTTTAAATGTATGTTGAGGATGAAATGATTTTGTGTGCAACAATTGATGTGAATCAGTTGGTTTAAAATATACTTTATAATCTAAATGACCGGACACCTGAAATTGCTTGCCTTTATACACGGTCACATCGAGAAAATCAACAGAATTGTCACTGATAGTAGCTTTCAATTTAATATTTGGATCGTGATTGTTCAAAATTTCTAAAAATTCATCAAAATCTTCTTTTGAATGTTCCCAAATAATAAAAATGTCATCTAAATACCTGAGATATACGAGAGGATGCTTTGCACATTTGCTTAAGGCATTTTCCTCCCATTCCGCTACATAAATGCTTGCAAAATTAGGACTGAATCTTTTGCCCATAGGACAACCCATTATTTGTAGAAAATATTCTCCATTGAATTGAAAGTCATTACCTTTTAAGCTCAGCTCTAAAAGATCCAAAATTTGTTCATCCGGGCGTTTCGCATCCGGATATTTTTCAAATGCATTTTTAACTGATTTAACACCTTTATCAATATCAATGTTCGTACACATACTGTCGATATCCAAAGTAGCCAGAATTGCATTTTTTGATATTTTCAATTTCGAAATTTGTGACAGGAAATCCTGTGTGTTTTTTAGACAGCTCGGATGTCTATTTGCTATAGGTTTAAGATGATAATCAATTAATTCCGAGATCGCATAAGATTCCGAATTACAATCTGATACAATTGGCCTCCCGGGTGGAGTTAAGTCATCCGTCCATGAAGAACGGTCCTTGTGGATCTTTGGTAGGATATAGAATTGTCTTGTTTGAGCACTGAGCTTAGCTGTTAAATATTTCAATTGTTTTTTGGTAATGTGACCTTCGTCGAGGAGAAATTTTAAGATCTTATTGAATTTTCCGATATTACTAGGCCAAATAAGTGAATCTATTTTCTTATAATGTTTAGTATTGCTGAGTTGTCTCATGGCTTCCTTTATATAATTATCCCGAGATAGAACAACTACCGACCCACCTTTGTCGGCTGGTTTAATTACTAATTTCTTATTTTTTCGAAGTTTCGTGAGGGCTCTCCGTTCACCAGCTGTTAAATTGTCTTTATCGGAGAGTATGTTCATGCTGAACACCTTTTTGTTGATTCGTTGGCTAGCCTCAATAATTTCGGGATCTACTTCACTCTCTGGAGGTGACCAACCAGATGAATCTGTAAAAGGAAGTTTACGACCGCTGGAGTTTCTAAAGCGGTCGGCTAATTTCATTTGCCTAAGAAAATTACAGTTGTATGATGGTAAATTTGTTTGGTTATCAGTTTTAGGCTTTGGTGCTGATACAAAAGTTAAACCGCGATCTAAAAGAGATTTCTCTTGGGTTGTTAGGTCATTGGTGCCAGACAGGTTAACCACATTAGTTCCTAATACCACATCTGTTAGGCGGCTGTTACCTTTGCCTTTACTTAGTTTAAATTTAGGTGGTTCAACCAGTGATCGTACATAATATTGGCGGTTCTCGTGGTCCAGTGTATTAAATCCTGAGCAACATCAAACTTCGCGTCATCAATTTTTGGTATCACGTTAACGTCCTTCACTTTCCGAATGGTTTCAATGATGATGCTCAGGGTTCTCCTCTCAGCCTGAGGGAGTTTTTGCGAAAAGTTTAGTTCAGCGAAATAAATTTTTGCTGATCTAAACTTGACCCTGATATCGCTAAGCATATTCCGCAACTGCTTAACTACGAAATCAGAATTATCGTTTCGAGAATTCACGCCAATATTTAATAATATTTTTGGGGGACTGGACTGGCCCCTGTGCTCTTTAAACATAGAGCGCAGATGATTGAATTTGGCGCCAGGGTAACACTCCACCTGGATGTCCGGATGGGGATTTCGATCAATGCGTCCTAAATTTGAACTTCCAATCATAAGGATGTTTTTACAAACATCGGGGAGGCGCCAATTCCTTTTGTCAAAATTAACTCCGCTTTTATGCCGAAACTGGGAGAATTTAGAATCAAATGAGCGGCCCGAGTTGCGGCTCGGTGATTTGACTTTCCCTGAGTACGATATACCTGGTTGAACCACAATAGAGGCAGGAGAAGGGGCAGAAGAAACAGAAGCAGGAGAGGAAACAGAAGCAGGAGAAGAAACAGAAGGAGGAGGAGGAGTTCTAGTGAGAGCACTAGGAGAACCAGAGAAGAAAGGCTGAGGAGGAGTAGGAGGTAGAGGAGCAAGACGAGGCGAGACAGCGTTACTCAATTTGCGAGCATCTTCAGTGACAATATGGACCGGAGATGTTTGCAAATTGAGGCGCTTACTCTGAGAGAAAGAAGAAGTAGAAGGAAAAGAAGAGGGAGAAGTGCTTTGCCTTGATCTTTTCTTATTTTGCTTTTCGCGTTGGGGTAGAGGGACAACACGGGCTGGAGTTTGCTTGCTCCCTGCCGTATTGTTCCTTACTCCAGACGCTGGGCGAAGTTCCGAAATGTAAGACTCATAGGCCGAAATCGTCTTATCTGTCAACTTATTTTTAAAGTTCTTTTTAGCCCAGATCAAGGCACGCGCCGAAGCGTTGTTGAAGTCTATTTTTTCGAGTCGAGGAGGTGGTCGCATAGCCAAAGTTATCTTAGACTTCAACTGGTTTAAATTTATCTTATAATGCTCAACTAAAGCATTTAACGTTTGATTAGCCCATCCCACACTAATCTGTCGAAAAACAGAAAAAATGTGTGGGGTGGGAAGAGCTGGCTTTAGAAAGCCACCTAACTCATCTACTTTCTTCTCCAGCTGTTTCGGGAAATCCCGATTTGCCAAATGGTGCTCTAATAGCCCAATGTGGTGCAAACATTGAAGCACCTGGGACAAAGCCTTGACCAGCCTAGAATAAGCCTGGAACGATAGTTCCTGGCCAGTTCCGGACTGGGCAACTCTCTGCCTCTGATGCCTGTGCCCTTTTCTTGCCATTGTTAAAGAAAGTAGCTGAATTAAGTATAAATAAAATATAAAAGTGATGAAATAAATAAAATTGGAAAATTAGATATTACCTATTAAAGAAGATATCTGGATTGGTTGCAGTCTTCAGCAAAGGTAGAAAATAATCCGTCTGTCTCGACGCGTTTCGCTTGGTTTGGCTTTTGCAAAGAGACTTTGAGGAAAATGATTCCAACTTGGACCCGAATGAATGAAAGGTTTTAGCGCTCCGAAGGCGCGCAGGGACGATGTGGGATTTACAAATCCCTTGCGACCCGGTTAACCTTATTTTATTTCACTTGGATCACAGAGGCCTAGCTTTCCTATTGCCCAAAATGGAGTCTGAGGGGGTTATGCACGCGGTTAGAATACCCGGCAGTTTACGTTGGAGTATTAGATGGTCAATACTCAATCCCTCAACGCCTTTAAAACTATTAGAGAGCGAGCTCTATTCGGTTCCAGCTCGGCGATGGTAGAGGTTTGAGTCCCACCATGGTGGCGAGCCAGAATGTAATGTTGTGCAATGGCAAGATTAAAGGAAGAAGAGAAAAGAAAACCAAACAGCAACGCCGGTTTGGTAGCGGCCCCGGTATATGACCATAGCGGTTACAAAAAAGAAGTGGAGAAAGCTCCAACAGTTTAGTTTTGAAAACTTTGGGAGGGCATGCATGGTATATATCCATATGTGGGCTGGGGTGTTTTTCACAGCTCAGTACATAATTAAACTCGGTAACAAGCTGACAAATGTCACTCATCTAATTAATTCTTTTCAATCTGAGATGTCCCAAGTTTGTTTTTCACAACTCAGTTTGTGTCGTCCAAACAAATTAGATGAAGCCCTATTGATTGGCTTCCATTGAATTTTAATCAGTCAGTGAGTGGTTTGCTTTACTAACCCCATGAAGCCCTATTGGTTGGCTTTGATTTAAGTAAAACCAATCGGGAGCGGTTTGCTTTACTGGCTTCAGAAGTATGTGAAAATAATATGAAAAAATGGTTTGATAAAATATATTGAGACTAAAGAAATCAATGAAAAAATAACGCCAAAGATCATGATACCTCACGAATGTTATCAGTTGGAATGAATATCCCCCGACGGAGGTTTATGACGGAAAATATTTTACACCACGTAGAAATTGTGTGTTTTACCTTCTGAACCTCTACATTGTGTGAAAGGTATGAAAAATTAAAAATAAAAATAAAAATAATAATTTAAATAAATGAATCAACCAAATAAATAAATAAATAAATAAAAATAAATAAATAAATAAATAAATAAATAAATAAATAAATAAATAAATAAATAAATAAATAAATAAATAAACAAAAATTAAAAAAAAATGTGTTTGAGGTTAAAAAATCGCACTGGCACAGACATTTCATACTGAAGCGTTTTTTTCTTTTAATATGTCGCCGAAAATTTGTTTTCATTTACTGAACCCTGATGGGTTTCAAACATGACAAAAAATTACACAAAATTGATTTAAACTAAGTGATGAGCTTAGGAACTGGTTGAACTGACTGGCAATAATTGATGTTATTCATTGATGGGCTCTAATTTAGTCCTTACCAGGATGTTACGCAAGCTTTTGTTTTTCTTATAGGCGATGACAGGTCGAAGATTCAAAGGTTCATTTAATTTAGCATTGGTAAAATTGAATTCATCTTTTAACATTTTTGCTATTTCGATATTCATTCTGTTGTACGTTAAAGTGAAAGGAATGATGGACCTCCTTTCGCATTCGCCCTCTGATATGTTCATACCAAATGGCCAGAGGGTTTGAAGCGTATTGATCCAAAAAGCTTCACGTTTTTTTCTAAATTCATCCGTTTCTTCTAATGTGTCTTTAATTGGTGGTTGTTCAATTGGGTAGATTTCGAAATCGTCCAAAGAATGGCCAGGAAGGTTAAAATGTTGTGCTACTGGGGCATCAGCATTATGTTTTATATCCTGTTTGTGTCTAGTAGCACGTTCTCGGAAAGGATTTTGACTTTGACCAACATACTGTTTCCGACATCGCTTACAAGTGATAAGGTAAATAATGTTTGGTGAATCACAATGGAGGGGGTTACGGATCTGATAATGATTTTTCGTTTGTTCGGAGGAAAATTCCTCTTTCTGATCAGGCATTAAAGTATGCAGTCTTCAACGAGGCTTTTTGCAATTAAATACCGCGCCACTACTATTTTGCAACGGTCTGTTGTGTTCAATCTTCAGTGGTTCGAAATCGGTAGTTTCAGCTGGATTTTCGAGCTTTTTCAGGGTTTGGGATTTCAGGCTACGCAAAAAGCGCAGCGAGTACCCTCTCGATCTGAGGGCGCCAAATAGAGTAGAACAAGCCTCATTGAAATTTACCTTATCACTTGAATTGCGGTGGAAACGAATGAGCTGTGATTTGATGATACCCTTAACTGTATGTTGAGGATGAAATGATTTTGTGTGCAACAATTGATGTGAATCAGTTGGTTTAAAATATACTTTATAATCTAAATGACCGGACGCCTGAAATTGCTTGCCTTTATACACGGTCACATCGAGAAAATCAACAGAATTTTCACTGATAGTAGCTTTCAATTTAATATTTGGATCGTGATTGTTCAAAATTTCTAAAAATTCATCAAAACCTTCTTTTGAATGTTCCCAAATAATAAAAATGTCATCTAAATATCTGAGATATACGAGAGGATGCTTTGCACATTTGCTTAAGGCATTTTCCTCCCATTCCGCTACATAAATACTTGCAAAATTAGGACTGAATCTTTTACCCATAGGACAACCCATTATTTGTAGAAAATATTCTCCATTGAATTGAAAGTCATTACCTTTTAAGCTCAGCTCTAAAAGATCCAAAATTTGTTCATCCGGGCGTTTCGCATCCGGATATTTTTCAAATGCATTTTTAACTGATTTAACACCTTTATCAATATCAATGTTCGTACACATACTGTCGATATCCAAAGTAGCCAGAATTGCATTTTTTGATATTTTCAATTTCGAAATTTGTGACAGGAAATCCTGTGTGTTTTTTAGACAGCTCGGATGTCTATTTGCTATAGGTTTAAGATGATAATCAATTAATTCCGAGATCGCATAAGATTCCGAATTACAATCTGATACAATTGGCCTCCCGGGTGGAGTTAAGTCATCCGTCCATGAAGAACGGTCCTTGTGGATCTTTGGTAGGATATAGAATTGTCTTGTTTGAGCACTGAGCTTAGCTGTTAAATATTTCAATTGTTTTTTGGTAATGTGACCTTCGTCGAGGAGAAATTTTAAGATCTTATTGAGTTTTCCGATATTACTAGGCCAAATAAGTGAATCTATTTTCTTATAATGTTTAGTATTGCTGAGTTGTCTCATGGCTTCCTTTATATAAGTATCCCGAGATAGAACAACTACCGACCCACCTTTGTCGGCTGGTTTAATTACTAATTTCTTATTTTTTCGAAGTTTCGTGAGGGCTCTCCGTTCACCAGCTGTTAAATTGTCTTTATCGGAGAGTATGTTCATGCTGAACACCTTTTTGTTGATTCGTTTGCTAGCCTCAATAATTTCGGGATCTACTTCACTCTCTGGAGGTGACCAACCAGATGAATCTGTAAAAGGAAGTTTACGACCGCTGGAGTTTCTAAAGCGGTCGGCTAATTTCATTTGCCTAAGAAAATTACAGTTGTATGATGGTAAATTTGTTTGGTTATCAGTTTTAGGCTTTGGTGCTGGTACAAAAGTTAAACCGCGATCTAAAAGAGATTTCTCTTGGGTTGTTAGGTCATTGGTGCCAGACAGGTTAACCACATTAGTTCCTAATACCACATCTGTTAGGCGGCTGTTACCTTTGCCTTTACTTAGTTTAAATTTAGGTGGTTCAACCAGTGATCGTACATAATATTGGCGGTTCTCGTGGTCCAGTGTATTAAATCCTGAGCAACATCAAACTTCGCGTCATCAATTTTTGGTATCACGTTAACGTCCTTCACTTTCCGAATGGTTTCATTGATGATGCTCAGGGTTCTCCTCTCAGCCTGAGGGAGTTTTTGCGAAAAGTTTAGTTCAGCGAAATAAATTTTTGCTGATCTAAACTTGACCCTGATATCGCTAAGCATATTCCGCAACTGCTTAACTACGAAATCAGAATTATCGTTTCGAGAATTCACGCCAATATTTAATAATATTTTTGGGGGACTGGACTGGCCCCTGTGCTCTTTAAACATAGAGCGCAGATGATTGAATTTGGCGCCAGGGTAACACTCCACCTGGATGTCCGGATGGGGATTTCGATCAATGCGTCCTAAATTTGAACTTCCAATCATAAGGATGTTTTTACAAACATCGGGGAGGCGCCAATTCCTTTTGTCAAAATTAACTCCGCTTTTATGCCGAAACTGGGAGAATTTAGAATCAAATGAGCGGCCCGAGTTGCGGCTCGGTGATTTGACTTTCCCTGAGTACGATATACCTGGTTGAACCACAATAGAGGCAGGAGAAGGGGCAGAAGAAACAGAAGCAGGAGAGGAAACAGAAGCAGGAGAAGAAACAGAAGGAGGAGGAGGAGTTCTAGTGAGAGCACTAGGAGAACCAGAGAAGAAAGGCTGAGGAGGAGTAGGAGGTAGAGGAGCAAGACGAGGCGAGACAGCGTTACTCAATTTGCGAGCATCTTCAGTGACAATATGGACCGGAGATGTTTGCAAATTGAGGCGCTTACTCTGAGAGAAAGAAGAAGTAGAAGGAAAAGAAGAGGGAGAAGTGCTTTGCCTTGATCTTTTCTTATTTTGCTTTTCGCGTTGGGGTAGAGGGACAACACGGGCCGGAGTTTGCTTGCTCCCTCCCGTATTGTTCCTTACTCCAGACGCTGGGCGAAGTTCCGAAATGTAAGACTCATAGGCCGAAATCGTCTTATCTGTCAACTTATTTTTAAAGTTCTTTTTAGCCCAGATCAAGGCACGCGCCGAAGCGTTGTTGAAGTCTATTTTTTCGAGTCGAGGAGGTGGTCGCATAGCCAAAGTTATCTTAGACTTCAACTGGTTTAAATTTATCTTATAATGCTCAACTAAAGCATTTAACGTTTGATTAGCCCATCCCACACTAATCTGTCGAAAAACAGAAAAAATGTGTGGGGTGGGAAGAGCTGGCTTTAGAAAGCCACCTAACTCATCTACTTTCTTCTCCAGCTGTTTCGGGAAATCCCGATTTGCCAAATGGTGCTCTAATAGCCCAATGTGGTGCAAACATTGAAGCACCTGAAACAAAGCCTTGACCAGCCTAGAATTAAGCCTGGAACGATAGTTCCTGGCCAGTTTCGGACTGGGCAACTCTCTGCCTCTGATGCCTGTGCCCTTTTCTTGCCATTGTTAAAGAAAGTAGCTGAATTAAGTATAAATAAAATATAAAAGTGATGAAATAAATAAAATTGGAAAATTAGATATTACCTATTAAAGAAGATATCTGGATTGGTTGCAGTCTTCAGCAAAGGTAGAAAATAATCCGTCTGTCTCGACGCGTTTCGCTTGGTTTGGCTTTTTCAAAGAGACTTTGAGGAAAATGATTCCAACTTGGACCCGAATGAATGAAAGGTTTTAGCGCTCCGAAGGCGCGCAGGGACGATGTGGGATTTACAAATCCCTTGCGACCCGGTTAACCTTATTTTATTTCACTTGGATCACAGAGGCCTAGCTTTCCTATTGCCCAAAATGGAGTCTGAGGGGGTTATGCACGCGGTTAGAATACCCGGCAGTTTACGTTGGAGTATTAGATGGTCAATACTCAATCCCTCAACGCCTTTAAAACTATTAGAGAGCGAGCTCTATTCGGTTCCAGTTCGGCGATGGTAGAGGTTTGAGTCCCACCATGGTGGCGAGCCAGAATGTAATGTTGTGCAATGGCAAGATTAAAGGAAGAAGAGAAAAGAAAACCAAACAGCAACGCCGGTTTGGTAGCGGCCCCGGTATATGACCATAGCGGTTACAAAAAAGAAGTGGAGAAAGCTCCAACAGTTTAGTTTTGAAAACTTTGGGAGGGCATGCATGGTATATATCCATATGTGGGCTGGGGGTGTTTTTCACAGCTCAGTACATAATTAAACTCGGTAACAAGCTGACAAATGTCACTCATCTAATTAATTCTTTTCAATCTGAGATGTCCCAAGTTTGTTTTTCACAACTCAGTTTGTGTCCTCCAAACAAATTAGATGAAGCCCTATTGATTGGCTTCCATTGAATTTTAATCAGTCAGTGAGTGGTTTGCTTTGCTAACCCCATGAAGCCCTATTGGTTGGCTTTGATTTAAGTAAAACCAATCGGGAGCGGTTTGCTTTACTGGCTTCAGAAGTATGTGAAAATAATATGAAAAAATGGTTTGATAAAATATATTGAGACTAAAGAAATAAATGAAAAAATAACGCCAAAGATCATGATACCTCACGAATGTTATCAGTTGGAATGAATATCCCCCGACGGAGGTTTATGACGGAAAATATTTTACACCACGTAGAAATTGTGTGTTTTACCTTCTGAACCTCTACATTGTGTGAAAGGTATGAAAAATTAAAAATAAAAATAAAAATAATAATTTAAATAAATGAATCAACCAAATAAATAAATAAATAAATAAATAAAAATAAATAAATAAATAAATAAATAAATAAATAAATAAATAAATAAATAAATAAATAAACAAAAATTAAAAAAAAATGTGTTTGAGGTTAAAAAATCGCACTGGCACAGACATTTCATACTGAAGCGTTTTTTCTTTTAATATGTCGCCAAAAATTTGTTTTCATTTACTGAACCCTGATGGGTTTCAAACATGACAAAAAATTACACAAAATTGATTTAAACTAAGTGATGAGCTTAGGAACTGGCTAAACTGACTGGCAATAATTGATGTTATTCATTGATGGGCTCTAATTTAGTCCTTACCAGGATGTTACGCAAGCTTTTGTTTTTCTTATAGGCGATGACAGGTCGAAGATTCAAAGGTTCATTTAATTTAGCATTGGTAAAATTGAATTCATCTTTTAACATTTTTGCTATTTCGATATTCATTCTGTTGTACGTTAAAGTGAAAGGAATGATGGACCTCCTTTCGCATTCGCCCTCTGATATGTTCATACCAAATGGCCAGAGGGTTTGAAGCGTATTGATCCAAAAAGCTTCACGTTTTTTTCTAAATTCATCCGTTTCTTCTAATGTGTCTTTAATTGGTGGTTGTTCAATTGGGTGGATTTCGAAATCGTCCAAAGAATGGCCAGGAAGGTTAAAATGTTGTGCTACTGGGGCATCAGCATTATGTTTTATATCCTGTTTGTGTCTAGTAGCACGTTCTCGGAAAGGATTTTGACTTTGACCAACATACTGTTTCCGACATCGCTTACAAGTGATAAGGTAAATAATGTTTGGTGAATCACAATGGAGGGGGTTACGGATCTGATAATGATTTTTCGTTTGTTCGGAGGAAAATTCCTCTTTCTGATCAGGCATTAAAGTATGCAGTCTTCAACGAGGCTTTTTGCAATTAAATACCGCGCCACTACTATTTTGCAACGGTCTGTTGTGTTCAATCTTCAGTGGTTCGAAATCGGTAGTTTCAGCTGGATTTTCGAGCTTTTTCAGGGTTTGGGATTTCAGGCTACGCAAAAAGCGCAGCGAGTACCCTCTCGATCTGAGGGCGCCAAATAGAGTAGAACAAGCCTCATTGAAATTTACCTTATCACTTGAATTGCGGTGGAAACGAATGAGCTGTGATTTGATGATACCTTTAACTGTATGTTGAGGATGAAATGATTTTGTGTGCAACAATTGATGTGAATCAGTTGGTTTAAAATATACTTTATAATCTAAATGACCGGACGCCTGAAATTGCTTGCCTTTATACACGGTCACATCGAGAAAATCAACAGAATTTTCACTGATAGTAGCTTTCAATTTAATATTTGGATCGTGATTGTTCAAAATTTCTAAAAATTCATCAAAATCTTCTTTTGAATGTTCCCAAATAATAAAAATGTCATCTAAATATCTGAGATATACGAGAGGATGCTTTGCACATTTGCTTAAGGCATTTTCCTCCCATTCCGCTACATAAATACTTGCAAAATTAGGACTGAATCTTTTACCCATAGGACAACCCATTATTTGTAGAAAATATTCTCCATTGAATTGAAAGTCATTACCTTTTAAGCTCAGCTCTAAAAGATCCAAAATTTGTTCATCCGGGCGTTTCGCATCCGGATATTTTTCAAATGCATTTTTAACTGATTTAACACCTTTATCAATATCAATGTTCGTACACATACTGTCGATATCCAAAGTAGCCAGAATTGCATTTTTTGATATTTTCAATTTCGAAATTTGTGACAGGAAATCCTGTGTGTTTTTTAGACAGCTCGGATGTCTATTTGCTATAGGTTTAAGATGATAATCAATTAATTCCGAGATCGCATAAGATTCCGAATTACAATCTGATACAATTGGCCTCCCGGGTGGAGTTAAGTCATCCGTCCATGAAGAACGGTCCTTGTGGATCTTTGGTAGGATATAGAATTGTCTTGTTTGAGCACTGAGCTTAGCTGTTAAATATTTCAATTGTTTTTTGGTAATGTGACCTTCGTCGAGGAGAAATTTTAAGATCTTATTGAGTTTTCCGATATTACTAGGCCAAATAAGTGAATCTATTTTCTTATAATGTTTAGTATTGCTGAGTTGTCTCATGGCTTCCTTTATATAAGTATCCCGAGATAGAACAACTACCGACCCACCTTTGTCGGCTGGTTTAATTACTAATTTCTTATTTTTTCGAAGTTTCGTGAGGGCTCTCCGTTCACCAGCTGTTAAATTGTCTTTATCGGAGAGTATGTTCATGCTGAACACCTTTTTGTTGATTCGTTTGCTAGCCTCAATAATTTCGGGATCTACTTCACTCTCTGGAGGTGACCAACCAGATGAATCTGTAAAAGGAAGTTTACGACCGCTGGAGTTTCTAAAGCGGTCGGCTAATTTCATTTGCCTAAGAAAATTACAGTTGTATGATGGTAAATTTGTTTGGTTATCAGTTTTAGGCTTTGGTGCTGGTACAAAAGTTAAACCGCGATCTAAAAGAGATTTCTCTTGGGTTGTTAGGTCATTGGTGCCAGACAGGTTAACCACATTAGTTCCTAATACCACATCTGTTAGGCGGCTGTTACCTTTGCCTTTACTTAGTTTAAATTTAGGTGGTTCAACCAGTGATCGTACATAATATTGGCGGTTCTCGTGGTCCAGTGTATTAAATCCTGAGCAACATCAAACTTCGCGTCATCAATTTTTGGTATCACGTTAACGTCCTTCACTTTCCGAATGGTTTCATTGATGATGCTCAGGGTTCTCCTCTCAGCCTGAGGGAGTTTTTGCGAAAAGTTTAGTTCAGCGAAATAAATTTTTGCTGATCTAAACTTGACCCTGATATCGCTAAGCATATTCCGCAACTGCTTAACTACGAAATCAGAATTACCGTTTCGAGAATTCACGCCAATATTTAATAATATTTTTGGGGGACTGGACTGGCCCCTGTGCTCTTTAAACATAGAGCGCAGATGATTGAATTTGGCGCCAGAGTAACACTCCACCTGGATGTCCGGATGGGGATTTCGATCAATGCGTCCTAAATTTGAACTTCCAATCATAAGGATGTTTTTACAAACATCGGGGAGGCGCCAATTCCTTTTGTCAAAATTAACTCCGCTTTTATGCCGAAACTGGGAGAATTTGGAATCAAATGAGCGGCCCGAGTTGCGGCTCGGTGATTTGACTTTCCCTGAGTACGATATACCTGGTTGAACCACAATAGAGGCAGGAGAAGGGGCAGAAGAAACAGAAGCAGGAGAGGAAACAGAAGCAGGAGAAGAAACAGAAGGAGGAGGAGGAGTTCTAGTGAGAGCACTAGGAGAACCAGAGAAGAAAGGCTGAGGAGGAGTAGGAGGTAGAGGAGCAAGACGAGGCGAGACAGCGTTACTCAATTTGCGAGCATCTTCAGTGACAATATGGACCGGAGATGTTTGCAAATTGAGGCGCTTACTCCGAGAGAAAGAAGAAGTAGAAGGAAAAGAAGAGGGAGAAGTGCTTTGCCTTGATCTTTTCTTATTTTGCTTTTCGCGTTGGGGTAGAGGGACAACACGGGCCGGAGTTTGCTTGCTCCCTCCCGTATTGTTCCTTACTCCAGACGCTGGGCGAAGTTCCGAAATGTAAGACTCATAGGCCGAAATCGTCTTATCTGTCAACTTATTTTTAAAGTTCTTTTTAGCCCAGATCAAGGCACGCGCCGAAGCGTTGTTGAAGTCTATTTTTTCGAGTCGAGGAGGTGGTCGCATAGCCAAAGTTATCTTAGACTTCAACTGGTTTAAATTTATCTTATAATGCTCAACTAAAGCATTTAACGTTTGATTAGCCCATCCCACACTAATCTGTCGAAAAACAGAAAAAATGTGTGGGGTGGGAAGAGCTGGCTTTAGAAAGCCACCTAACTCATCTACTTTCTTCTCCAGCTGTTTCGGGAAATCCCGATTTGCCAAATGGTGCTCTAATAGCCCAATGTGGTGCAAACATTGAAGCACCTGAAACAAAGCCTTGACCAGCCTAGAATTAAGCCTGGAACGATAGTTCCTGGCCAGTTTCGGACTGGGCAACTCTCTGCCTCTGATGCCTGTGCCCTTTTCTTGCCATTGTTAAAGAAAGTAGCTGAATTAAGTATAAATAAAATATAAAAGTGATGAAATAAATAACATTGGAAAATTAGATATTACCTATTAAAGAAGATATCTGGATTGGTTGCAGTCTTCAGCAAAGGTAGAAAATAATCCGTCTGTCTCGACGCGTTTCGCTTGGTTTGGCTTTTTCAAAGAGACTTTGAGGAAAATGATTCCAACTTGGACCCGAATGAATGAAAGGTTTTAGCGCTCCGAAGGCGCGCAGGGACGATGTGGGATTTACAAATCCCTTGCGACCCGGTTAACCTTATTTTATTTCACTTGGATCACAGAGGCCTAGCTTTCCTATTGCCCAAAATGGAGTCTGAGGGGGTTATGCACGCGGTTAGAATACCCGGCAGTTTACGTTGGAGTATTAGATGGTCAATACTCAATCCCTCAACGCCTTTAAAACTATTAGAGAGCGAGCTCTATTCGGTTCCAGTTCGGCGATGGTAGAGGTTTGAGTCCCACCATGGTGGCGAGCCAGAATGTAATGTTGTGCAATGGCAAGATTAAAGGAAGAAGAGAAAAGAAAACCAAACAGCAACGCCGGTTTGGTAGCGGCCCCGGTATATGACCATAGCGGTTACAAAAAAGAAGTGGAGAAAGCTCCAACAGTTTAGTTTTGAAAACTTTGGGAGGGCATGCATGGTATATATCCATATGTGGGCTGGGGGTGTTTTTCACAGCTCAGTACATAATTAAACTCGGTAACAAGCTGACAAATGTCACTCATCTAATTAATTCTTTTCAATCTGAGATGTCCCAAGTTTGTTTTTCACAACTCAGTTTGTGTCGTCCAAACAAATTAGATGAAGCCCTATTGATTGGCTTCCATTGAATTTTAATCAGTCAGTGAGTGGTTTGCTTTGCTAACCCCATGAAGCCCTATTGGTTGGCTTTGATTTAAGTAAAACCAATCGGGAGCGGTTTGCTTTACTGGCTTCAGAAGTATGTGAAAATAATATGAAAAAATGGTTTGATAAAATATATTGAGACTAAAGAAATAAATGAAAAAATAACGCCAAAGATCATGATACCTCACGAATGTTATCAGTTGGAATGAATATCCCCCGACGGAGGTTTATGACGGAAAATATTTTACACCACGTAGAAATTGTGTGTTTTACCTTCTGAACCTCTACATTGTGTGAAAGGTATGAAAAATTAAAAATAAAAATAAAAATAATAATTTAAATAAATGAATCAACCAAATAAATAAATAAATAAAAATAAATAAATAAATAAATAAATAAATAAATAAATAAATAAATAAATAAATAAATAAATAAACAAAAATTAAAAAAAAATGTGTTTGAGGTTAAAAAATCGCACTGGCACAGACATTTCATACTGAAGCGTTTTTTCTTTTAATATGTCGCCAAAAATTTGTTTTCATTTACTGAACCCTGATGGGTTTCAAACATGACAAAAAATTACACAAAATTGATTTAAACTAAGTGATGAGCTTAGGAACTGGTTAAACTGACTGGCAATAATTGATGTTATTCATTGATGGGCTCTAATTTAGTCCTTACCAGGATGTTACGCAAGCTTTTGTTTTTCTTATAGGCGATGACAGGTCGAAGATTCAAAGGTTCATTTAATTTAGCATTGGTAAAATTGAATTCATCTTTTAACATTTTTGCTATTTCGATATTCATTCTGTTGTACGTTAAAGTGAAAGGAATGATGGACCTCCTTTCGCATTCGCCCTCTGATATGTTCATACCAAATGGCCAGAGGGTTTGAAGCGTATTGATCCAAAAAGCTTCACGTTTTTTTCTAAATTCATCCGTTTCTTCTAATGTGTCTTTAATTGGTGGTTGTTCAATTGGGTGGATTTCGAAATCGTCCAAAGAATGGCCAGGAAGGTTAAAATGTTGTGCTACTGGGGCATCAGCATTATGTTTTATATCCTGTTTGTGTCTAGTAGCACGTTCTCGGAAAGGATTTTGACTTTGACCAACATACTGTTTCCGACATCGCTTACAAGTGATAAGGTAAATAATGTTTGGTGAATCACAATGGAGGGGGTTACGGATCTGATAATGATTTTTCGTTTGTTCGGAGGAAAATTCCTCTTTCTGATCAGGCATTAAAGTATGCAGTCTTCAACGAGGCTTTTTGCAATTAAATACCGCGCCACTACTATTTTGCAACGGTCTGTTGTGTTCAATCTTCAGTGGTTCGAAATCGGTAGTTTCAGCTGGATTTTCGAGCTTTTTCAGGGTTTGGGATTTCAGGCTACGCAAAAAGCGCAGCGAGTACCCTCTCGATCTGAGGGCGCCAAATAGAGTAGAACAAGCCTCATTGAAATTTACCTTATCACTTGAATTGCGGTGGAAACGAATGAGCTGTGATTTGATGATACCTTTAACTGTATGTTGAGGATGAAATGATTTTGTGTGCAACAATTGATGTGAATCAGTTGGTTTAAAATATACTTTATAATCTAAATGACCGGACGCCTGAAATTGCTTGCCTTTATACACGGTCACATCGAGAAAATCAACAGAATTTTCACTGATAGTAGCTTTCAATTTAATATTTGGATCGTGATTGTTCAAAATTTCTAAAAATTCATCAAAACCTTCTTTTGAATGTTCCCAAATAATAAAAATGTCATCTAAATATCTGAGATATACGAGAGGATGCTTTGCACATTTGCTTAAGGCATTTTCCTCCCATTCCGCTACATAAATACTTGCAAAATTAGGACTGAATCTTTTACCCATAGGACAACCCATTATTTGTAGAAAATATTCTCCATTGAATTGAAAGTCATTACCTTTTAAGCTCAGCTCTAAAAGATCCAAAATTTGTTCATCCGGGCGTTTCGCATCCGGATATTTTTCAAATGCATTTTTAACTGATTTAACACCTTTATCAATATCAATGTTCGTACACATACTGTCGATATCCAAAGTAGCCAGAATTGCATTTTTTGATATTTTCAATTTCGAAATTTGTGACAGGAAATCCTGTGTGTTTTTTAGACAGCTCGGATGTCTATTTGCTATAGGTTTAAGATGATAATCAATTAATTCCGAGATCGCATAAGATTCCGAATTACAATCTGATACAATTGGCCTCCCGGGTGGAGTTAAGTCATCCGTCCATGAAGAACGGTCCTTGTGGATCTTTGGTAGGATATAGAATTGTCTTGTTTGAGCACTGAGCTTAGCTGTTAAATATTTCAATTGTTTTTTGGTAATGTGACCTTCGTCGAGGAGAAATTTTAAGATCTTATTGAGTTTTCCGATATTACTAGGCCAAATAAGTGAATCTATTTTCTTATAATGTTTAGTATTGCTGAGTTGTCTCATGGCTTCCTTTATATAAGTATCCCGAGATAGAACAACTACCGACCCACCTTTGTCGGCTGGTTTAATTACTAATTTCTTATTTTTTCGAAGTTTCGTGAGGGCTCTCCGTTCACCAGCTGTTAAATTGTCTTTATCGGAGAGTATGTTCATGCTGAACACCTTTTTGTTGATTCGTTTGCTAGCCTCAATAATTTCGGGATCTACTTCACTCTCTGGAGGTGACCAACCAGATGAATCTGTAAAAGGAAGTTTACGACCGCTGGAGTTTCTAAAGCGGTCGGCTAATTTCATTTGCCTAAGAAAATTACAGTTGTATGATGGTAAATTTGTTTGGTTATCAGTTTTAGGCTTTGGTGCTGGTACAAAAGTTAAACCGCGATCTAAAAGAGATTTCTCTTGGGTTGTTAGGTCATTGGTGCCAGACAGGTTAACCACATTAGTTCCTAATACCACATCTGTTAGGCGGCTGTTACCTTTGCCTTTACTTAGTTTAAATTTAGGTGGTTCAACCAGTGATCGTACATAATATTGGCGGTTCTCGTGGTCCAGTGTATTAAATCCTGAGCAACATCAAACTTCGCGTCATCAATTTTTGGTATCACGTTAACGTCCTTCACTTTCCGAATGGTTTCATTGATGATGCTCAGGGTTCTCCTCTCAGCCTGAGGGAGTTTTTGCGAAAAGTTTAGTTCAGCGAAATAAATTTTTGCTGATCTAAACTTGACCCTGATATCGCTAAGCATATTCCGCAACTGCTTAACTACGAAATCAGAATTACCGTTTCGAGAATTCACGCCAATATTTAATAATATTTTTGGGGGACTGGACTGGCCCCTGTGCTCTTTAAACATAGAGCGCAGATGATTGAATTTGGCGCCAGAGTAACACTCCACCTGGATGTCCGGATGGGGATTTCGATCAATGCGTCCTAAATTTGAACTTCCAATCATAAGGATGTTTTTACAAACATCGGGGAGGCGCCAATTCCTTTTGTCAAAATTAACTCCGCTTTTATGCCGAAACTGGGAGAATTTAGAATCAAATGAGCGGCCCGAGTTGCGGCTCGGTGATTTGACTTTCCCTGAGTACGATATACCTGGTTGAACCACAATAGAGGCAGGAGAAGGGGCAGAAGAAACAGAAGCAGGAGAGGAAACAGAAGCAGGAGAAGAAACAGAAGGAGGAGGAGGAGTTCTAGTGAGAGCACAAGGAGAACCAGAGAAGAAAGGCTGAGGAGGAGTAGGAGGTAGAGGAGCAAGACGAGGCGAGACAGCGTTACTCAATTTGCGAGCATCTTCAGTGACAATATGGACCGGAGATGTTTGCAAATTGAGGCGCTTACTCTGAGAGAAAGAAGAAGTAGAAGGAAAAGAAGAGGGAGAAGTGCTTTGCCTTGATCTTTTCTTATTTTGCTTTTCGCGTTGGGGTAGAGGGACAACACGGGCTGGAGTTTGCTTGCTCCCTCCCGTATTGTTCCTTACTCCAGACGCTGGGCGAAGTTCCGAAATGTAAGACTCATAGGCCGAAATCGTCTTATCTGTCAACTTATTTTTAAAGTTCTTTTTAGCCCAGATCAAGGCACGCGCCGAAGCGTTGTTGAAGTCTATTTTTTCGAGTCGAGGAGGTGGTCGCATAGCCAAAGTTATCTTAGACTTCAACTGGTTTAAATTTATCTTATAATGCTCAACTAAAGCATTTAACGTTTGATTAGCCCATCCCACACTAATCTGTCGAAAAACAGAAAAAATGTGTGGGGTGGGAAGAGCTGGCTTTAGAAAGCCACCTAACTCATCTACTTTCTTCTCCAGCTGTTTCGGGAAATCCCGATTTGCCAAATGGTGCTCTAATAGCCCAATGTGGTGCAAACATTGAAGCACCTGAAACAAAGCCTTGACCAGCCTAGAATAAGCCTGGAACGATAGTTCCTGGCCAGTTCCGGACTGGGCAACTCTCTGCCTCTGATGCCTGTGCCCTTTTCTTGCCATTGTTAAAGAAAGTAGCTGAATTAAGTATAAATAAAATATAAAAGTGATGAAATAAATAAAATTGGAAAATTAGATATTACCTATTAAAGAAGATATCTGGATTGGTTGCAGTCTTCAGCAAAGGTAGAAAATAATCCGTCTGTCTCGACGCGTTTCGCTTGGTTTGGCTTTTTCAAAGAGACTTTGAGGAAAATGATTCCAACTTGGACCCGAATGAATGAAAGGTTTTAGCGCTCCGAAGGCGCGCAGGGACGATGTGGGATTTACAAATCCCTTGCGACCCGGTTAACCTTATTTTATTTCACTTGGATCACAGAGGCCTAGCTTTCCTATTGCCCAAAATGGAGTCTGAGGGGGTTATGCACGCGGTTAGAATACCCGGCAGTTTACGTTGGAGTATTAGATGGTCAATACTCAATCCCTCAACGCCTTTAAAACTATTAGAGAGCGAGCTCTATTCGGTTCCAGTTCGGCGATGGTAGAGGTTTGAGTCCAACCATGGTGGCGAGCCAGAATGTAATGTTGTGCAATGGCAAGATTAAAGGAAGAAGAGAAAAGAAAACCAAACAGCAACGCCGGTTTGGTAGCGGCCCCGGTATATGACCATAGCGGTTACAAAAAAGAAGTGGAGAAAGCTCCAACAGTTTAGTTTTGAAAACTTTGGGAGGGCATGCATGGTATATATCCATATGTGGGCTGGGGGTGTTTTTCACAGCTCAGTACATAATTAAACTCGGTAACAAGCTGACAAATGTCACTCATCTAATTAATTCTTTTCAATCTGAGATGTCCCAAGTTTGTTTTTCACAACTCAGTTTGTGTCGTCCAAACAAATTAGATGAAGCCCTATTGATTGGCTTCCATTGAATTTTAATCAGTCAGTGAGTGGTTTGCTTTACTAACCCCATGAAGCCCTATTGGTTGGCTTTGATTTAAGTAAAACCAATCGGGAGCGGTTTGCTTTACTGGCTTCAGAAGTATGTGAAAATAATATGAAAAAATGGTTTGATAAAATATATTGAGACTAAAGAAATAAATGAAAAAATAACGCCAAAGATCATGATACCTCACGAATGTTATCAGTTGGAATGAATATCCCCCGACGGAGGTTTATGACGGAAAATATTTTACACCACGTAGAAATTGTGTGTTTTACCTTCTGAACCTCTACATTGTGTGAAAGGTATGAAAAATTGAAAATAAAAATAAAAATAATAATTTAAATAAATGAATCAACCAAATAAATAAATAAATAAATAAAAATAAATAAATAAATAAATAAATAAATAAATAAATAAATAAATAAATAAATAAACAAAAATTAAAAAAAAATGTGTTTGAGGTTAAAAAATCGCACTGGCACAGACATTTCATACTGAAGCGTTTTTTTCTTTTAATATGTCGCCGAAAATTTGTTTTCATTTACTGAACCCTGATGGGTTTCAAACATGACAAAAAATTACACAAAATTGATTTAAACTAAGTGATGAGCTTAGGAACTGGTTAAACTGACTGGCAATAATTGATGTTATTCATTGATGGGCTCTAATTTAGTCCTTACCAGGATGTTACGCAAGCTTTTGTTTTTCTTATAGGCGATGACAGGTCGAAGATTCAAAGGTTCATTTAATTTAGCATTGGTAAAATTGAATTCATCTTTTAACATTTTTGCTATTTCGATATTCATTCTGTTGTACGTTAAAGTGAAAGGAATGATGGACCTCCTTTCGCATTCGCCCTCTGATATGTTCATACCAAATGGCCAGAGGGTTTGAAGCATATTGATCCAAAAAGCTTCACGTTTTTTTCTAAATTCATCCGTTTCTTCTAATGTGTCTTTAATTGGTGGTTGTTCAATTGGGTGGATTTCGAAATCGTCCAAAGAATGGCCAGGAAGGTTAAAATGTTGTGCTACTGGGGCATCAGCATTATGTTTTATATCCTGTTTGTGTCTAGTAGCACGTTCTCGGAAAGGATTTTGACTTTGACCAACATACTGTTTCCGACATCGCTTACAAGTGATAAGGTAAATAATGTTTGGTGAATCACAATGGAGGGGGTTACGGATCTGATAATGATTTTTCGTTTGTTCGGAGGAAAATTCCTCTTTCTGATCAGGCATTAAAGTATGCAGTCTTCAACGAGGCTTTTTGCAATTAAATACCGCGCCACTACTATTTTGCAACGGTCTGTTGTGTTCAATCTTCAGTGGTTCGAAATCGGTAGTTTCAGCTGGATGTTCGAGCTTTTTCAGGGTTTGGGATTTCAGGCTACGCAAAAAGCGCAGCGAGTACCCTCTCGATCTGAGGGCGCCAAATAGAGTAGAACAAGCCTCATTGAAATTTACCTTATCATTTGAATTGCGGTGGAAACGAATGAGCTGTGATTTGATGATACCTTTAACTGTATGTTGAGGATGAAATGATTTTGTGTGCAACAATTGATGTGAATCAGTTGGTTTAAAATATACTTTATAATCTAAATGACCGGACGCCTGAAATTGCTTGCCTTTATACACGGTCACATCGAGAAAATCAACAGAATTTTCACTGATAGTAGCTTTCAATTTAATATTTGGATCGTGATTGTTCAAAATTTCTAAAAATTCATCAAAATCTTCTTTTGAATGTTCCCAAATAATAAAAATGTCATCTAAATATCTGAGATATACGAGAGGATGCTTTGCACATTTGCTTAAGGCATTTTCCTCCCATTCCGCTACATAAATACTTGCAAAATTAGGACTGAATCTTTTACCCATAGGACAACCCATTATTTGTAGAAAATATTCTCCATTGAATTGAAAGTCATTACCTTTTAAGCTCAGCTCTAAAAGATCCAAAATTTGTTCATCCGGGCGTTTCGCATCCGGATATTTTTCAAATGCATTTTTAACTGATTTAACTCCTTTATCAATATCAATGTTCGTACACATACTGTCGATATCCAAAGTAGCCAGAATTGCATTTTTTGATATTTTCAATTTCGAAATTTGTGACAGGAAATCCTGTGTGTTTTTTAGACAGCTCGGATGTCTATTTGCTATAGGTTTAAGATGATAATCAATTAATTCCGAGATCGCATAAGATTCCGAATTACAATCTGATACAATTGGCCTCCCGGGTGGAGTTAAGTCATCCGTCCATGGAGAACGGTCCTTGTGGATCTTTGGTAGGATATAGAATTGTCTTGTTTGAGCACTGAGCTTAGCTGTTAAATATTTCAATTGTTTTTTGGTAATGTGACCTTCGTCGAGGAGAAATTTTAAGATCTTATTGAATTTTCCGATATTACTAGGCCAAATAAGTGAATCTATTTTCTTATAATGTTTAGTATTGCTGAGTTGTCTCATGGCTTCCTTTATATAATTATCCCGAGATAGAACAACTACCGACCCACCTTTGTCGGCTGGTTTAATTACTAATTTCTTATTTTTTCGAAGTTTCGTGAGGGCTCTCCGTTCACCAGCTGTTAAATTGTCTTTATCGGAGAGTATGTTCATGCTGAACACCTTTTTGTTGATTCGTTTGCTAGCCTCAATAATTTCGGGATCTACTTCACTCTCTGGAGGTGACCAACCAGATGAATCTGTAAAAGGAAGTTTACGACCGCTGGAGTTTCTAAAGCGGTCGGCTAATTTCATTTGCCTAAGAAAATTACAGTTGTATGATGGTAAATTTGTTTGGTTATCAGTTTTAGGCTTTGGTGCTGGTACAAAAGTTAAACCGCGATCTAAAAGAGATTTCTCTTGGGTTGTTAGGTCATTGGTGCCAGACAGGTTAACCACATTAGTTCCTAATACCACATCTGTTAGGCGGCTGTTACCTTTGCCTTTACTTAGTTTAAATTTAGGTGGTTCAACCAGTGATCGTACATAATATTGGCGGTTCTCGTGGTCCAGTGTATTAAATCCCGAGCAACATCAAACTTCGCGTCATCAATTTTTGATATCACGTTAACGTCCTTCACTTTCCGAATGGTTTCATTGATGATGCTCAGGGTTCTCCTCTCAGCCTGAGGGAGTTTTTGCGAAAAGTTTAGTTCAGCGAAATAAATTTTTGCTGATCTAAACTTGACCCTGATATCGCTAAGCATATTCCGCAACTGCTTAACTACGAAATCAGAATTATCGTTTCGAGAATTCACGCCAATATTTAATAATATTTTTGGGGGACTGGACTGGCCCCTGTGCTCTTTAAACATAGAGCGCAGATGATTGAATTTGGCGCCAGGGTAACACTCCACCTGGATGTCCGGATGGGGATTTCGATCAATGCGTCCTAAATTTGAACTTCCAATCATAAGGATGTTTTTACAAACATCGGGGAGGCGCCAATTCCTTTTGTCAAAATTAACTCCGCTTTTATGCCGAAACTGGGAGAATTTAGAATCAAATGAGCGGCCCGAGTTGCGGCTCGGTGATTTGACTTTCCCTGAGTACGATATACCTGGTTGAACCACAATAGAGGCAGGAGAAGGGGCAGAAGAAACAGAAGCAGGAGAGGAAACAGAAGCAGGAGAAGAAACAGAAGGAGGAGGAGGAGTTCTAGTGAGAGCACTAGGAGAACCAGAGAAGAAAGGCTGAGGAGGAGTAGGAGGTAGAGGAGCAAGACGAGGCGAGACAGCGTTACTCAATTTGCGAGCATCTTCAGTGACAATATGGACCGGAGATGTTTGCAAATTGAGGCGCTTACTCTGAGAGAAAGAAGAAGTAGAAGGAAAAGAAGAGGGAGAAGTGCTTTGCCTTGATCTTTTCTTATTTTGCTTTTCGCGTTGGGGTAGAGGGACAACACGGGCCGGAGTTTGCTTGCTCCCTCCCGTATTGTTCCTTACTCCAGACGCTGGGCGAAGTTCCGAAATGTAAGACTCATAGGCCGAAATCGTCTTATCTGTCAACTTATTTTTAAAGTTCTTTTTAGCCCAGATCAAGGCACGCGCCGAAGCGCTGTTGAAGTCTATTTTTTCGAGTCCAGGAGGTGGTCGCATAGCCAAAGTTATCTTAGACTTCAACTGGTTTAAATTTATCTTATAATGCTCAACTAAAGCATTTAACGTTTGATTAGCCCATCCCACACTAATCTGTCGAAAAACAGAAAAAATGTGTGGGGTGGGAAGAGCTGGCTTTAGAAAGCCACCTAACTCATCTACTTTCTTCTCCAGCTGTTTCGGGAAATCCCGATTTGCCAAATGGTGCTCTAATAGCCCAATGTGGTGCAAACATTGAAGCACCTGAAACAAAGCCTTGACCAGCCTAGAATAAGCCTGGAACGATAGTTCCTGGCCAGTTCCGGACTGGGCAACTCTCTGCCTCTGATGCCTGTGCCCTTTTCTTGCCATTGTTAAAGAAAGTAGCTGAATTAAGTATAAATAAAATATAAAAGTGATGAAATAAATAAAATTGGAAAATTAGATATTACCTATTAAAGAAGATATCTGGATTGGTTGCAGTCTTCAGCAAAGGTAGAAAATAATCCGTCTGTCTCGACGCGTTTCGCTTGGTTTGGCTTTTGCAAAGAGACTTTGAGGAAAATGATTCCAACTTGGACCCGAATGAATGAAAGGTTTTAGCGCTCCGAAGGCGCGCAGGGACGATGTGGGATTTACAAATCCCTTGCGACCCGGTTAACCTTATTTTATTTCACTTGGATCACAGAGGCCTAGCTTTCCTATTGCCCAAAATGGAGTCTGAGGGGGTTATGCACGCGGTTAGAATACCCGGCAGTTTACGTTGGAGTATTAGATGGTCAATACTCAATCCCTCAACGCCTTTAAAACTATTAGAGAGCGAGCTCTATTCGGTTCCAGTTCGGCGATGGTAGAGGTTTGAGTCCCACCATGGTGGCGAGCCAGAATGTAATGTTGTGCAATGGCAAGATTAAAGGAAGAAGAGAAAAGAAAACCAAACAGCAACGCCGGTTTGGTAGCGGCCCCGGTATATGACCATAGCGGTTACAAAAAAGAAGTGGAGAAAGCTCCAACAGTTTAGTTTTGAAAACTTTGGGAGGTCATGCATGGTATATATCCATATGTGGGCTGGGGGTGTTTTTCACAGCTCAGTACATAATTAAACTCGGTAACAAGCTGACAAATGTCACTCATCTAATTAATTCTTTTCAATCTGAGATGTCCCAAGTTTGTTTTTCACAACTCAGTTTGTGTCGTCCAAACAAATTAGATGAAGCCCTATTGATTGGCTTCCATTGAATTTTAATCAGTCAGTGAGTGGTTTGCTTTACTAACCCCATGAAGCCCTATTGGTTGGCTTTGATTTAAGTAAAACCAATCGGGAGCGGTTTGCTTTACTGGCTTCAGAAGTATGTGAAAATAATATGAAAAAATGGTTTGATAAAATATATTGAGACTAAAGAAATAAATGAAAAAATAACGCCAAAGATCATGATACCTCACGAATGTTATCAGTTGGAATGAATATTCCCCGACGGAGGTTTATGATGGAAAATATTTTACACCACGTAGAAATTGTGTGTTTTACCTTCTGAACCTCTACATTGTGTGAAAGGTATGAAAAATTAAAAATAAAAATAAAAATGATAATTTAAATAAATGAATCAACCAAATAAATAAATAAATAAATAAATAAAAATAAATAAATAAATAAATAAATAAATAAATAAATAAATAAATAAAAATTAAAAAAAAATGTGTTTGTGGTTAAAAAATTGCACTGGCACAGACATTCCCTTCTGAAACGTTTTTTTCTTTTAATATGCCGCCGAAAAATTGTTTTCATTTACTGAATCCTGATGGATTTCAAACATGACAAAAAATACATAAAATTGATTTAAACTAAGTGATGAGCTTAGGAACTGGTTAAACTGACTGACAATAATTGATGTTATTCATTGATGGGCTCTAATTTAGTCCTTACCAAGATGTTACGCAAGCTTTTGTTTTTCTTATAGGCGATGACAGGCGAAGATTCAAAGGTTACTTTAATTTAGCATTGGTTAAATTGAATTCATCTTTTAACATTTTTGCTATTTCGATATTCATTCTGTTGTATGTTCAAGTGAAAGGAACATATGATGGACCTCCTTTTACATTCTTCCTCTGATATGTTCATACCCTATGGCCAGAGGGTTTGAAGCGTATTGATTTAAAAAGCTTCACGTTTTTTTCTAAATTCATCCGTTTCTTCTAATGTGTCTTTAATTGGTGGTTGTTCAATAATAATAATAACTCTTTGGCCAGCCGCTGATTTGTCGCGGTCCTCATAAGAGAAGGCCATCATTCCCCCTGCACCCCACCCCCTCTTCCCCTCCTCTCCTCCCAGCATTCAGATATAAACTGCTTAATAGTGTCCCTCACTTCCTCTTTTTCAATTTCTTCAATAAGCATTCCTACCCTCTCCCTCGTGTCCCCCTTCAGCCATCTATCCTTTGTTTCTTCACCCCACTTCTGCATTATTCTTCCAGTAAATTTTATTCTATGAGGTATATACTGTGGGCATTCCAAGAGAAAATGTTCCAGGGTCTCCACTACTCCAGAGTGGCACATTTGGCATCCCTTTTCTCCATCTCTCCCAATTTTTCCCCGAAGCTCCAGTGATCTTGGTCTCAGTTTGAACAGCAGTGACCCTCCAAAGGTGCCATCTAGGTACTTCTCAAAAGCTGGCTTTTCTTTATATTGTAACCCCTGCAGTGATCTTTTCACGCTAACCCCTGCTCGCCAGTTTCGATTGCAATCTTCCATGAACGATTCGATCCGCAAGTATACAGAAGAAGTCTCCTTGGTTACGAATCGAAATTAAGTATTTTTATTGTTTGCTAATCATATATATTTCATTTTCAGGTTATTTTATTCAACTTTGTGGGGAGTTAGTTTAGTATAGTAACTGAGACAAAGTTAGGAGGTCTTAAATAAAACTGTGAGCGCTAAGTTGTCGAACGGTTCGTCGTGTTGCCTTTTGTCGCGTGTTTACAATTTTCCCTGTCCGATCGCGTAATTTTGTCTTCATGATGGCGAGCAAGTCTGTTCAGACGGAGGTAAGTATGGAGGTAAATACGTGTACTTCTATGTTTGTGACCTCTATAGAGTAATTGTCCATTAGTTCCCTCACATGTTTTGACCACCCCGTATCTATATTAGAATTCCAAATGGTATCGAGCATCAATTTGCACCACCGGTTGTCAGGCAGGTTTATCAAGTAGTTAAAGTAGCACAGTTTTCCCAAATCTACCCTGTCCTTGATTTTCATCCACCCAAGCTCCCCCCTTACTGCTTCCAAAGCTGCAGCATTACTCGACCCTGTTATCCATCTGCCGGCATCATTCTGAGTACTTTCCAACTTCTTAATAACGGTTTGGTTTAACGGAATCACGTCCGTGCCATACGTTATACTTGGTAAACCCACCCTCTCCCACAGTGTTTTCCCCACAAAGACCTTGTTGAAACTATTTTTCCCTAAAAGTTTTAGTTGGTTCAGAATTCTTTTCCCCTTCAGAATCAGTTTGGCTGAGTAATTTCTGTACACCCCTCTTCCCGTTATATTTATGCTTACCCCTAGATACTCATACTCTCCCGTTTCTCCTACAGTGATTTGTTTGCTTTCGCCTTCGGGGATTGAGAACTCCCCCACTCTCCATCTCTTCGTCATATCTACCTTGCGTCCAACGGGTATTACCTTGCTTTTATTTTCATTTAGTTCGAGCCGCCAAGTGTTCCCATATCTACCAACAATTTCCAGCAATTTCTCTAGCCCCTGTTCAGTTCTAGACATTAACACCATGTCGTCCGCAAAGAATAAGCCTGGTACCTTTATGTCTCCAACATTTACCCCCTCCGCACTCTGAATTAGTTCGTCCCCTAAATCTTTAACATACAATGCAAACAAAATCGGTGAAAGGATACACCCATAGGGACTTGTTTTGTAGTGATACTCCCTAGACTGAGTTGGCTTTGCACATCTGTATACAGTGCTTTCATGATTCCCACAAAGTCACCCCCCAGTCCGATGCCCTCGAGCTTTCGCCACATACCTTCCCTCCACACTCGGTCGTACGCTTTTTTCACATCTAGAAATGCCAGAAACATCTTTTTCTTTTCAGCCTTTGTTGATTCTATCAGTTGGGTGAGTGTAAATAGGTGATCAGTGACTCTTCGACCTTTCCTGAAACCATTTTGAATTTCTCCTAAAAAACCTTTCTCTTCAATAACTTCCTCAAGTCTACCGTATATGACCTTACAGAATACTTTTCCGATGTTACTACTAACTGATATCCCCCTATAGTTATCTAGAACTTCCTTATCCCCCTTTTTGTGTATGAACGACACCTTACTTTCCCTCCACTCTCTGGGGACCTTTTGCTTTCGCAGAGCCAGGTTGAAAAGGTTTGTCAGGACTTCAATAAGTACCTCCCCTCCATTTTTGAAGAATTCGTTCGGAATTTCATCAGTCCCTCCCGCTTTACCATTTTTTAATTTCGAGACCACGTTCCGCACTTCCTTGTGCCGTTATTTCGCTACATACACGATTGGATAGGTTCAATAGGATGGATTTCGAAATCGTCCAAAGAATGTCCAGGAAGATTAAAATGTTGTGCTACTGGCGCATCAGTATGATGTTTTATATCCTGTTTGTGTCTAGTAGCACGTTCTCGGAAAGGATTTTGACTTTGACTAACATTTTTTTTATAATGTTTTTATTGGCAAAAACAAATTTCTACATAATATACAATATGTATACATGTGAACAGTCTACATACAGTTATACATTTTACATTACAAAAGATATTGTTGGCTATTTACAGGTCAATCGTTGCTTCCTGAAATAAATACTTTACATAACTCCATTTCTTTCTTATATTTTCTGCCTTACCAACTGGATACAGATATGTTGAATATAATTCCATGTTTCTATATGATTTTAGAGTTCCAATTAGTCCTGAAAAGGATGGGATTTGTTTCTTTTGCCTGCTAGTGTAGATGTATTTTTTGTACAGTAGTAAACACGTATTCCAGGGAATCAGTCTATCTACGTAGGGTGTTGGACCTAAAATTATTTCGGTTTTCATTGTACTAATATTTAAAGTAAAGGATGATCTGATGTTAATTTTTTCTACCAGTCTTAGTAATATTGTTTTTGAGTAAGAACACTCGTAGAATAAGTGCGTAATATTTTCTTTAACATTTCCACAAAAAGAGCAGAGTTCTGTTTCGGACAGCTTGCATTTGAAAAGTTTAGAGTTTGTAAATAAAATTCTATGATTAATTTTGAATTGCAATGTTTGTAAATAGTATCATCTGTCGCTGTAAATGTTTGTTTATATATATGTTTCCAATCTTCATTACAAATCGTGTCATTTAATAGGTCATTTCCTTTTTCAGGAGTATGTTTTGGCTCCTTTGAAATTTTCATGAGAAAGGTAGGATAAAACTTAGGGTTTACCTTTTTACAGTATTGTAGGTCGTCAATCAGTGTGTCTAAGATATACTCAATTTTTTTATTATTTGTTAATTTATTTTTCCATGATCCCAGTATAGCATTAACCACACCAAAGTAGGCTGTGAATGGTATATCGAGATCGTATTTTTGTTTAAAATCATTAAAATTAATAAAAGAGCCTCTTTCATTCACGTCATTTATACAAAAATATTCCTCGGCTGCACCAGCAGGCATAGAAAAACGTCCTATTATTTATTTTTATATATTTATTATAAAATAGTGGTTGTGCAAATATCTAGATCGGGTTGGTGGGCTCAGGTTCTTTTAAAATTGACCAGGATGACACGTCTCCAAAAAAGATTAAAATTCCCCACAACCTTCAATAAGTCGTCTTTCGTCAGGAACCAAATGTTGTTTGCCCCAAAGTTTTCGAAGTGATCCGAAGCAAGTGTTTTCCTTTGGGCTATTACTTCAAGGTATTAGTTTTTTTATCCCTATTAATTTTAACGAATGACAGAGTGTTTTTACATGAGAGGGTTCAAGTCCTCCATTTTCCACTAAATTGACTAATATTTCACGCTTAATTTTATCATTCTTATTCGACCATAGATACCTGAAAAATACATTTTCAATTTCGTCAACTAAATCGTCTGCCGGGTCTGGTAGGAAGGTTAGCGACTGTATAATAATTGGAATAGGCAAATTTTTAATTACTGTAACTTTCCCAAGCAGAGTAAGACTTCTAAATGACCAGTCATTTTGATGTTTTTTTATTTTATTCATTTTTTACGAAAGATGTTTTTGAAACAGTTATTACTTATAGCAGTTCAAACATTATACCGAGAATAGTAAAAGATCCACTGTGATTGCATGTTATGGGTTTGACAGTATTTAACTCTTGTCCACAACCCCGTCGATATTCTATCCATACGATTTGGGTTTTATCAGAATTTACACTAAGGCCTGATATTATTGCGAAGTTTACAAGGGTATCTAAAGCTGTGTTTAATATTTCTTCACTATTGTGGTAATGGTACCAGATTTCATGGGGTTGCTGTGACATTACTACTTCTGACTCTTCTGTGACTTACTCCAATCTATGGTTGTTGCCTCCCTTGGACCACTCAGATTGTTCATTCACTGATTTTTGCTGTTTCTATTTGGACGTCTCCTTGAACAGATCAAGTACTGTTGTGGATCAAGAATTGGTGAATCACTGCGAAGGTATTATATCTTCGCTATATAATGTAGCTACTCGGCTACACTGGCGACGAGGATGGGATAGAACCCACGCAATTTCGTACTTTTGAAGTGTAGAAGTCATCTAATTTCGTGACGTCGGTTTCGAAATTACCAACTCGCAATATAAGTTTGTTTTTTATTTTTTTTCTTACGATTGGGCGGTAGACAGTAGCTTCCCACATCGTATAAATGTATTTTTGAATCTATTTTTGCCAGTACAATTTGTTCATACAACAATAACTTATTTTTTGACAGTTTTTCCCGCCGTTTCTACGGTAAACAATAGAAACGGAAGTTACACTCAGCGATTTCTCTATTCTACGGTACGCCATTGTAAACCAAAAATGAAAATTAGTCGTCTATTTTAAAATTATAAATCTCATGGCTGGATATTATTTCCCTGCATATTGCTGGCTGGTTTACTCTAAATTCAGTCGGTTGCAAACTTGGATTTTCATATTCAGTTTATGATTGAATTTTTTTTGGTTTTTTTTTTGTTTTGTTGGGAAATTAAATTATTTCAGTTTATTATTTTTCTAAAAACAATGGTGTTCCTACTCAAACATGACCAAATAAATTAACAGATATATTCATCTAAACAAATATGTTTGGCAGAGAGCTGGTTCAACCCATAGACCTAATGTTTGGAGTGAGCAATGTTTGTTTCTCACCAGATGAGTGGATTAAACAGCTCGAATCATCTATCTCAGAGGCTCATGAACTGGCTTGGAAAAACATTAGCCAAACACAACGTCGTCAGAAAAGAGATTACGATCTCAGATTACAAGAAAACTTTTACGAACCAGGAGACTTGGTGTATAAGAGGGATTCATCAACTAAAGAGGGTCAGAGCTCGAAGTTACGTCCACCTTGGAAAGGACCCTATTTGGTTATAAAAAGCAATGCACCCTTATACACAATTAAAGACCGCAAAGCAACATACACAGTCCATCACGATAGGTTAAAGCTGTGCAAAGATCGAGCAATACCACTGTGGATGCGGCGATTGCGACATGACTTTGACAAACGCATCACTACAGAACATGGAGGTGATAATCTTGATGACACTTTCAACTCTGTTCACTCTCAAAGTGTACCATCAGAGTCGGTGCTTTCTGCTGGCACTGGTGGGAAAATTGAAGGTGATAAGTTTGGTGTGTTGACAAGAAATACATCAAGAATACAGCCCAAAGATGAATGCAGGAGGTCAAACACCATTACATCTACCAGTTCTGGTAACAGGCTCTCGGAGTCGGTGCTTTCTGCTGGCTCTGGGGCAAAACCAGATACTGATATTTTTAGTTTACTTTCTGAAGGTGATTTACCGGCATTATACAGAGAAGATCCTGTATCATCATCTGGAAGGCGTATTAAGCCTCCATCAAAGTACCATGATTATTGTCTGGATTAAGATCTGCACCTAACATCACTCAAGCACAGTTCACAGTATGTATATATTGTAAAAATGTAAATACTGAAGCATCTTCCATCTGTTTTAGATGGACTGGTTAAATGATGACGATGAAGCAAACTTCCAGCCTGATTATGATGAAACAGGATTAAATGAAGAGAAGGACAAATTTCAAACAGAAAGCCGCAACACTCAACCTGATATGGACATTAATGATACAAATATTATCAATGCCACTACAAGTACAAATGAACAGGACTGTCCACCATCAGTTTCAAAGCCAGCGACTGATATCACTGTCAATATAGGGCAGATGAAAAAGAAAATTTTAGAAAGAAATCTTGCCCATTATGTCCTGGCTCTTCCAATCATGTAAAACGTCATGTCTTTAGAAGTCATTTCCCTCCATTTCTTGGAGCCTTAACTAACTGCTGGCACATGAGACCTTTACCAGAAGAATCGGTGCAAGGTGTAAATTCATCTGGATCAAATATTAACATCTGGTGTTTTTATCTAAATGGTATATTTCATTTCCTTCGCCACATGCTGGGATTACCAAACATTATTGATTTGTTTCAGCATGTGTTGGGGGAGAAACTGTATCCTACTCCTCAAAGTCTTGGCATTGATTTTACTGAGGAGTAAAGGTATGTTATGGCATACTTTGAGAAGAGACATGGCTGTTTACGCCATGTAGATGAAAATGAATTTACACTTTCACCCCCCAATTTCATTAGCTGCATGATGCATTGGCGCATCCTGAGCCTTCTTGTTGGGAGTCTTGAAGATACATGTAAGCATCCAAATATAAAAAATGATTTTAAAAACTTCCTCATGCCTATGTCCACTTCAGGATTAATTTTATTGGAAAGCAGAACATTTTCAGAACAGTACTCATTCACAGATTCTCATTTTCACCCCGAATTGTTATTTAAACGCTCAGGATGCGACATTTTTGCAGATTTAGAAAATACAATTGTAACAGACACAAACTGTAAACTGCTGCATGGTATTGCAAATTTTGCCTTCCCAAGTTCCTGGAAAGCTCATAAATCATTCATTGAAGATTCAAGAATACATATATCTTTTGGCATTCACCCTCATTTATTAATGCCACACATGGTATTACTATATGCAAAGCAACTTCAGGAACAAATACAAAATCCTCATTGTATTGCCATAGGTGAGATAGGTATGGACCTCACCACTACCTGCAGATGTTCCCCTAAATGTGAAAATCCAGCTTTATGTAAAAGAAACAAAATTAAAGCTCAAAAGGACTTCTTGAAGCTGGTTTTGCCATTGGCTGAAAGGTATCAAAAAATTCTCATTATACACTGCAGGGATCATAACACCGGTGAAGCTGCAGAAATTGTGCTGCAACTTTTAAGTGATTTGAATTTAACAACATTGTTTATTCACCGGCACTGTTTTATGGGCTCTCTTGTGGAGTTCAAACATTGGCAAGCAGTCCTACCTAATCTGTACTTCGGGTTTACTTCAAAGTTCTTGCAGGATTCTCGGGTAACAGAGGTCATCAAGAAAATGAATCCTGACAGACTTCTAATTGAATCTGACTCTCCATACCTATCCACTGTTCCTTACTCAAAATGCAACTCTCCCTGGGAGATATTAAAATTTATTGAACCTATGGCACAAATCAAGAAACTTTCAAGTAGTGATTTACTGGAAATTACTACAAAAACACTGTCTCCCTTTATCGTCTGTAGAGTTTTCAGAGTTTAACTGTACATGTGTACATAAAATGTATAATATGATGATAATCTCTCCGGAATGAAATTTTATTATTCTTTCGATCCTTCAATTGGGAGGTGCTCAATTGCTTTCCGATTACCTAAATTATAAATTTCTGCTCACCAGAAGTTTTGTCTTGAGAGGTTATCAAATGAGAGCTGTAAATTTTGAATATAGTTTTTTTAATAAAAATGTTCTGCAATAGCCTCCAACAGTTTAAAATCAGATGATTACAATTTTTCATGAGAATTTACATTCATGTTTTCTAATCATATACATATTTCAAAACTGGCAGGGGAAGAGTGTAGTAATGGTACCAGATTTCATGGGGTTGTTGTGACATTACTACTTCTGACTCTTCTGTGACTTACTCCAATCTATGGTTGTTGCCTCCCTTGGACCACTCAGATTGTTTATTCACTGATTTTTGCAGTTTCTATTTGGACGTCTCCTTGAACAGATCAAGTACTGTTGTGGATCAAGAATTGGTGAATCACTGCAAAGGTATTATATCTTCGCTATATAATGTAGCTACTCGGCTACACTATCCTCCAAAAACAGGGTACTGTCATCAGCATATTGGTTGATGACATATTCAGAGTCGTTGATCTTAATTCCATTAATATTTGGGTTAAATTTTAGAGACGCACTGAGAATTGCCACGCATAATATAAACAAATAAGGTGACAACGGGTCCCCTTGACGTACGCCCCTTTCAATGCTGAAGAATTGTGAACAATGTCCGTTATTTATGATGCAGCTGGAAACATCGCCGTAAAATGAATTGAACCACTGAATTGTGGAGCTACCGAAATTAAAGAATTCCAGTGTTTTCCTAATCAATTGCCATTCTAGGGAGTCAAAAGCTTTTTCAAAGTCAGCCAGGACTAGCATTCCAGGAAGATTCATAGTTTCATTTCTTTCTATCAAGTCTGATATTAGCCTAGTCGATTCACCTATGAATCTTCCTTTAATGAATCTCAGCTGACTTTCGGAGATTAATTTTGGAAGAACCTTTTTTAAGTCTATTTGCGATTGACGAAGAACCAATTTTCTGATCAACGCTTAGAGGAGATATTGGTCGCCAATTTTATATGTATGTGTTTGGTTTCCCTTCTTTTAGTATACATGTTATAACCCCCTGTCTCTGTGTGATTGATAGCTTTTCAATGGTATAATCGTAATTTAGAGAATTTACTAAGTATTGACCTAAATCGTTCCAAAAGGTTTCAAAGAATTCCGAAGTGAAGCCGTCTGAATCAGGTAACTTACGATTATTCATGTCCTGAAGTGATTTATAACATTCGGTCAGAGTTAGAGTGCATTCTAGAAATAAGTTATCCTCTGTATCAAGCTTTGTCAAAAAGGGGTTTTCTGAATCAAAAAATAAATTTTCCCCCAATTTCTCTTTTTTGTAATTTTGATTTATCTTGGATTTATAAAGTGTCTCGTAGAATTTACGTTGTTCTGTTAATATGTCCTTGATGTCTGTACATTCTGTCCCGTCGTCTCTTATCAGTTTGGGTATCATTTTTTTTCTCTGTATTATCTTTTTTCCAAATTGCAGAAATATTTAGTTGGCTTTTCACCTTCAACTTTCCAACGTGCTTTTGATCGTAATATCATACCCTGTACTTTCTTATTCCGTATATCTTGAAGCTCATTGGTTAACAAATCAATATGTTCTAACAGGTTTTCCTTTCCTTGCTCTAATTGCTCATTCAGAGTTTTTAATTCTTTTTCAATTACGGATTCTCTAGTTTGGGATTTTCGTTTCAGAAAGGATGAGTATGATATTGTCTTACATCTGATCATCAGAGTCAGGGTTTCCCAGAATAAATGGTCATTTATTTTTAAAACGGGTCTATTATTATTATTATTATTATTGTTAGTTTTGTTGTTATTATTATTATTATTATTATTATTATTATTGTTATTATTATTTACGTAATCATTATCATGTGAATATTGTATAACTGTATCTACAATAGTATCCTTTACAATTTGTATATACTCTGGATCGCTTAGAAGACTATTATTAAATTTCCAATAGTCTCGGCCTCTAGTTTGGTTTATGAATTTTAATGAGATTGTTACCGGTGCATGGTCTGATCTGTACATTAGCCCTATATCTACTTTTTGTCATGCGGCCTGCAAGTGAGCTGTAATCAAGAAGTAATCCAGTCGCAATAATTTTTTATGTGGACCTTTCCACGTATATCTTTTCTTACCAGGGTTTTCCAAACGCCATACATCATGCAGATCAAGTTTTTTCCATAAATGACTGAATACACTGGTTATTTTTAACATTATTTTGTTTTTTATAGTTTAGAGTTTCCATATCTTGATCTAAGGCTTCATTCCAGTCCCCTCCGATTGAGACTGATGTATTGGCCATAACTTCAATAGTATTGAAAAATTCCTTGTAGAAATTTGGCTCGTCATTATTGGGTCCGTATACCACCGCAATGGTTAGTCTTTCAGCCTGAATCATCACATCTAAAACGGCAAACTTTCCACCTGCATCAATGACTTTATTTTTAATTTCGTAGGAAAAATTGTTTCTGAATAAAATTGCTGAACCCCTTTTGTTACTGGAGTGTGAGGAGAAAACTGCCTCGAAGCCCCCTTCGTGCTTCCATGCATTTTCTGTCTCACGGGAAGAGTGTGTATCTACTAGGAATGTGACATCGTATGCATCTCTGTATCTCGAGAAGACATCTCTCCGCTTCACCCCGACAATGTACACTTCCAAATTTTAAATTATCGACGGTGGGTGCTTTGAATTCAAGTTACTGTGACCAATCGGCAAGGCAGATTGCTCTGTACATAAAACTCGAGATGAATAGATGAGATGTCCATGGAGGTATGCCAATATTTTTACATATTGTGGTAAACAAAAGCAATAACAAGGGGGCAAACACAGAAACAGGTGCCCCATAACCTTGTGAGTGTGTGGAATGCTTAAATGTATGAGGGGTGCAGAGAACCAGTAGAGACAGCAGAAGCACGAATATCTCTAACAGACTGTGATATCCGCGGTATAAATTATGAAAAACTGGATGGGTACAGGGAGGGTTGGGGGGGGGGGGGGAACCGACGACCGACTGAGTGAGTTTCATTCTCTGCTTACAATTGATTCCAAATCAGTTTTACAAAATATAAAAGGAGTACCTATATTTTCTGAATAACATAATAGATAGTACCACACTCTGGATGACTAATAAAATGTTTTCTTAATTATAAAAGATGTGGCTCTGCACATATCTTTTTCATCCATATGTACATACAGCTATTCACTTTCACAGACCAATTAAAGGAAGATATTTCCTGTCCTAAGCGTTAATGCTTATTCATTCAGTTCATTGTCAAATTACAGTCATGGCTGCCGTGAAGCAGCCATGAATCAATTTGACAATGAACTCAAGACATAGTCAAGCTTAAGAAATACGCCTAATAATAAGGCAGGACAAGTAATGTGTGGCTCTCCTGAGCTCATTGAGGGCAAAACACTCAGTCTTAAATAATTTGTATGAAAACCATAGATGTATGAGCATACATACATGCTACGATTGCACAATTATGTGCTCCGCATCACTTTCAAAACCCTTAAAAACTGGGTCAGTGATCAAGACTATGCCATGGGTGCTCATCAAATCATACTATGACTGCTAAATAGCAAATGATATTTGCGGTATAATTAATGAAAAATGGATGGGTAGAGGGAGGGTTGGAAAGAGAGAGAGGGGGAAGTTGAGAGAGAGAGGAACCGACGTCCGACTGAGTGAGTGAGTTTCATTCTCTGGTTACAATTGGTTTCAATTCAATATTGACCAAAATACTGTTTCCGACAGCGCTTGCACGTGATAAGGTAAATAATATTTGGTGAATCACAATGGATGGGGTAACGGATCTGATAATGATTTTTCGTTTGTTCGAAGGAGAATTCCTCTTTCTGATCAGGCACGAAAGTATGCAATCTACAACGAGGCTTTTTTTGCAATTAAATACCGCGCCACTACCATTCTGCAACGGTCTGTTGTGTTGAACTTTCAGTGGTTCGAAATCAGTAGTTTCAGCTGTACTTTCGAGCTATTTCAGAGTTTGAGATTTCAGGCTACGCGGAAAGCGCAGTGAGTACCCTCGCGATCTGAGGGCGCCAAATAGAGAAGAACAAGTCTCATTGCGCTAGAAGCAATCAGGGGTGAGCTTGGGTGGATGAGGATCAAGGACAGGATAGACCTGTTGAAGCTCGGTTATCTTAATTATTTGGTAAATCTCCCCGACAGCCGATGGTGTAAAGTAATGTTCCTGAGAATTTTCGACTCAAATATCAAAACGGGGTGGATGGTCCAAATGAGGGAGCTAGTAGAGAACTACTCATTGGAGATCTCGGACCTGGACGTTGGGGCAAACCAGTGTAAAAAAATCGTCAGAGAAAGGGTCATGGAGGATTGTAACCGTAATTGGCGAGAGGGGGTCAAATCAAAGAGGTCTTTGGGTGGCCTGCGTGATAAAGAGAAGCCAGGTTTTGAAGAGTACCTTGATGGCACCTTTGGGGGGTCACTGTTGTTCAAGCTGAGGTCGCGATCCCTGGAGCTGAGGGGAAAAATTGGGAAAGACGGTGAAAGGGAGTGCCAGATGTGTAACTTGGACATGGTGGAGACCCTGGAACACTTTCTTCTAGAATGCCCAAAGTATCAGCCTAAAAGAATGAGATTCACTGGGAGTATAATGGGGAAGTGGGATGGGAGAATGAAGGACATGTGGTCAGGGGGAGACTCAAAGGAGAGGGTTAATATGCTAATCGGAGAGATTGGGAAGAATGGGACAAGGGATATCATCAAGCAGTTCGTCTCCGAGTGTTGGGAGGAGAGGAGAAGCGTGGGAATAGGGAGGCAGTTGGGAGTACAGGGGTAACCATGGCCTTCTCGTCCGAGAACCGCGACAAATCAGCGGCTGCCGGCTGGCCAAAGTGTTATTATTATATTGTTATGAAATTTACCTTATCACTTGAATTGCGGTGGAAACGAATGAGCTGTGATGTGATAATACCTTTAAATGTATGTTGAGGGTAAAATGATTTTGTGTGCAACAATTGATGTGAATCAGTTGGTTTAAAATATACTTTATAATCTAAATGACCGGACGCCTGAAATTGCTTGCCTTTATACACGGTCTCATCGAGAAAGTCAACTTAACTTTCATCGATAATAGCTTTTAATTTAATGTTTGGATCATGAGTGTTCAAAATTTCTAAAAATTCATCAAAATCTTCTTTTGAATGTTCCCAAATAATAAAAATGTCGTCTAAATGCCTGAGATATACGAGAGGATGCTTTGCACATTTGCTTAAGGCATTTTCCTCCCATTCCGTTACAAAAATGCTTGCAAAATTAGGACTGAATCTTTTGCCCATAGGACAATCCATTATTTGTAAAAGTTTTTCTCCATTGAATTGAAAGTCATTACCTTTTAAGCTCAGCTCTAACAGATCCAAAATTTGTTCATTCAGGCGTTTTGCATCCGGATATTTTTCAAATGCATTTTTAACTGATTTAACACCTTTATCAATATCAATGTTCGTATACATACTGTCGATGTCCAAAGTAGCCAGAATTGCATTTTCCGATATTTTCAATTTCAAATTTTTTTACAGGAAATCCTGTGAAATTTTTAGATAGATCGCATAAGATTCCGAATTACAATCTGATACAATTGGCCTCCCGGGTGGAGTTACGTCATCCGTCCTTGAAGAACGATCCTTGCAGATCCTTGGTAGGATGTAAAATTGTCTTGTTTGAGCACTGAGCTCAGCTGTTAAATATTTCTATTGTTGTTTGGTTATGTGACCTTCGTCGAGGAGAAATTTTAAGATCTTATTGAATTTTTCGACATTACTAGGCCAAATAAGTGAATCTATTTTATTATAATGTTTTGTATTGCTGTGTTGTCTCATGACTTCCTTTATATAATTATCCCGAGATAGATCAACCACCGACCCAACTTTGTCGGCTGGATTAAGTACTAATTTCTTATTTTTTCGAAGTTTCGTAACCCTCCGTTCACCAGCTGTTAAATTATCTTTATCGGAGAGTATGTTCATGCTGAACACCTTTTGGAGGATTCGTTTGCTAGCCTCAGTAATTTCGGGATCTACTTCACTATCTGGAGGTGACCAACCAGATGATTCTGTAAAAAGAAGTTTCCGACCGCTGGAGTTTCTAAATCGGTCTGCTAATTTCATTTGCCTGAGAAAATTACAGTTATATGACGGTATATTTGTTTGATTCTCTTGGGTAGATAGGTCATTGGTACCAGACAGGTCAACCGCATTAATTAGTTCCTAATCCCACATCTGTTAGGCGGTTGTTACCTTTGCCTTTACTTATTTATTAATTAATTTATTTATTGATTTATTAGGGTTTAACGACACATTAACAGCCAGGGTCATATCATGTCGGTGACAGTTTTACGGGTGGAGGAAGCCGGAGTACCCGGAGAGAACCACCGAGCAACGACGAGCAGCTGTCAGCTCTCCAACATCGTAACTCTGAACTCTGCACCGCGGCACAAGCAGGGTTAGATTGGCTGAAAACATGCGCACCATCGATGTGCAGTACACCTTAGTACACAGCGTCATCGTGCCCCCATGTGGGCAATCGGGGTTAAGTGCCTTGCCCAAGGACACAACGCGGGAGAACGAATCAGGTGCTGAAATGGTCACACCCATCCAACTACTAACCGCGCTCGACGTTGCTTAACTTCGGTGATCTGACGAGAACCGGTTACCGCGACGCCACCCCCCCCCCCCCCTTTACTTAGTTTAAATCTAGATGGTTCAACCAGTGATCGTACATAATATTGGCGGTTCTCGATCCTTTGCAACATCAAACTTCGCGTAATCAATTTTTGGTATAACGTTAACGCCCTTCACTTTCCGAATGGTTTCATTGATGATGCTCAAGGTTCTCCTCTCAGCCTGAGGGAGTTTTTGCGAAAAGTTTAGTTCAGCGAAATAAATTTTTGCTGATCTAAACTTGACCCTGATATCGCTAAGCATATTCCGCAACTGCTTAACTACGTGATCAGAATTATCATTTCGAGAATTCACGCCAATATTTAATAATATTTTTTGGGGACTAGTCTAGCCCGGCCCTCTCCATAGATAAAATAACGAATGTGCTGATATTGATTCTATAGACAATTGCAACTAGATGGCGAGGTGAATAATGACCAGAGGAAAACGGATCGATGCGATAATTACGAGGAGTTGTATGGACTAGCATCAAAATAGAATATATGGCAGGTGATGTCTTGTCATCCATGCCGACAGTGGCAGGTCATTTCAGTGATCGAGAATGTTAGTTAGAATGCAGGCCCGCCCGAAGCTAGTGTGTGTTCCGGGGGCGGTCCTCCACCCTTCGCCACCAGCATGACTATATGTCTGTCAGAATTTTTTGGAGTCGGTTGGGACAAGTAATTGTTCGAACGCCAAAGTTTTCTCTGAAAGCACTAATTTGAAAAAGTGGTCATTTGGCGAATCCACAATTTTCATAATGCAAAAATAACCTAATTTTCAAATATCTTTTGCATGAGATGCTGGACGATTCGACAAATGGACCATTCGGCACCGAAACGATTAGGCACCTGCATTGGATGATTCGGTACCCGCGTTGTGTGATTCGGCACTTGAGTTTGGACGATTCCATTCGTCACTCGGTATTGGACGATCCCGCACATTGAAAAATCATGTTCTGTATAATTTTTGTCATTTATTTCTTAGTAATACATGTAAATTCAAAATAAATGAGAAAACATATATAGATGTGTAAAACTAATTTTCTGCCTGATTAGGTTCAGCCGGGAATCATTCAAAATATGAATAATTCCCGTTACCGGTTCAGACCACGAGGAGATGCTAAACAGGACTTTGTGAACCTTCTTAAATAAAAGAAACGTAATTTGATTTGTTCACCTAGTGATAAAAGAGGCATGAGTTTGACTAGTTTCTGTCCAACTAAAAATAAAAATGTTTCGATTACTTTCTGTTTTTTGGAAAAAACGGGAAAATCAATAATTAGTTACTGTTTTTTTTTCTGGAAAAGAAAGTTAGTTAATCTACTAATTAACATGATACCATCACGGCCCATATAAACCTGCACACTTTCTCACCATCTGACGAGATAGTGCGTGACCTGCTGTTCCCACATTAAGTAATTTTAAAGGTTATGATTTTCCGAGGCTTATTGAAATTGCTACAATTTGCACCAGTGTTTGTAATTGGGCGTTGGAGCATTACTGACTAATGCGCATATAAATGCCATGACCTCGGGTAAACAAATTTAACTTTTACACTGTCAAGCTTGTTCTTGGCTGGTGAAAAAGGGATTCTAGAAGTCTAGAAATACTAGAAAGGGATACCACGGACTGTGAGTCTGGTGGATGATGGAATGCGTTTGTGTGCTAGTGCACAATCTGCCACTGTGTACACATCACCTGTTGGACGTACCAATATGTGCGCACAACACATGCAGCACATGCGACGAAAAAAGGATGCTGCGTGGTATGAGGTAGGACTCTGTGTGTGTGTGTGGGGGGGGGGAGTCGATGTGTGGGGCGGAGGGGGGGGGGTGTTTGTTGTGTGTGGATAAAGGTGAGAGTGTGATCACAAGTAGTATATTTTACATTTTATTTATAAATGTTTCCAGAAGAGAATTTGTTTGTTGTGATATTCTCTCGGGGGGTTCTAGAAACTTTTCATCTCGAGTTCAATAAACTGCTTGAAATCTTTAAGTTGTATCTTTTGCTTGCTTTTTCTGTTTCTGGGTTTTAGGGATTTTTGCTGGTTCAGTAAGAGAAAATATTAAACACAACTTCATTTATTCATTTCTAACAAAGGGCTCACTAGCCCTTCGCATTCACAGCATTAATAATAACACTTTGGCCAGTTGCCGATTTGTCGGATGAGAAGGCCTTGGTTATCCCTGTACTCCCGACTGCCTCCCTATTCCCACGCTTCTTTTCTCCTCTCAACACTTGGAGACGTACTGCTTGATGACATCCCTTGCCTCATTCTTCCCAATCTCTACGATTAGCATATTAACCCTATCCTTTGAGTCTCCCACTAACCACATGTCCTTCATTCTCCCATCTCACTTCCCCATTATACTCCCAGTGAATCTTATTCTTTTAGACTGGTATTTTGAGCATTCTAAAAGAAAGTGTTCCAGGGTCTCCAATACGCCGAAAATACATATCTGGCACTACTTTTCACTATTTTTCCCCTCAGCTCACGGGACCGCGATCTCAGCTTGAACAACAGTGACCCACCCCAAAAGGTGCCATCAAGGTACTCTTCAAAACCAGGCTTCTCTTTATCATGCAGGCCACCCAAAGACCTCTTTGATTTGACTCCCTCTCGCCAAGTACTGTTGCCATCCTCCATGACCGTTTCTCTGACGATTTTTTTTACCCTGGTTTACCCCAACGTCTAGGTCCGAGATCTCTAATGAGTAGTTCTCTATTAGCTCCCTCACTTGGACAATCCACATTGTCTTGATATTTGAGTTGAAAATTCTCAGGAACATTACTTTACACCATCGGCTGTCAGGGAGATTTACCAAATAATTAAGATAACCTAGTTCCAATAGGTCTATATCATGTCCTTGATCCTCATCCACCCAAGCTCACCCCTGATGGCTTCTGGTGCTACGACATTACTCGACCCCGTTATCCATCGGCCTGATTGTTCTGTGGGATTTCCAAGCTCTTTACAGCCGTCTGGTTTAGGTGTACCACTTCCGTACCGTATGTTAAACTTGGCTGACCCACCATTTCCCAAATGGTTATCTCCACGAAAACCTTATTGAAACTGTTTCTCCCAATAAGTTTCATTTGGTTAAGGATTCGCTTTCCCTTCAGAGTCAATTTATTTGTGTGATGTCGGTAGATGCCTCTTCCTGTGATGTTTATATTTACCCCCAGGTACTCGTAGTCACCTGCCTCTCCTACACTAAGACGTTTACTGCTACCTTCCGGAATACAGAACTCCCCTACTCTCCACCTTCGAGTGGGCTTCACTTTGCGGCCCACAGGTATAACTTTGCTCTTGCCTTCATTAAGTTCGAGTCTCCATTTGCGCCCATACTTCCCAACAATTCCCAGCATTTTCGCTAGCCCCTCTTCGCTTTCTGACACTAGCACCATATCGTCTGCAAAAAATAGCCCTGGGATCTTCGAAGTCCCCAACTGCTACCCCCTCGTCGCAGGAGTTCATCTCCTAAACCTTTGATGTGCAATGCAAAAAGGATTGGCGAAAGGATACACCCCTGTTTTGGGCACACGTTTTATGTTTCCCAGGCTAAGTTCACTCTGTACATCTTTATATAATACTTTCGTAATTCCAACAAACTCGCCTCCCAAGCCCAGAGCCTCAAGCTTGCGCCACATACCTTCCCTCCATACTCTATCGTATGCCCTTTTAACATCCAAAAAAGGCCGTAAACATCTTTTTCTTTTTTGCTTTCGCGGATTCTATCATTTGAGATAGCGTGAAAAGATGGTCAATGACTCTCCTTCCCTTCCTGAAGCCATTCTGGATCTCTTCCAAAAAAACCCTTCTCCCCAATTACCTCCTCTAATCTCCCATACAGGACTTTACTGAAAACTTTTACAATGTTGCTACTGACAGAGATCCCTCGATAATTATCCAAAACGTCTTTTTCCCGCTATTTGTGAATAAATGTCACTTTGCTTTCTCTCCAGCATTACTGATGACAATACATGATAAATTCACAGGTGAGTCATTATCACAAATTAACCCCCTGCACACTGATGTCAAAATATCTAAAGTTCAAGGTGCAAATTTTCCCCATAATGCAACTAGAAATTTAACCAATTCAATCTTGTTTGACAGAGCTCATTGAGCTCTGTCAAACAAGATTGAATTGGTTAAATTCCCAGTTGCATTATGGGGAAACATGGCTTCTTGAAATTTGGATATTTTGAGATCAGAGTGAAGGGAGTCAACTGGGCTACTGGTTCGTTTTATAATTTCGGCTGCTGTCACTACAGTACAGTTCAATTAATCTGGTGTACAGTAATATTCCAGTCTAATTCATTCCCAACATCTTCCGGGGCACAAAAAATTGAAAAGTGTAAGAAACAAATCACAAAAAACTGATAATTCCACAAAAGTCACAATAGAAACGAGAATGTTGATTGCTTGTCCCAAAGGTAACTAACAATCGACATCCTAAATATGTTTAACTCCTTTCAATCAGAATCAATGGCTGAACATAGGTTCTTAATGTGTTCTCTAGCCCTCATTGCTGCTCGTCTTTTGGGGCGAGTAATGGTACTGCGTGGTGGAATCATCTGTTCACACTGTTCGGAGTTAAAAGAAACAGATTCACTGCTGACTTCTAGAGGATATAACTTAACAATCGGTCTGTTAGTAACACCTGTGCTGGTACGTCACTAATCTAGAGTGGCCATCATTACCTTTGTGTAAGGCAGTGATTAAACCCAACTTCCACTTTATTCTTGAACAGTCATCATGAATTTGTTGTACAACTTCCCCAACCTTAACAGTTTCAGAATGATGTTTGCTTTTATTGTAATGTTCTCGCAACGAAATCGAGTAATCATTGTTCCACTGTTTCCAAAACGTCTGCAAAACAAAGGCTAAGTGTTTGCTTTGTTTTGACAATTCACTGTCCGAATAGTTAATGTCTATTTAATCCTCATGGTCCGTATAGTTATGAGGGAATGTGAGTATGTTTCTTCCAAGCATTAACTTGGATGGTGTTACAGGTTCAGAGTCATCAATGTCAGACGAAATAAATGTTAATGGTCTGTCATAGATAGATGCTTCGATGTCTGTAACAACTGTCACAAGTTCAGTGTAGTTCAACTGTCTATTTCCTAACACATTTTTAAAGTGGTTTTTGTTAAGCCAATAAATCTTTCCCAAAAGCCACCATACCAGGGCGCCTTTTGTGGTATAAACAACCAATCAATGTTTTTGTTTAATAATTCACGAGTAAGTCTGGGATGTGATAGTAACGCTTTTAAATGGGTAGAAGTAGCTTCAAATGTTTTGGCAATGTCTAATATAATTTTTTGAGGTAATCCGCGCCCACTCACAAATCGTCGAAAATAATGTAGAAATGACTCTACTCATAAATCAGGGATCACTTCAATGGTGTACAGCTCGAGTGACTGCACACGTGAATAAACAAATGTATACCTTTTGAGGGTGATCAGAGATATACAAGTGACGTGTAAAATCAACACCAGTTATTTTAAATGGTTTTGATTCTTGCACTCGTATGTTTGGCAAATGTGGCGTGATAGGTGAAATATAAGGTTTACTTATCACCTTTTTACATTGAACACAACGTCTCAAAAGTTGTTTTACAACTTGTCGAATACGGGGTACCCAGAATTCTTGTCTTATGGATGCAACAGTATGATTCACTCCAGAATGCAATATCAACTCATAATGACATCTAACTATTCTAATGATCCTGACTCTTACAGAATACATAGAGAGTAATCGCTTGACTGGACTGGTTACGTGAAATAATTCATGAGAGGTGGGGGACGTTGTACAAACACGAGTGTGCGAATGCGCACGGGCGTTTTACAATATAGTCCCTCGCCTCGAATGAATTGTTTCACGTAACCAGTCCAGTTAAGCGATTACTCTATTTATTACTTTTCACTATTAACGATAATTATATTATTTAATCCATTACCTAACGTAACGGCCAAAAACAGCCAGCGCAATTGCCAAAACTCGCCAATTAATTTTCATTATTTTTTTCATTTTTTTTGTCTCTAAAACATAGGTTATGCCCCCTCATTGGAACGAGCTCGTCGAGCTCGTTCCAATGAGGGGCCATAACCTATGTTTTTGAGACAATAAAATGAAAATAATAGTTATTCAAGAATTGTTTCGCAAGTGTCGTCTGGTTTTCATGTTAGGTAAAGGGTTAAAAAAAAAAGCAAAACAAAAAACAAAACAAAAAACAATGAAGTCCCCATTACACCGGCAAAGTGTCTTTGTTTGCGCGCACGGATACATAACACAACTCCGATAATATCGACTATAATAATCCATACTGTTACGAATGCTCTATTTAGAACAGGCAGAATATTTTCAGATAATTATGTGGCTATGAATTTTCAAGATTATACCAACTTAGCGCTTTCCAATAATAATAATAATAATAATAATAACTCTTTGGCCAGCCGCTGATTTGTCGCGGTCCTCATAAGAGAAGGCCATCATTCCCCCTGCACCCCACCCCCTCTTCCCCTCCTCTCCTCCCAGCATTCAGATATAAACTGCTTAATAGTGTCCCTCACTTCCTCTTTTTCAATTTCTTCAATAAGCATTCCTACCCTCTCCCTCGTGTCCCCCTTCAGCCATCTATCCTTTGTTTCTTCACCCCACTTCTGCATTATTCTTCCAGTAAATTTTATTCTATGAGGTATATACTGTGGGCATTCCAAGAGAAAATGTTCCAGGGTCTCCACTACTCCAGAGTGGCACATTTGGCATCCCTTTTCCCCATCTCTCCCAATTTTTCCCCGAAGCTCCAGTGATCTTGATCTCAGTTTGAACAGCAGTGACCCTCCAAAGGTGCCATCTAGGTACTTCTCAAAAGCTGGCTTTTCTTTATATTGTAACCCCTGCAGTGATCTTTTCACGCTAACCCCTGCTCGCCAGTTTCGATTGCAGTCTTCCATGACTCTCTCTTTGACAAACCTTTTGCCTTCTTTCATTCCTACTTCTATGTTTGTGACCTCTATAGAGTAATTGTCCATTAGTTCCCTCACATGTTTTGACCACCCCGTTTCTATATTAGAATTCCAAATGGTATCGAGCATCAATTTGCACCACCGGTTGTCAGGCAGGTTTCTCAAGTAGTTAAAGTAACACAGTTTTCCCAAATCTACCCTGTCCTTGATTTTCATCCACCCAAGCTCCCCCCTTACTGCTTCCAAAGCTGCAGCATTACTCGACCCTGTTATCCATCTGCCGGCATCATTTTGAGTATTTTCCAACTTCTTAATAACGGTTTGGTTTAATGGAATCACGTCCGTGCCATACGTTATACTTGGTAAACCCACCCTCTCCCACAGTGTTTTCCCCACAAAGACCTTGTTGAAACTATTTTTCCCTAAAAGTTTTAGTTGGTTCAGAATTCTTTTCCCCTTCAGAATCAGTTTGGCTGAGTAATTTCTGTACACCCCTCTTCCCTTTATATTTATGCTTACCCCTAGATACTCATACTCTCCCGTTTCTCCTACAGTGATTTGTTTGCTTTCGCCTTCGGGGATTGAGAACTCCCCCACTCTCCATCTCTTCGTCATATCTACCTTGCGTCCAACGGGTATTACCTTGCTTTTATTTTCATTTAGTTCGAGCCGCCAAGTGTTCCCATATCTACCAACAATTTCCAGCAGTTTCTCTAGCCCCTGTTCAGTTCTAGACATTAACACCATGTCGTCCGCAAAGAATAAGCCTGGTATCTTTATGTCTCCAACATTTACCCCCTCCGCACTCTGAATTAGTTCGTCCCCTAAATCTTTAACATACAATGCAAACAAAATCGGTGAAAAGATACACCCCTGCTTGAGGCCTATATCCATAGGGACTCGTTTTGTAGTGATACTCCCTAGACTGAGTTGGCTTTGCACATCTGTATACAGTGCTTTCATGATTCCCACAAAGTCACCCCCCAGTCCGATGCCCTCGAGCTTTCGCCACATACCTTCCCTCCACACTCGGTCGTACGCTTTTTTCACATCTAGAAATGCCAGAAACATATTTTTCTTTTCAGCCTTTGTTGATTCTATCAGTTGGGTGAGTGTAAATAGGTGACCAGTGACTCTTCGTCCTTTCCTGAAACCATTTTGAATTTCTCCTAAAAAACCTTTCTCTTCAATAACTTCCTCTAGTCTACCGTATATGACCTTACAGAATACTTTTCCGATGTTACTACTAACTGATATCCCCCTATAGTTATCTAGAACTTCCTTATCCCCCTTTTTGTGTATGAACGACACCTTACTTTCCCTCCACTCTCTGGGGACCTCTTGCTTTCGCAGAGCCAGATTGAAAAGGTTTGTCAGGACTTCAATAAGTGCCTCCCCTCCATTTTTGAGGAATTCGTTCGGAATTTCATCAGTCCCTCCCGCTTTACCATTTTTTAATTTCGAGACCACGTTCCGCACTTCTTCTGCCGTTATTTCGCTACATACACGATTGGATAGGTTCTCCTCCACCAGTGTATTTCTTTTTGGTGGGGACCCACTGCCCCATCGCCTATCGTTTATCTTTTTCCAGTGCTTGACTAACTCTGAAGCGATACGGCCTTTATCTTCTGTACTTTCCCCATCCACTTTGATACTCTGCACACTACTTTTCCCCCGTTTATTTACCCAGTTCCAAAATACGTTTGAGCTCGAACCCCCCGTTTTCTTTATTGTTCTGGCAAGACTGCAATTGCGCTCCTTCCTATTATTATTCTTTATCTCATTCACCTTTTTCCGTGCCAGTTCATATTCTCCTTTCATTAGTCTCGTGTCATTGTTATCCACCCCTTTAAGCTTCCTACTTCTTCTGTAAGCAGCGCATTTCACCTTCCTTTCTTTTATAGCCTTTTTCAGTCCCTCGTTAACCCTGTATCCAAGCTCTCTCGTTGGGACCCTCACCCTTCCTATACACTCCTTCCCTGCCTCTGTTAGGCTATTTACTATGCCATCTGAAATACTCTGGACATTTGCATCCCTAGGTATACATTCAAGATTTGGTTTTAGTTTTTCCCGAAACTGCTTCCAGTCGGCTCCTTGTTTTAGTCCCCAAACTTCCTTGAAGGTATTTCTGTCTCTATTCGTCTTTTTGCCCATAATCTTAACTGTTATCAGGTTGTGATCACTACCCAAGTCATTTTTTCCCTCGTCATCTATTTCTACATCTATAACCTCCCTCCATACGCTAATGTCAGTGAGTATATAATCAATTATTGTTTTCTTATCGTTCCTCTCCCAGGTCCATTTACCCTTACATTTCGCATCCCTGTTCAGGATCTTTAAACCAAGCTCTTTTGATAGGTCCAACATCTTCCTCCCATTCGTGCTAATTTTCCTATCACCTCCCTGTATGCCCTCCTCCTTATCCCCGATGTGCCCATTGAAGTCCCCCATTAGGACAATACTGAACTCTCTGCTCCCAAGCTCTGTGATATTCGATCTAAGAGTTGTATATATTGAATCATTCCACTCGGGCTTACTTCCCTCCACTGCTAAGTATACAACACCAACGGCAACACTCCTGCTTCCTAACTTGATTTTTGCCCAGACTATTTCGTTGGATACTGGAATATGAGTCCTTGCTTCTGTGAGATCTGTAATCAATGAGGGCTGTAATTCCTCTTTAGCGTAGATGCCAACACCCCCACCCCGTTTCTGACCCTCAGTTCGCCCAGCTCCTATCCACACGCAACCCTTCATCTGATCAACCCGCTCATCCCGTCGTATCCACGTCTCACTTAGACCCATTATATAGAAGTCTCCTTCGTCCATCATTGTTGATATTTCGCTTACTTTCTTGTGCAGACCCTGGATGTTGCAGTACCCAAACTTAATGAATCTTTGTTTTTTTGTCATCACTGGCACATTAGTATAACCCTGGTATGTCCCTGTATTGTGCATGTTTGTTGTTCTTCCTATGTTCCCAGCATTTGTGCCACTCTGGGTTACCGGCTGTGGTCCCCTACCCCCCTTTTCTCCAAAAAAGGCCCAGCCACCTGTAAGATTTTTTGGCCCAACAGGTCTGTACCCATCCTACTTAAATGCAATCCGTCTCGCCCATACAACTCTCCTTGTCCCCATAATGAATCCCAGTGGTCAATGAAATGTACTCCCAAGTCTTTGCAGTGCTCTTCCAGCTCCTCGTTTAGTGCCATAATCCGTGAGTTCCTCTCATTCCCACCACCCATAACGGGGAGCACCCCTGAAACGATGATCCGAGCATTCCTGCTAAGTAGCTTACTAATTAGGTCCTTGTATGTGTCCACCAAACGAACTGATTTCCTCTCCCTGATGTTATTGGACCCCACATGTAATACCACTACCGGATCAGGCCCCGACCCAGCTACAATACCGTCCACTCTATCCCTCAGGTCCTCCACTTTAGCCCCCGGAAAGCACAGAACTGTTCTATTTTTACTGTCCGGACCACAGACAACCTTGTCGATCCCCCGAACTATGCTACTTCCCGCAACCACCAACTTACTTTTGGACCTCGCCCTATTTATCTCCTCTAGTCTCCTATTGTTTACAGCGTCCTCTTCCTCTCCAACACCCCCACTCGGAATCAATATCGGTATCGGTATCTTTGACCTAGGATTACTCCTATCCTTGTCCCTCCGTCTCTTTCCAGGCCCTGAGCTACCTGGACTACTCCCCTGGTCTTCCCCCGGATCCCTCCTCCTTTTTCCTGGCCTAGACCCCAAGCTACTATCTGTTGCAACTACCTCCATCTCCTCCTCTGTCTCTTCCGAATCGAGCACATCAAATCTGTTTCTGGTGCTGCACTCCCCACTGCCTTTGGAATTTACACCCCTATCTACCTGCTTCTCTGGCCCCCCTTTCCTACCACTTTTGGTAGTCCACGCCAAACGCTTTACAGCATTGCTCCGGCCTGGGCCCCCTCATCTGTCCTACGTACTTTTCTAGCAGCCCCCACCTCATCACCTACCTCATTCACATCAAAGGTTCTACCCCCATGTTTCCTCTTGGAACCACCGACAACCTTCCATCCTTCTCGGAAAGCCACTTTCACAGGCGTAACTCCAGACAGCCCCGCCCTACCAAGTTTTCCCTTCAGCTCAGCAATCTCCCCCTCAAACTTAACAATTGTCTCAAGTAGGCGGAGGATTTCCTGACAGAACAGTACCGGCGGACTGGGTTGCTGAATGACTACAGTGAAATATTGTAGTTGTTTTTGTCGGTATCCTTCAGATACAGCTCCAACCCTGTAGTCAACTATACCGATAAATCTAGTGGTAAACACCGCGGGTAGGGTCTTACTTAGCTGAGGACTCCCAACGTTTTGCATCATTCAGTGGGGAGCTCTCTGTGGGAGCTTCGCACGGAATGACGTCGTGATTTGTGGCTGTCAGTGGGGGAGAAGTATGACAGGAATTGTGTCGTGGTTATCCAGTGACCCATCTCCGCTGGTGCTGTATATGTCTGGACATATTCTCGTCTCTTGGCAGGTAGACAAGCTAGCTGCACCAAGCCACCAGCATCCAAGTACAAATGAACTGTTGTCTAATAGTCCGATTCCAATGCTGCACAGTATAATCCCTGGGAGACGACAGGTAGACAGCCAATCTGGCTATGTCGTCTCCCTGCGGTATACATGCATAGTTGATCTCTTGTTTGTATTGTATAAATGTACATATCTATATTGCTGTATACCGCTAAATAAAATTCATTCATCCATTAACACAATTGTTGATTGCATAATTCACTTGTGAAGTTATCGTTTATAATCAAACCCGGAAATCCCAGTAAAACTCACTTTGGAAAGTAATACACAAAACATTGTTTTATTCTTGTTGATATTATATGATGCTTTGTAACTTACATTATCACTTGGTGTGAAATGTTTTGTAGTTGTTACCATGACAGATACTTTAGGATTTTGTGAACACTCATTTTCAACAGCTTGTAAAATTTCGATTTCTTGAAATAGAAAATCTCTCATTTCATTCAACGTGAATTGTCGGTTACTATGTGATCGCACAATGTTACTTCGTATGGAAAATGGAAGTTTATTTGTGACAACCGAAACAAACATATCACCATAAGAATCAGTTTTTTTCATCAAGAGCATCTAAAGATCTTATGTGTGATTCCATATTGCCTCTAACTGTACACAGACTTATTATAATATAATACTGTTCTGTTGTGCAGGAAGTGATACCAGTGCCTGTAAGTGAGCATTTATGATTTTATGTTTCTGTCCATATCGTTGCTGGAGCAGTTCAATGGAACGGAGATAGTTTTCTGTGAGAGTTAAACCACCCAGACACAATGCTGCAGGTCCCTTCAGTAATGATTTAAGATACTGAAATTTTTGAACAAGTGGTATTTATGAATCGGGTACAGTATGTACAACAGAACTGAATGAGTCCCAGAATGGTTGCCATTCCATCAAATTACCATCAAAAGAGGGAAGAGTCAATTTTGGAAAATTAGTTTTTTTGGCAACTGTTAGAGCCGAAATCATGTGGAACAAACTGTTTGTTATCCCTTTGTTTATTATCCTGTAAATATTGTTCATAAAAGCACTTTTCTGTCCTGAATTTGCGTCAAATGTTCATCAGCTTCATTAGAAACATCCATATATATCGAGATTATTACCATTATGTGGATTTATTTATTTATTTATTGGTGGTTAAGGTCACATACTTCTGCACAATGGCTAATCATGACCACGACAGTTTTACGGGTGGAGGAAGCCGGAGTACCCGGAGAGAACCACCGAGCAACGGCGAGCAACTGTCAGCTCCCCCAACATACTAACTCCACACAAGCAGGGTTAGCATTGGTTGAAGACAAGTGCACCATTGACGTGCAGTACGCCTTAGTACACAGCGTCACTGTGTCCCCACATGGTCAGTGGGGGTGAGGCGTCTTGTCCAAGGACACAACGCGGTTGCCGCAGGTGTGATTCGAACCGAGGACCTCTCGGCTTGCAGCCTGCACCTCTACCTACTGAGCCGTGATCTGCCCTTAGAACCCGGAGCTCGACTCGGATACATATTTTGTAGATCCACATAATGGTAATAATCATTTTATCTTGCAATATATTGGGGGTAAGTCAAGAATGTAGACGAATATATAACGGACTATTTATTCGTACGGATGAACAAAAAGAAAAAAAATGGAACTTACGCGAAAGGAACGTGCTTGTATCCGACCCCCTGATACAAACATCTGTATCGCGGGGTCAGATACACGACAGTTGCGGAGTTAATACAGACAAAATACATGTTGATTGTAAGATAAAAGTTATCATCGTCAATATAAGATAACATATTTTCAGTGATATCAGCTTGAAGTTCAATTTTTTTCAATCACAAGAGAATCAGTCTTTCCAATTTCTATAAATCTGGCTTCTGTGTAGTTTGAATGTTAACAATTTCATCAGCATCGTTTATAAGCCTTCTGGTGTGTCCACGCTGGGCAGTTCTTTTCCTTTGTAAAGCCAGCTATTCATTAGAATCAATTTCTAAAAGTGGAGGCTCGAGGGACCAAAATGTGAAGGATTTTTTGCTGGTTCAGTAAGAGGAAATATTAAACACAACTTCATTTATTCGTTTCTAACAGAGGACTCCCTAGCCTTTCATATTCACCACATTACTGATGACAATACATGATATTTTCACAGGTGAGTGATTGTCACAAATTCATTGGGCTGTTGGTCAGTTTTGTTATTTCTGCTGCTGTTACTACAGTACATTTCAAATTAATCTGGTGTACAGTAATATTCCAGTCCAATTCCCAACACTGGGTTGGTTTGCCGGCGATATTCCAACTTCACAATCATCGTTCACATGCTTATCGTCATCCATGGCGACCGAACTCGTTGATACACGTGGTTCATCCGAAGTTTTTGATGGAACGTGATGGGAAAGTGAGCTCTTAACAAAAAGAGGGTTTACAGTGGGATCTCCTTGCAAAAGCTCAGACATTATAAGTAGGTGATAATTGCCGATTCCAGACCACTTTGTACATGTACCGTACACGTACACGTACATGGTGCGTTTGCCATCGTAGGATTCAGTGTTAAATCGCGTGCTTGTTCACAAAAAATGTCGTTTTTTATGGTGGTCCAGAATCGGCTATTATTTTGAGGCTCACTGATCGCACTTTTAACGTTCAAATACCCGTTGGCGAACGTGTCGAATGTACACGTCGCTCAAAAAAGTGAAAAATGTACGAAATTGTACATAAAAATTTTCTTAAAAATTTTTGTCGACGTTCCCATCGTGGATTAGACCTTCAATCTATCGTTGGTGAACGCGAGCAAAAAACGCTTTGCCGTTTCCAGACCAGCATAAAAAAACGGTTTGCCGATTCTGGACCAGTGGTCCAGAATCGGCTATTGTTTTTGAGGCTCGATTTTCAACGCTTTCAGAGGCAAACGCATTTATAGAGGTTTTATCATGTAAAATGTTTTTCCTCAACTGGTTTTTAGTTATTATATTAAAGACAGAAGATTTTTATTTACTTAAAACATAAAAATAATTATACATTTAATTTTGAAAATAATAAATAACTCACATTAGCATACTCAAAGGAAAGATTAATAATTTAAAAACGAAAAAAATGTTTTTACAGATGGATGCTAAACGTCGAGATCAGCTTTTAATTTAAACAAATATGAACGTGTCAAGAAGAGCATTCAATTGGCTGACAGAAGCAGACGTCTTGGAGAGATGGAACATAGACGCGAAGCCACAAAAATATTTAAACCCATGATGGAGGTTCAAGAGCGAAGCAAGAAGGAGATAGTTGAAGAATTGAGACCCATAAAAGAGAGTTCTTTGAGAATGGGTTCGTTGCCCAGTAGTTTTACAAAACAGTATTCCTTTCAATCTACACTGGATTACGTTCCCATGAGAATCGAAACCGATGTGAGCGAGAGCGACGATACAGCTTCGACTATCACCACTGATAGCGTCGCGTCGTCCGAGGATGGTGGTAAGAGAGATCTGTTGTATGGAATTTATAAGGATTCGGAAGGTAGAACTTTTGTGGGCGACACAGAAGTGGAAATGGATGATGATAATTTAATCGTCGGTTCGAATAAGTATAAAATAACTGATGGACTGCTCAAATTGCTCCTTTTCGACAAGCCTAGTGATTACACGGAACAGGATTTCGACAATTACGGCGACATTCTGGTTCAGACCCACGCCATGAAGAGAAATAACGATGCCAGAGAGACGAGACCCAAAGCCAACAGAGGTTACAAGTGGACGAAAGTGGTGAAACCCATATGGGATATGAATAAGAAGTTCGTCGAATCGGTGACTGGCAAAGGGGTGAAAACCACCTTTCTTCCGAGCGATTCTGACGCTCTGTCTCAGAGATTGAGTTTGTTGATGGCAAGTAGACGTGCTGGTAACACAGAATTAGATAATGAAATAGTTACTATATGTGACGAATTGTTAAGACAGAAGGTTTTGAATAAAAACCATTATAAAAGGTTGATGAACGAATTGAAGGATTGATGTATATAATAAGTAGAGAGAAACAAACAAACAAAATATATAAAATAAAATAGTAAATTTTACACTAGAATAATAAAAGTATTTAAACACCAAACGATTTACCAGTGAAAACAAAATATATATTATAAAATAAAAAATATGTTGGTGATAAAGAACAGGGGATATGTTAAAACTTACGTTCAAGGCGGTTCTAACATCGTCGATTCTATAATGCGAGCGTTCACGAGTGATGCAGGTAGAAAACTCGCATCGACCACGCTTGAGGTTGGTAAGAAGACGGCTTTGGATGCTGGTAAGAAAGCCGCTTCCGAAGCCAGTGGTAGGATAGCTTCTGTGGCTGGCAAGAGGGCAGCCGACGTGTTGATCGACAAGTTGATCAGTCCACCGGCAAGCTACATTAGAGCGAACACCGAAAAGTTGGAAAGATTTTAAGGATGCTGTGGTACCCATACAAGATTTAGCCAAAATGATGAGTGGATCTGGATTGAAGAAAACTCGCGACGGTGTAATATAAATAAATAATAATATTAAAAACTAAGTTTGATAAAACATAAAATTGTGTTTGAAAAAATCTAAAATAACAACAACAAAAAATAAACAAAGATGAACATTAAAGATATGTCTTGGAATGACGCCGCGACTAAGAGGTCGAATAATGAGTTCTTTCCCAAAAGCATAAGAGGCTTGATAGTGGGAAAATCGAATTGTGGAAAGACCAATCTGTTGATGAATCTGTTGTCCCGACCCGACTGGTTGGATTACGACAGATTGTTTGTGCTTGGCAAGAGCTTGTTTCAACCCGAAAACAGATTGCTTCGAGAATGCATGGATCGTAGATTGCCTAAGGACGTCATAGCCAGAATCTTTGACAGTAGGGAGGCATTTGACAAAAGTGAAGCTTCTCTTTCAACCATTTTGGACGGTGCGGCGATGGAATTGATGAAGAGAAATGCATCTTCGAACGTCGAGTGTCGATTTTATGAGAATGCTAGCGACGTTCCGGATCCTAGAGAATTGAAATCGGAAGATAAGAATCTCATGATTTTCGACAATCTGCTTTTGGAGAGACAGAACCGATGCGAATCGTATTATGTTAGGGGTCGTCACGGCAACATGGACTGTTTCTACCTGTCGCAGAATTATTTTCGATTGCGCAGACAGACGATAAGGGAGAACGCTAATTTTCTATGTCTCTTTCGCCAAGATCTCAAGAATCTCAATCACACCTACAGCGATCACGTCACAAACGACATGAGTGCGGCGGAATTCAGGAGATTCTGTAAGAGGGTTTGGGATGGAGGACTTTACAATTTCGTCGTGATCGATTTGACAAGCGAATTTAATCGTGGAAAATATCGGTGCGGCATTCGACACGTTTTATGTTTCTGATGATAATAAGATAGAGCGTAAAAATAAAAATTAGAAAATAATAAATCTTCAAATAATTAGTTTTGAAAAAATAAAAATAAAGTTAAATATAATATTCGAACAAGGAAAATTGTTAGAACGGATAGCCAAGAATACGGCTGCAAAACAATCCATTCAAATCGTGGTGAGTGGCGATTCAACTCGATTCGTGACGAAAATTCGAACCTTCCATTGAATTGAATAGAGAGAAAAGATATGAGATGGCGTTGGTGATTCTGGAGACTTATTATTCCTTTCCCAACGTCACCGAAAAGAATAACTTGTTCAAGTATTCAGACGGAGTGGATTGGTTGGAGATTCGAATTCCCAAAGGAAGTTACGACATAGACGATTTGAACAATTACATTCAAATGCAAATGAAGACAGATGGAAAGGGAAGCAACAAGATCAGACTCGCTCCCAACCCTAATACCTTACAGACGATGTTGGATTTGGAAGATAATTTTCGAGTGGATTTCAGCACGGATGATTCTATAGGCAAGATGCTGGGATTCGATCGAAAGATGTATCGAGGCCATGCGGCATCTGAAAATACGGTTGACATTCTCGCAGGCAATAGCATTCTGGTGAACGTGGATGTGATTGCTGGAAGCTACGTGAATGATAGCGTTCAACCGACGACCTATTCCTTCTTTCCAAACGTGTCGCCGGGTTATAAGATCGTGGAACGACCTCGAAATTTAGTTCATCTACCAGTGATTTTAGACACATTGTATAGTCTCAAAACCATGTTGATGGATCAAAATGGTGAACTGTTAGATCTTCGCGGAGAGAGGGTGATGATACGATTTCACATAAGAGAAATATAAAAAGCAAAAAAAAAAAAATATTGTGTATATATAAATAACGCAATATTAATTTACAAAAATTATTTAATATATATATAATTATCATTAAAACAAAAAAACAATTGAACAAAATATATTTTAAAAAAAAGAATTATGACACAATACGTGGTTAAAAACGTGAACATATCCGCAGGACAGAGGAAGAAACTTAAGAGAGCGTTAACAACTCGAGGCGAGGCAGTGAGATTCAAATTCACTCACGAAGATCTGACGAGTGGCGGTCAGGATTCGTTCGCCTGGACCAGAAGTCAAAGCAAAAGGATGGAGAAAGCGATTCGTGATGGAAGAGGGTTGACGGTGAGATTGAGTCCCGCTCAATTGAGATAGAATTTGAGAATGAAAGGCGGTTTCCTACCGCTATTGGCAGGAATCACCGCAAAAGCATTACCCTTTGCCGCAAAAGCATTAGCCTTTCTCGGAAAGATTCTCGGCATGGGAGCTCTCTCGGGAAGCGCGAGTTCAGCAGTTTGAGAAATTAATGGGTGGCAGCGGAGCTGTTTTTGAAGAAGGGAGGAGCCGTGTGTCGTGTCCACGTAGATGACAGCGGTAAAGGATTGTATCTAGAACCCATTAGAGGTGACAACTCTTTGAGTGGAAACGGTCTCTATCTAAAGAGTGGACGGAACGTTGAGCGACTCGGCAAGGGTTTGTTGTTTGGTGAGAATTCGCCATTTAAGAATATACCGATTTTGAGTATGTTATTATAATGTAAAAAATTATATAATTATATAAAATATAAATCATAGAAAGTATAAAAATAATATAAAATGAATAAAAAGGTGGAAAAACAATTAGACGATAATGATGATTATCGCGAGATAGAGTGTGAAAAAGATGTGGAAAAATGATTAGACGCTAATGATGGATATCTTAGGAAAGAACTGATGAAAGAGTTAAATAAAGATCGGGATAGATGGTTAAAATTTAAAAGAATGAGACGTTTTCCACCGTCACCAATACCTTCTGAAGAGAATGGTAATGATGCGAGTGTTACCGAGAGATGCACAACATTCGTTCATAATTATGATTCGGATAAACAAATGTGTTCTTATAAAAAAAAATGTAACATATCACAAAAAAAAAGAAAAGAAGAATCGACGTAAAATGTAACATATCACAAAAAAAAAGAAAAGAAGAATCGACGCTGAAATTTGAGAAAAAAGGAAACGTTATTATAATATATGGGCGATAGTGAAGAAGGAAAACAAAAACAAAAAAAAAAACAAAAAAAAAAGTACTGAGATCTAGAGATGATCAACCTCTCTAGATCTCATTACTTTTTTTCCTTTTTTCTTCGATAAAAATCAATCTCTCTATTGTTTATATTTCCAAGTCCGTTATTAGCATGTTGACGCTCGTGTCTTCTCCTTTTTCGAAAATGTGTTGAATGTTTATCTTTACTTTTTTGAGTTTTTTTACATCGGTGAATGCGCTCTCACCACCCGATTTGTCCACGAGTTCGAGTGAGATTTTTAGATATATGTAACTTCCATAGAACAACGACAAACCGTCCTTGTCGAATTCTCTATCTTTAGCAATGACGATTTTCTGTAGATCGCTTTGGTACTCGTAAAACAAATCAAGCATGGCTTCATCCAATTTCAAAGACATCTTGTATTTGTCGTATTTATGCTCTAAGCCCTTCATCTCGACCTCGTTTAATTCGATGGAATCGTGTCATTGTAATCTATAGATTATAAAACCAAATTTCTTACACGTTTCGACTCATTTCAATTTCAATTCGCATCTTTTATTTGTTGTTGTCATGATCGATTATTTGTTTTTTTGTTTTATGAATTATTGCAAATAATATATATTTTAAATATTGTATTTAAATAATAATTTGTTAAAAAAGTTTTTTTTTTTTTACACTTTATATATATATAAAAAAGTTTTTTTTTAATTTTAATTTTCTTTAATGTGAAAAAATTTGTTTGTAAAAGTGTTTTTTCTCTTTATATATAAATAAAAAGTTAAATTTTAACATCCTTTTTTCTCGTATTAATTCAATTTTTTTTTCACGTTAAGGAACATAAAAAAATTTATTAATTTCATTAAAAGAAAAATTTTTTTGAAGGAATTAAAACATATATATATAAAAACAATTTTAAAACTTTTTAACAAATTATTATTTAAATACAAAATTCAAAAAAAAATATTCTTACAAATGGAGCAAACAAATAAAAAAATGGAAAATTTAAATAAGAAAACCGTACCTCAGTTAAATGAGATTTGTAAAATATTAAAAATTCCACATTTCAGAAATCATAGAACCAAATCAAAAAAAAATAGAAGTCATACAGGAATATTATTTGCGAAATGATGGAAAGAAAAAAATCGAAAGATCGGAAGTGGATAAACTTAAACAGTCAAAAAATGCATTGCTTGTGAAAAATAAGAAGGCGACTAAACGAAAAGCCGTTGAAGAACTTCAAGTTTCAAAAGAAAAAAAAAAAACCTAAAACGAAAATGAGTGATGCACTTCAGAATCTAGACAAACGAGATATATCGAGTGAAATTCGACAAGCAATCAATGAAGGGAAAGGAGAAGAATATTTAGCATGACTCATCACAGAACTATTCCAATTGAACCCTGTAGAATGGGAGAGTGCGATCAAAGGCGTTTTTAAAACTTTCGACATGGTTCCCTCATTCAAGAAAATCGATCCGAAATTGTTCGTGGAACGGGTGAAGAAAAAAGTATTGGATTTGTTTCGCGAACACATGAACGTGGGACAAAAAATGAAGATGATACTCCATTGCGTGATGAATAAAATCGACGTGAAGTCTGGCGAGAGCATCGTGATAAATGCATTTTTCAGATCTAACGTCAAACCCATATTTCGAGGTTCAGATTTATCAGACGTTTTCGAAAAGATGAAAGACAAGATGTTGACATCTCTCGCGAATTATCAACATGAAGGTAGTAATTGGACGTTCGATGAGGTGTTGAAACTCAAAATTCATATAACTAAAAACGATTCGTTGAAAGGGTCTTCCTACGTGGAATTACCATATTTCTTAGCTAACAAAAATGCTGTGATCAACGTGAGAAATAAAGATGATCAGTGTTTTAAATGGGCAGTCACCTCTGCTTTATACCTTGTCAAAATGCACTCCGATAGATTTTCTCGTTACGAGGAGACTTCTAAAAATCTCGATTGGACCGGAGTGACTTTTCCAACGCAGTTAAAACACATTGAATGTTTCGAGGCTCAAAATCCCACCGTAGCGGTGAACGTCTTGGGATATGACAATGAAAAACGAACGATCTATCCTCTCAGACAGACTTCGTATCTCGAAAGAGAAAAGACGATTATTTTATTATTGATTTTGAATGGTGACAATCGTCATTATTGTTGGGTTAAAAATCCTAGCTGATTACTGTAGAGACAAAATAATAAACATGAACATAAGATATGTTTATTTTGCAACTGCATGAACGCGTTTCACAGCAAAAAATCGTTAGCGAAACATCAGGAATATTGCAAGGAAAATCAAGGTGTCGCCATCGAAATGCCCAAACACAACACCATCGTGAAGTTTGAAAATCACAATAGAAGGTTAAAAGTACCATTCATCGTGTACGCCGATTTCGAATGCTTCACCGTGAAAATGAGTTCCTGCCAACCCGACGCTCTTCGAAGTTACGTTGAAAGATATCAAAAACACACGTCTTCGGGTTACTGCATTTACGTGAAATGCCCTTTCGACTCGCAACACGACATGGGTCCCTTCACCTACACGAAACAGTGCGAAGACGACGACGTGGCTCAAAGGTTTGTGGAAGAGTTAGAATCGAAAATTCAAATGTTATACGATAAATTCAAAACTCCGGCGAAAATGATCATCACGCGAGAGCAGCAGAACGAAAATAACAGAGCCACCAAATGTCACATATGCAGACAAGTGTTCGACGAGAATTTGGAGGAAAATAAGAAGGTCAGAGACCATAATCATTACACAGGTCTGTATCAGGGTCCGGCTCACAGCAAGTGTAATTTAAAATATCGAGACGCCGTTTTCTATCCAGTGATATTTCACAATGTCTCGGGTTATGACAGTCATCTGTTCGTGAAAAATCTCGGCACTTCCCGCAAAGAATTAAATTGCATTGCAAACAACGAAGAAAGATACATTTCCTTCATGAAATGGAAGCTTATGGAGAAGAAAGGAGTAATCGACGGAGAGACGTTGAAAAAAAAAACGAAATTCATTCGTAGAGGCATACGTTTCATTGACAGTTTTAAATTCATGTCAACCGCTCTGGAAAAATTAGTCAATAACATTAGCAAGGATAAATTTAAAATCACGAGCGAACATTTCGGAGAACGAGTAGATGTTATGTTGAGGAAAGGAGTCTATCCTTATGATTACATGAACGATCTAAAGTGATTCGACGACACCGCACTACCTTCGAAAGAAGATTTTTATTCGAAATTATACGAATCCGACATTTCCGACGAGAATTACGAACACGCTAAAAACGTGTGGAAATCATTCAGTATGAAAACCATGAGAGATTATCACGATGTCTATCTGACGACTGACGTTCTGCTCTTGGCAGACGTGTTCGAAAATTTTCGAGATGTCTGTCGTCGAAATTACGATCTGGATCTGGCTTGGTATTTCACCGCACCCGGTCTGGTGTGGGACGCTCTGTTGAAGACCACCGAAGTCCAATTGGAATTATTATCCAACGTGGACATGTTGCTCATGTTCGAAAGAGCTACGAGAGGTGGCGTCTCGATGATCTCCCACAGATATTCTGAAGCTAACAATCCCTACATGAAAGAAGGTTTCGATTCGAAATGGTCAAATAAATACATACAGTATTGGGACACTAATAATCTGTACGGTTGGGCTATGAGTCATCCTTTACCGATTGGAAATTTCGAATGGGTAACGTAACCTGAAGAGATGCAAAAATGGAGAGACTATCCTTGCATTTTAGAAGTCGATTTGAACTATCCGGAAGAATTACACGATCCACACAATGATTATCCGCTGGCCTTGCGAACGAATGGAACCAAACGAAGGAGCTGAGGAAAAACTCATTCCCAACTTATTTAACAAACATAACTACGTCGTCTACAGTGAGAATTTGAAACAATACGTCGATTACGGGATGAAATTAGTCAACATACATCGCATCATTCGATTCAACAAAGAGCCTTGGATGAAAAAATACATCGATCTCAACATGAATCTCCGAATTCGAGCCGAGAACGATTTCGAAAAAGATTTCTTCAAACTCATGAACAACTGCATGTACAGTAAATCGATGGAAAACATCAGGAAGAGAACTGAAGTTCGACTCGTCACGTCTGAGAAAAAAGCTAAAAAATTAGTGGCAAAACCCAATTACAAACACCGAACCATATTCAATGAAAATCTAGTGGCCATTCACATGCAAAAGACGCAACTGAAGTTCGACAAACCGTATTATCTCGGACCGATCATCTTAGATATCAGCAAGCGATTGATGTACAAGTTTCACTACGATTACGTCAAATGAAAATTTGGTGATAAAGCCAAACTACTGTTCACCGACATGGACAGTTTAGTTTACGACATAGAGACGAAAGATGTCTACCAAGATATATCTCCGGACATGGCCGCGTGGTTCGACACGAGCAATTATCCTGTCGATCACCCGTCCAACATTCAATCGAACTACAACAAGAAGGTGTTAGGTAAATTTAAGGACGAGAGTGGTGGTAAACAAATCATCGAATTCGTGGGCTTGAGACCCAAACTGTATGCTTATCATCTAGAAGATGAAGAGATCAAGAACTGCAAAGAGGTTAAAGCGTGCATGGTGAAGAAAAACATCTCTTTCCAAGAGGATAAAGATTGTCTGTTAGGAAGTGGTCTGGTGTATAAGACTATGAAATCGATTCAAAGCGAAAATCACGACTTGTATACCGAAATAGTCAACAAGATTTCGCTGATGGCCGACGACAATAAGAGATTCGTGTTAGATGATAAAATAATCACTTTAGCACTCGGACATTGGACTTTGGATCTAATTTTAGACAATAGGATTTCAGATATGATTGTGGATGAAAAGATTCCAGATATGATTAAGGATGATAGGATTCCAGAAAATCAAGAGGAATTAAACGGATTCAAGATTATGGAAGTCGAGGAATTAGATGGATTCAAGATTATGGAAGTCGATAGAGTTAGTTTAAAAAGAAAAAGAAAAAAAGAAAAAAAATAACGTCATTTTAGTGAATTATAATAAAATAAATAAATAAATAAAAAAAAATACGCATTTATGAATAAGAAAATAGAGATATCCATAGAAGGTGTTGTCTTACCTAACGAACCCCTATCCAACGTCGATTTGTTGAATGCGGCGAAGGATTTGAAAATCAAAGATTTTCTAGGCATGTTTTCCAGAGTTGCCTTGCCGAAGAGAAGACCTCGACAATCGGAATGCGGAATTTTAAATCTAGGCGATTTATTGGGTGAAGGCACTCACTGGGTGGCGTGGTTCAAGAACGGGAAGAAGAAGAATTATTATTTCGACAGCTACGGAATCTCGCCACCGAAAGAAATAAGGAACTATTTCAACAAATCGATGGTTCGTTACAACACGGAATAAGTGCAATCGCCAGATCAAGTGTTTTGCGGTCACCTGTGTCTCTACGTTCTCAAAAGATGGTCTGAAGGAGATCGGTTTCAAGACATTCTCAATGATTTACATTAGAGAGAGATTTTTTTATAGTATATATAAAGGTAAAAAAATTATTAAAAAAACTTTAATCGAATAAAAACGAAAAATAAAAATAAGTAAAATAATTCATTTTTAATAAACTGCGATTGAAATATATTTTTAAAACAAAAATCTCAAAAACAACATGCCAGTCGATAAATTTGGTAGAAGTGACGACGAAAGTCAACCCAAAAAGAAGAGGAAGACGCTCGAAGTCGGTGATGGTTACGACGTTGCCAACTTGGATGAACATTACGTTCGGACATACGAACCTCGAGAGGAACCTTTGAACATGAACGATAAGAAGCTCTACAATCTTCCCGAGCCGACAGATCTCGCAGATGCTGCGACTAAAAATATGTTGACAGGGGGAATGTGGATTTCGAACGAATCATGCTAGATAATTACGTGGATAAAGCCATGACCAACGATCTCGATCTGAAATCTAAACGTTTGGTGAACGTCGTGAATCCCATAGATCCCATTGATGCTGTGACCAAGAAATACACTGACGACTCTCACACGCAATTCAGCGACCATCTGAGAAATAGATACATTCAGAAAACGATGCACTCGGAATTGAACGCCAATTCTAACAAGATAATGAACGTGGCCACTCCCACGAATCCCAAGGACGTGGTGACCAAACACTACGTAGATCTGGAACAGAGAAAGTCTGACAGACGAGAAATGAAATCGGATCTGAATGCGGGATTCAACAAGATATTGAATCTGTCGAAGGTCGATGACATGGATGCGGACTCAACCGCAGTCAACAAGGGCTACGTAAATTCTGCCTTGATACGATCACAAGAATACGTAGAATCGCAAGTAGACGATCTCTACCTGAACAAACAATCTGGCGGAACCATGGAGGGTGGTATCAACATGAACGGTGAGAATTTATTCGGTCTCAATCACGATCCCGAATTCGATTCCAGCACAGTCAGCAGGAAGTACGTAGATGACAACTCGGTCTGGAGAAAGGGCGACATCATGGAAGGTAAACTAGACATGAGTGGACACGCGCTCACGAATCTACCAGATCCTGTGAACATGACGGATGCCTGCACCCTGATTTCAGTGGTGGAGAAAGTCAAATATGCTAGATAATTGATCACTGTGTGGGCTGAGGAGGCCGGCACGTTAGAGACGGGAAAAACGAGTGGTCTTTTGGAAACAGAGGTAGCAGATCGAAACATGGTCAGGTGGGATATCCCATGCCGTTAGGAGGTGAAATCATTCGAATGAGTCTGGCTTCCTCGGATTTGAATAACAGAGTGGTCATCAATCTCGTGGTGAATGGAGTAGAGAGCGATAAGAAATACAGTGTCGAAAAGATTGAGAATCAACATGCGAATGTTAGCACGTTTGGCACGCCTCTCAAAGTGAACGCTGGAGACAGGATTAATTTCGTTATGAAAACCAATAATCCCGAAGCCGTCACTTCCGTGGTGACTCTACTGATCAAACTAGATCCTTTGAACAAACAGTGAATGCGTGGAAATAATTAATTAAAAAAAATAATGTTTGATCATTAAAAATAAAAAAAGTAATGAGATTTAGAAAGATGTTCAATCTCTCTAGATCTCATTACTTTTTATTTATTTTTTTATTTTTTTTTTTTTTTTTTATAATAATTACTCATTACTTTTTTTTTTATTTTGTTTTTTATTATTTTTTTTACACACGTCTCTCATCGAATGATCGACCTCTTATTTCCATCCGATTTGAATTGTAATTCTCTGTCCGACAGGACCAGAGTGAAGGCTTCATTTTTTCTTGGCACGTTCATATCGAATTGCATCTTGATCTGAATGTCTAAGACGCTACTCTTGAGTCATTCACACTGTTTACTGACGTCGAATACGAACATGGGATACATCGACTTGTATTCACCAGGAGATATATTAGGGTTGCTCATCAATTCGTCTAGACAGTGATACTTCTTTCTAAAATCAGCGGCGTCGCCATACAGTCTGCAGAAATCGTTCTTGTCGAACGACGCATTGTAATCGATTGCTGGATATCTCGTGGCGTTCAGAAACACTTGCATGTTTCTCAAATGGCAGTGATCGAACAGCGACGCATTCTTTTCCTGAGACCCGTCCCTATCGGTCTGAAACGCAACCACGATGAAACGCGGTATCTCAGAAGCGGATTTCACCGTCAATCTCCAATCAAAGTGATTTGTGGAGAGTGGAATGCTAGCTGCGTCGCACTGTCTCATTCTAAATCCCACAGGTAATTTACTCTTGGATTCTATGATCTTGTGGAGATGCGCTTTTTCCACGATCGAAGGCTCCACGTGCGGAACGAACCACGATATCTTGTGTAGAGTTAACTTACCCGCATCGGTCATGGGGAGTCTCACTATTGTGTCATCATTTCCCTTTCGAATCAACGTCAGATTGTGTTTGAATCCGTACATGATCTTGTTGTAATCGTCCGCGAATCCGAAGATGTGTTTCAAAGGTATCCTGAATGAAAACGTTCCTTTAGGTCTGGATGTCTTGACGACGTAGTCGAATATCGCGGCGGCGCCGGCGTTAACAGGGCCGATGGTGTCTTTCACCCACAACTGATTAAGTCCTCTGGATTTCGAAAAATCATCCGGATACGTCAAGAGTCCAAACATCGTGGTGGCCTGACTGGGATGAAACACAGATTCTATCTCTTGTCCGGATAGCATGTATTTTATATTACTGAATAGATGCATGATGCCATTATTGGCTAGAGTAACCGTGTCGTCATCAGCGTAGTCACTCCCATCTTCCTTGGTGAGATGTCCCTGCACCACTATGTAACTCTCGCTAGGATGGACGAATAGATCTTGAGTTTCGATGTTGATTCCTATCTCTCCCGCATTGTTCAAACTTGTTCCGGTTACTGGTTTGTATTCGTGAACCTCATATTCTTGAATACTTTCATCTTTCACTATGCGTTGTGCTATATCTAGTATATTTGCCATTTTTTAAAGGTTTTTTGTTTTTTGTTTATTAATTTGCTTGCTTTTTTTTATCTAAAAATAATTTTAATTATTTTTTATTATTATTTTTCTCTCCTATATATATATGTGTAAACAAGAAAATGTTAAAGAGAGTAAATAAAAAAAAATTGTTTTCTTCATCAAAACTTTGTCTTCTGTAATTGTTGTTCGTAAAACTTTCCGATGATCTCTTCTCCATTCAAAGCTTCGATTTCGTATGTCACTGGATCGGTGTGAAATATTTTGATTATCACGAAGATTTTCGAGGTCCATCGAGGAGTATAACCCTTTTCGAAGTGCTTCTTATAAGCGTAGATTCTCACTCGATCACCGACCGCAAATTTCGGCATTCTAGACTTCTTCCTGATCTTAGATCTCTCAGGATATAGATTCGCGTAGACCCGTTTTTCGTTTCGAGGATCGCTAGCTTCCACGGGAGTCATCTTGATCGATCTGTGTCGCGTGTTGTTGTAATCTTTGACCAGACCGTTCAGAGCATATATGTATTTCTTGGTCGAATTCGCCGTGAAGTATCTATGCATCTTTTCCTTCGTCGTTCCATTCCAACGTTCCACCATGCTGGCTTTCTCTTCGTTTTCGATCGAGTAGAGGTCGACCAATCGATGAACGTGCTTGTTGTAGAATTCCTTTCCCTTATGCACCCACAATTTATTTGGTTTTCGAGAAGACGAGTCAAAAATGCTCTTCAGAGCCTCGGCGACGCAAGGTCCCAATTTATTCTTCAAAGCTCTGATCCAACCGTATTTGGAAAACACGTCGATGACTGTCAGTAGATATTTGACACCCTCGTTCCACCTCAAAAACGATCTCATGTCGACCAAGTCGGCAGACCAAATATCATCCAAACCCTTCATGAACACCCTTCTCTTTTGAAATTTACGCACGATGGGTTTGTGTAACTCCTCGGCCAATTCGCTCGTCAATAATCATTTCTTCTTCTTTTCAGATGCACTTTTTTTTTTGAACACCCCATCCAAATCGACGTTTCGCACCGATCAGATTACCGACCAGCGAACGTTCTATCTTCTCTCTCCTAGTTGGATTCGATATACCTCTCAATTTTGCCAACATGTTTTTATCGCAGACATCGTTGCGAGTCTTGGTGTCGGGATGTCCAGCGTAGCATAGATCATGATCATACTCGGCCGTGTCCACCCTATTCACAGGTTTGCTCCAAAATTTAGGAGTCAGATCGGTGTTGAGTCTCTTGTTCAATTTCGTTCCAGGTCCCGTGAAACTGTGACCAGGCAGATGCATTTCGAAAGGTAGATTATTGATCATTTTATTCAGGATGCCTTTACCTTTGCTCGCGTTCTTTTTTTGACAAATCGAGTCTTGATAGAACCACACACGTCGCAAATTCCACGAAGCATCTGTCTATCATTTTTAGTTCGTACTTCTTGAGAATTACTCGTCTCAGTAACTCTCTTACACTTTACGCAATACATTTTTTGAGAGTTATTTAAATTAATTTCGTTTTTATTTTATATATAAATTTAATATTTCTTTTTTAAAAATTCTGTTCTTATTATATATATATATATATTTCAATCGCTGCTCTTGAGTTCTATCATCTTACTGAATTCCTCCCTGGCCTCTTTCCTCCCCTTTTCCATGAGAGAATCCTTCATCTCTTCCTTCATGATCTGACGAGTCTTGATTCTCACAGCTTCTTTCATGGCTTTATATTTCGTTTTCTCACCCAATGTCGTGAAGTATTCTCCGTCCGATATCCTACCATCTTTCAATGCCATCGAGATCATTTCGGATATCGTGTCGATCTTGGAGTCAGCCAAGACGCGAATCTTGTCATGTTTCTTCGCCTTCAGATATAATTTCCTACTCAAAAAGTTTCCGAGCGTGCTAAACAATCTAGTGGCGAGAGCCACTCCTTCTATGGTTAACACGATTGGAATACCGACCGCAGTCGACAACAATCTGATGCTGGCTGTGTGTAAACCCATGGAAATCATGATGAGTGTCATGTCAATTGCGTTAATGAATTTCACGAAACGCGAATACTTCTTCTTGAGAGAATGACGAGAATCTCTATCTTGAGTTAGATACGCTTGGATTCTACTGATTTGATCGATGCGATACCTCTCTCCTCTTTCTTTTTCTTCTAGCGACGGTGCCGTTGGCAAAACACCGTTTGGCTTCTCATCCTCGTCATCATCTAACGTCAGATACAATTTATTTCTGGTTCTCATTTTTATGTTTTTTTCTTTCTAATATTAGATAAAAAATTTATGTGTGTATTTATTTTTATTTTCTATTCTCCCTTATTTTATATCAATGAGAAAACTTAGACATATGCTTCATTGAACAATAATTTCATGATGCATCCCTTGTCTTCTAAAGTCAGACTTCTACACGCCAATTTCAGTTCTTCCAAAACTGTGGGCTTGTCTCGATCCTTACAGAAGAGTAAACTCTTCCAAAACGCGATCACTTCGTCGATTTGAACGCATTCGAACGCCGGTTCGAAATACTTGACGACCATATCTTCCCTTTCCATTGTCAGACATGAATGATTCTCATGATCGAAGTCTAGGTGATCCCGGCATCTGACGCATTGTTCTAACAAGAGGCGACCTAGTTGTTCGTTCACACAGAATGCGTAGGCACTCATCAGCATTTTTAAAAGAAACCTTGCTCTAATAGTCTGGGAAGCGTTCATGATTTACGTATTTTTTATTATCTATTCGATTTGATATATTTATTTTTTAAATAACTATTTATTTATATTTTTTTTTCTCTCCTATATATATCAATCACTTTTTTATTTCCTTACTATTTTTTTTATTTGAATGAAACAAATTCTACAAAGTGTTTTTATTAACATTTATTTCACAAAATTCGCAGTGACAAAACGTAAACAAACGATTTTCCCATCGATTTTCTAATTTTCTAAAACTCAATTTTTTGAAGAGCCTCAAAAACAATAGCCGATTCTGGACCACTGGGCCAGAATCGGCAAACCGTTTTTTTTTTATGCTGGTCTGGAATCGGCAAAGCGTTTTTTGCTCGCGTTCACCAACGATAGATTGAAGGTCTAATCCACGATGGGAACGTCGACAAAAATTTGTAAGAAAATTTTTATGTACAATTTCGTACATTTTTCACTTTTTTGAGCGACGTGTACATTTTACACGTTCGCCAGCGGGTATTTGAACGTTAAACGTACGATCTGTGAGCCTCAAAATAATAGCAGATTCTGGACCACCATAAAAAACGACATTTTTTGTGAACAAGCACGCGATTTAACACTGAATCCTACGATGGTAAACGCACCATGTACGTGTACGTGTACGGTACATGTACAAAGTGGTCTGGAATCGGCAATTATCACCTACTATTATATCTTCATAAATGAAAGGGCGTGGTCTTTTTCCTCAGTTTGTTTTCTTTGTCTTACGTAGTTCTTATATGCCTTCTTAACGGTGAATCATCTTTCTCGGCACTGAACTTCGTCCTAACTCTTGGATACATTTCTGCGAAGTTTTATTTCGGCTGATACATCTTTGCCCAAACTGTCCCTTTTCTTCACGCAGTTTATTGGGGTTTTAGGAATTCTTTCAGGATATCTAATAGAATCAATGTGTCATGATATGACCATTTAATAATCGCCCTTGTTGAAATAGCATCTGCACGCTGAGAGGATTGTGCAACTTGTGGGTATGTCGGTGGGTGTGCGGCCGGTTTGGAAACTTGTTATATAGCTGGTAGCACCTTGAGAACACCAGACGTTTCAGCTTGTGGGGTCCCTGTCTATGGTGAGACTGCCTGTGCAACCGATTTGATAACTGGTTTGAAAAATGATTGTGCATGTACTTCACATCGCTCCTTTGTAAAAGGAAGTACCTTCTATGGAGACTGATAGTTGCCGTGGCTGTTATGAATGGAGGGATTCGATTGGTCGTTTTGATCCAAATGATGTGATCTGATTGATAAAAGCAAGGAAGTATTTAGGAAAGGAGAATAAAGAATAGGGTTGCGAAAAGAACCTTTCCAAATTTCCGTAACAGCGGGACAGATCTGTAAGTGCTATCCATATTAATTAATGTTTTTAGAGTTACGGCCCCTTAAACTTAAAATTACTTAAATCTTAGGTTTTTGGATGATATCTTTTGTTGTAAATAACAGAATGGATTGATATTCGGTGAGTGGTGTTATTGTGTGAAGACATTTTGTGAGAGATTGTTTGGTTGGCCGGAGCGCGGTGGCTGAGTGGTAGACTGTTGGACTTCTCTGCTAGGGGTCCCGAGTTCGATCCACGTTCGGGACGACAAGCGTTGTGTCGTTGGGCAAGGCTCTTTATCCCCGTTACCTACATGGGAGCATGATGACGCCGTGTACTAAGGCGTACTGCACGTCGATGGTGCACCTGTCTTCAGCCGCTGTAACCCTGCTTGAGTGGAGCTTTTGCACAGAGTTAGAATATTGAGGCGCTGACAGTTGCTCGTCGATGCTCGGTGGTTTTCTCCGGATACTCCGGCTTCCTCCACCCGTAAAACTGTCACGGTCACGATTAACCATTGTGCATAAGTATGTGGCCTTAAACCCCAATAAATAAATAAATATGTTTGGTTGGCCTGCGTACTTTCACCCCAGTTATGTCCCTTTGTATACTTAGATTTTTTCCAGTTTGAGGTTTCTGAGTGATATTTTAAGTTGTGAGGAATCAAATGCAACGAAATAATATTTTACATTCACCCAAAGAAATAGTGCTGGTATGTGATTCTGTCCCAGTCCATTCTTCCATTCAGATATCTGTCCACGTAGACATCTGTCCATCCATCTGGACTTCCTTATTATTCTCATTGGTCTTAAAACTTGAAAATCGGCGGGGCATATCGATGTCATTAGACTGTCTTGTCAATACTAATATGCAAAATATGGGCGAGAAATATTTGGGGGGCGGTTGGGAGAAAATCTTTCCCTCATCCACCTTCTGAAAAAGAAATCTGAGATTAAGGGGGAAAGGTAAAACAAAATTGTGGAGATTTTTTTTTTACCTTTCCCCTTATATATAATCTCAGATGTCTTTTTCAGAACTGTGGGGTGATATCATTCTGTGATATTTCAGGAAAACAACTGTTCCTCATTTGAAATCTCAGAAATTAGGGCCGATGAGGGGTTAAAACGTAATTTCATGGGAGTGGGATGCTGAAGTCACAGGTGGGTGTTGAGAAGATACACAGGGGACGATATAATACCCTCAGTTGCAAAAATATTTCTCTGCCCAGCTTGTTAGCTTATGAACTCATGTAGGAGTATTGAAAATGAAAAATATGGATGACACTTTCATCAACAATATTTTAAACTTGAAACCCAAAACATTTCATAACTAGAATGTCTCAGGTGATGCGGGTATCTGGAGTACATATAATATCTTACTCACCGCCGCACAATTTTTCAGCACAACTTCAGCATTTATTCCATTAAAAGTATGAATTAAGCGGGTAAATCATTCAATGAAACAGAAAGATTTGACAGTTTACCTAATCTTAGTAGCAGACGACACTTGCTGAAAATTTTCTCTATAAATTTTCTTTTTTTTTGTTTCAAAAACATAACTTATAACCCCCTCATTGGAACGAGCTTGTCGAGCTTGTTCCAATGAGGGGTCACAAGCTATGCTTTTGAAGAAAAAAAAGAAAATATTCCAAAAATGAATTGCAGTTTTCGTGTATCGCTCTTGGTTGTTTTTATCGTTTAGTTCGGTAAAGGGTGAAATTAAAGCTGGTTCCCCCACCCCCCATCCTCACCAGTAAAATATGAATATTTAAGGGAAGAGGTAACAAAAATGTGTTGATTTCGTAGCCTCTCTCCAGCCCTATCCTTTGAGTTGTCATATGTGCGATAGTTTCGGTGTTGCAGAGTTAATAATAAAACCAATTCTTGAAAAAAACCTTCTGTAATTAAATGGAAAGATGAAAGAAATTGGGGGTGTGGGGGGGGGGGGGGGAGATACACAGGATGGAAGTGGGTTCAGCTGGATTTGCCCCCGCTTCTCCCCTCCGAAGATGATTTGCATTTGGGAAGATAAACTGGAAACATTTTACCGCGAAAGCAATGAACTTGGCCAATCTGGGCAGTTATTTTCTGAACGTCACTATGAATAACGGCGACCGCAAGTAATATGTAACGTGGTTGTCGACTTCGGTGATGGACCTCGGAAGTAATGTCATGTCACGTGACCCTATGGTGCCATATTGTCATCATGTTATAGGTATCCCCAAATACTCAGATGAGTCGTAGAACAGTATTTGGAGTCACTATTTCGAGCAACTGCTCTATATCTCATTTGGTCGATGAGATTCGAGTTGCAAAAGCATTTGCTCGTGGAGCAATTGTTCTATAGCTTATTTGCTCCATGAGATTCAAGTCATTCGAGCAATGACTTTTCAGCAACTACTCGATAGGTTGATCATAGAACAGATGATACTGACAAGAAATGTTTTTAAAGCTATGACTGTGATGGATGGAGCTGTATAGGAGGTGAGAGTCACATAGATATCGTGCAAAATGTATTCTTAAAAGGTATCACCAAAGAATATCATCAGAGAGTATCCTCAAAAGATATCCTCAGATACAATGTCATAGGAATCCTGAAATATCCAAATGGGTCGTTGAGCAGTATGTGGAGTCACTCATTCGAGCAACTGCTCTACAGCACATTTGCTCCATGCAAGAGGTATCCTCAAAAGGGGGTATCCTCATATGGAATACTCAAAAGATATCCTCAAATACCATGTCATAGGTATCCTAAAATATCCAGATGGGTTGTTGAGCACTATTTGGAGTCGCTCTTTCGAGCAATAGCTCAATATCTCATTTGCTCGATGGCATTCGAGTTCCGGAAGCATTTGCTCATGGAGCCAGTGCTCTATAGTTTATTTGCTCGATGGGATTCGAGTCGTTCGAGCAGTGACTTTTAGTAACAACTTGATTGTCTTTTGGGTTTGAGAATTGTAGAGGCTTCGTTGTACACGTGAGAGATAACTCTGTATGGGTAAGTGCAGATTATGGGAAATCAAGCTGGTGATTTTTAGACTTGGACGAGGGCAGAGGTGGTAACAAGGGGTAGTCAAGCGTAACAGACTTCCAGGAACAATTGGTGCCTGCTGTCAACTCTGTGAGTTGATTGTATATATTTTTGTGTTCTATACATCATAACCTTCATTTGGTATATAATTTGTGTATATTTAATTTGAATTTATGGAATGTCAGAGGTGGGAATTTCAAGGTAAACAAATTTCTCTTACTTAAATAGCACTTTAACAATTGTTTTAGTTTTACAAATCTGCCCTTTCGTAAACAATTTATACAGCACTTCCAGGATGTCATGGTATTTTTTAGGCTAAATGAACTCAAAAGATGTTTTTGAACAAGTTTTTCCGAGACTATTTTCATTCCTAGAAACACATGAATTACATATCGACAACCATTAATATACAAGTATGATTAAGTGTAAGTTCGTCCCCTGAGTTCCAATGTGTTCTATATGCCAAATGGCACATAGAACACATTGGAACTCAGGCGACGAGTTGTCGAGAAACTGTGATGTTTGCTCATCAAACTGAACTGTCATGGTGTCGCAGTTCGTTTGATGTTTTCGTGTATTTTTACTTGACGAGTACTAATAATAATAATAACTCTTTGGCCAGCCGCTGGTTTGTCGCGGTCCTCATAAGAGAAGGCCATCATTCCCCCTGCACCCCACCCCCTCTCCCCCTCCTCTCCTCCCAGCATTCAGATATAAACTGCTTAATAGTGTCCCTCACTTCCTCTTTTTCAATTTCTTCAATAAGCATTCCTACCCTCTCCCTCGTGTCCCCCTTCAGCCATCTATCCTTTGTTTCTTCACCCCACTTCTGCATTATTCTTCCAGTAAATTTTATTCTATGAGGTATATACTGTGGGCATTCCAAGAGAAAATGTTCCAGGGTCTCCACTACTCCAGAGTGGCACATTTGACATCCCTTTTCTCCATCTCTCCCAATTTTTCCCCGAAGCTCCAGTGATCTTGATCTCAGTTTGAACAGCAGTGACCCTCCAAAGGTGCCATCTAGGTACTTCTCAAAAGCTGGCTTTTCTTTATATTGTAAGCCCTGCAGTGATCTTTTCACGCTAACCCCTGCTCGCCAGTTTCGATTGCAATCTTCCATGACTCTCTCTTTGACAAACCTTTTGCCTTCTTTCATTCCTACTTCTATGTTTGTGACCTCTATAGAGTAATTGTCCATTAGTTCCCTCACATATTTTGACCACCCCGTATCTATATTAGAATTCCAAATGGTATCGAGCATCAATTTGCACCACCGGTTGTCAGGCAGGTTTCTCAAGTAGTTAAAGTAACACAGTTTTCCCAAATCTACCCTGTCCTTGATTTTCATCCACCCAAGCTCCCCCCTTACTGCTTCCAAAGCTGCAGCATTACTCGACCCTGTTATCCATCTGCCGGCATCATTCTGAGTACTTTCCAACTTCTTAATAACGGTTTGGTTTAATGGAATCACGTCCGTGCCATACGTTATACTTGGTAAACCCACCCTCTCCCACAGTGTTTTCCCCACAAAGACCTTGTTGAAACTATTTTTCCCTAAAAGTTTTAGTTGGTTCAGAATTCTTTTCCCCTTCAGAATCAGTTTGGCTGAGTAATTTCTGTACACCCCTCTTCCCGTTATATTTATGCTTACCCCTAGATACTCATACTCTCCCGTTTCTCCTACAGTGATTTGTTTGCTTTCCCCTTCGGGGATTGAGAACTCCCCCACTCTCCATCTCTTCGTCATATCTACCTTGCGTCCAACGGGTATTACCTTGCTTTTATTTTCATTTAGTTCGAGCCGCCAAGTGTTCCCATATCTACCAACAATTTCCAGCAATTTCTCTAGCCCCTGTTCAGTTCTAGACATTAACACCATGTCGTCCGCAAAGAATAAGCCTGGTACCTTTATGTCTCCAACATTTACCCCCTCCGCACTCTGAATTAGTTCGTCCCCTAAATCTTTAACATACAATGCAAACAAAATCGGTGAAAAGATACACCCCTGCTTGAGGCCTATATCCATAGGGACTCGTTTTGTAGTGATACTCCCTAGACTGAGTTGGCTTTGCACATCTGTATACAGTGCTTTCATGATTCCCACAAAGTCACCCCCCAGTCCGATGCCCTCGAGCTTTCGCCACATACCTTCCCTCCACACGCGGTCGTACGCTTTTTTCACATCTAGAAATGCCAGAAACATCTTTTTCTTTTCAGCCTTTGTTGATTCTATCAGTTGGGTGAGTGTAAATAGGTGATCAGTGACTCTTCGACCTTTCCTGAAACCATTTTGAATTTCTCCTAAAAAACCTTTCTCTTCAATAACTTCCTCAAGTCTACCGTATATGACCTTACAGAATACTTTTCCGATGTTACTACTAACTGATATCCCCCTATAGTTATCTAGAACTTCCTTATCCCCCTTTTTGTGTATGAACGACACCTTACTTTCCCTCCACTCTCTGGGGGCCTTTTGCTTTCGCAGAGCCAGGTTGAAAAGGTTTGTCAGGACTTCAATAAGTGCCTCCCCTCCATTTTTGAGGAATTCGTTCGGAATTTCATCAGTCCCTCCCGCTTTACCATTTTTTAATTTCGAGACCACGTTCCGCACTTCTTCTGCCGTTATTTCGCTACATACACGATTGGATAGGTTCTCCTCCACCAGTGTATTTCTTTTTGGTGGGGACCCACTGCCCCATCGCCTATCGTTTATCTTTTCCCAGTGCTTGACTAACTCTGAAGCGATACGGCCTTTATCTTCTGTACTTTCCCCATCCACTTTGATACTCTGCACACTACTTTTCCCCCGTTTATTTACCCAGTTCCAAAATACGTTTGAGCTCGAACCCCCCGTTTTCTTTATTGTTCTGGCAAGACTGCAATTGCGCTCCTTCCTATTATTATTCTTTATCTCATTCACCTTTTTCCGTGCCAGTTCATATTCTCCTTTCATTAGTCTCGTGTCATTGTTATCCACCCCTTTAAGCTTCCTACTTCTTCTGTAAGCAGCGCATTTTACCTTCCTTTCTTTTATAGCCTTTTTCAGTCCCTCGTTAACCCTGTATCCGAGCTCTCTCGTTGGGACCCTCACCCTTCCTATACAATCCTTCCCTGCCTCTGTTAGGCTATTTACTATGCCATCTGAAATACTCTGGACATTTGCATCCCTAGGTATACATTCAAGACTTGGTTTTAGTTTTTCCCGAAACTGCTTCCAGACGGCTCCTTGTTTTAGTCCCCAAACTTCCTTGAAGGTATTTCTGTCTCTATTCGTCTTTTTGCCCATAATCTTAACTGTTATCAGGTTGTGATCACTACCCAAGTCATTTTTTCCCTCGTCATCTATTTCTACATCTATAACCTCCCTCCATACGCTAACGTCAGTGAGTATATAATCAATTATTGTTTTCTTATCGTTCCTCTCCCAGGTCCATTTACCCTTACATTTCGCATCCCTGTTCAGGATCTTTAAACCAAGCTCTTTTGATAGGTCCAACATCTTCCTCCCATTCGTGTTAATTTTCCTATCACCTCCCTGTATGCCCTCCTCCTTATCCCCGATGTGCCCATTGAAGTCCCCCATTAGGACAATACTGAACCCTCTGCTTTCAAGCTCTGTGATATTCGATCTAAGAGTTGTATATATTGAATCATTCCACTCGGGCTTACTTCCCTCCACTGCTAAGTATACAACACCAACGGCAACACTCCTGCTTCCTAACTTGATTTTTGCCCAGACTATTTCGTTGGATACTGGAATCTGAGTCCTTGCTTCTGTGAGATCTGTAATCAATGAGGGCTGTAATTCCTCTTTAGCGTAGATGCCAACACCCCCACCCCGTTTCTGACCCTCAGTTCGCCCAGCTCCTATCCACACGCAACCCTTCATCTGATCAACCCGCTCATCCCGTCGTATCCACGTCTCACTTAGACCCATTATATCGAAGTCTCCTTCGTCCATCATTGTTGATATTTCGCTTACTTTCTTGTGCAGACCCTGGATGTTGCAGTACCCAAACTTAATGAATCTTTGTTTTTTTTGTCATCACTGGCACATTATTATACCCCTGGTATGTCCCTGTGTTGTGCACGTTTGTTGTTCTTCCTATGTTCCCAGCATGTGTGCCCCTCTGGGTTATCGGCTGTGGTCCCCTACCCCCCTTTTCTCCAAAAAAGGCCCAGCCACCTTTAAAATTTTTTGGCCCAACAGGTCTGTACCCATCCTACTTAAATGCAATCCGTCTGGCCCATACAACTCTCCTTGTCCCCAGAATGAATCCCAGTGGTCAATGAAATGTATTCCCAAGTCTTTGCAGTGCTCTTCCAGCTCCTCGTTTAGTGCCATAATCCGCGAGTTCCTCTCATTCCCACCACCCATAACGGGGAGCACCCCTGAAACGATGATCCGAGCATTCCTGGTAAGTAGCTTACTAATTAGGTCCTTGTATGTGTCCACCAAACGAACTGATTTCCTCTCCCTGATGTTATTGAACCCCACATGTAATACCCCTACCGGATCAGGCCCCGACCCAGCTACAATACCGTCCACTCTATTCCTCAGGTCCTCCACTTTAGCCCCCGGAAAGCACAGAACTGTTCTATTTTTACTGTCCGGACCACAGACAACCTTGTCGATCCCCCGAACTATGCTACTTCCCGCAACCACCAACTTACTTTTGGCCCTCGCCCTATTTATCTCCTCTAGTCTCCTATTGTTTACAGCGTCCTCTTCCTCTCCAACAGCCCCACTCGGAATCACTATCGGTATCGGTATCTTTGACCTAGGATTAATCCTATCCTTGTCCCTCCGTCTCTTTCCAGGCCCTGAACTACCTGGACTACTCCCCTGGTCTTCTCCCGGATCCCTCCTCCTTTTTCCTGGCCTAGACCCCAAGCTACTATCTGTTGCAACTACCTCCATCCCCTCCTCTGACTCTTCCGAATCGAGCACATCAAATCTGTTTCTGGTGCTGCACTCCCCACTGCCTTTGGGCTTTACACCCCTATCTACCTGCTTCTCTGCCCCCCCCCCCCTTTCCTACCACTTTTGATAGTCCACGCCAAACGCTTTACAGCATTGCTCCGGCTTGGGCCCCCCTCATCTGTCCTACGTACTTTTCTAGCAGCCCCCACCTCATCACCTACCTCATTCACATCAAAGGTTCTACCCCCATGTTTCCTCTTGGAACCCCCGACAACCATCCATCCTTCTCGGAAAGCTACTGACAAACGGGTAAGAAACATAACAGTTTCTCGACAACGTGCACTCAATCATACCCTATCTTGCCCTGTGGTTGCCGATTTTAATTAACTGCATATTCCTTATTTTCATGACTTTATGAATGATAATAGTCTCAGAAAAACTTGTTCAAAAATCCATTTTTGAAGACTGTTTTTCAGCCTCAGAAATGCTATGATATCCTTTCAGTTCTCTTTAAATTTTTTATGAAAGTGTCGATTTGTAAAACTGGAGTCATGCTTAATCTCAGTTTCCGGGGGCGCGGTGGCGTGGCGGTAACCGGTTCGCGTCCGATCACCGAAGTTAAGCAACGTCGAGCCCGGTTAGTCCTCGGATGGGTGACCGTCTGAGCGATCGATTCGGACCCCCGCGTTGTGTCCTTGGGCAAAGCACTTGAGCCCGATTGTCCACATGGGGGCAGGATGGCGACGTATACTAAGGCGTACTGTACGTCGATGGTGCGCATGTCTTCAACCAATCTAACCCTGCCTGTGCTGCAGTGCGGAGTTACGATGTTGGGGAGCTGGCAGCTGCTCGTCGTTGCTCGGTGGTTCTCTCCGGGTACTTCGGCTTCCTCCACCCGTAAAACTGTCACGGTCTTGATTAGCCATTGTGCATAAGTATGTGACCTTTAACTCCAATAAATAAATAAATCTAAGTTTTCGGCATTCAAATTTTGAGAACAATGTTGAGGGTGTTATAACACAAACCAGTAATTTACATTGATTTATCTTCTTTTATTACGGTAATTAAAACAGCTATGTACATTATCAAATAAAGACTTTAGAAACATAACATGTACACATTAAAAACTAAAGTGTTATAACTGACACTTTCAAGGTGTTAAACCCATTCTAACTCTTAGGGTTTTAAGCACTCAGACATTACAATCGTCAGACATCTGAAACTTGAATGGATGGCACTTCCCATGTGTCTAGCATTGGTGGTTCTTCCAGAATCGTCCATAATTTGATTTTCGCTTGGTGGGTACATAATTAAAAGGACACAACGCAGATGACGCGGATCAGGCTCGAGAGTTCGAGCCTGATCCGCGTCATCTGCGTTGTTTCCTTTTAAGTGTCGCGACATTACACTTGTCAAGTGGTATTATTGTAACACGTGTCAAGTTCTGGGATATCTGCACTTGAACAAAGTGCTAGTTCAGCACATAGTAAGTGTTAAATACAGCACTTCAAGTGTAGTTTTTAACACTTTAGTTTTTAGCGTGTACATACAAATTCAAGGAAAATAAATATTAACTTCAACAGTATAACTAGACAGACATAACTTCTAGAATAAATCGAGTTTTCAAATTTAAAAAAAAATGCAGACCTTGAGTCTGATTTGTTGACAAACAAACTGGGTAACTTGACTAGCGTCTGATCAATCTATGGCGAAATTTGGAAAGTTGGATGATGAAATATATCTTCAAGGTGCGAATTTTAGGCAAGATTTTATTCATCAAAGTTGTCATTTCTTACTTTCTGCCTGCCGCTTCCTAAGTTTGATACATTATCTATCCAAGACACACAGGAAATCACGCGAAACAAAAGTGTTTACAAATTAAATCCGGAATTAAATTTCGATCAAAATAGAAATCGGAGGGAAAATATTATCGATCGTCTGAGAGATGCGACGTCATTGTTCATATTTAGACGTAATGGGCCATTATAGGCTTGTTAAAGTCAATGACGGTCCGATACGTTACGCGACTTTTATTTGTTGATCATTAATATTATTATTATAGTCGGGGAGATTAAGAAAGTGCCAGTGAGAAATATTATAAAACGAGTACTGGGAGATTAGAAGGGACAATGGGGTTGGGAGGACACGTGTGGGGCTAGGGGAATGATGGCCTCCTCAGTAGAGGGGCGCGGCAAATTAATGAAGGTCTTGTGTCGGAATTAAAACTTTTATTCTACGGGTAGGCTTCAGAATTAAACTTACGAGCCTTTGGCGAGTAAGTTACGAGTATAAAAATTTCGAACGCCGATGTAGTAATGCTAAAAATGAATACAGTTCGCAAATATGTTCCCATAGACTTGATGAATTGGACATTTTGCATTTCAGTCTGGGCGTCTCGGTCTCAAACAAGACGGCAAGGATGTAGCCAGGTGTGGGGGGGGGGGGGGGGGGGGTTATATGGAGCCATACGAACCCCCTCCCCCCGAATTCCAAAGGTCCGCCCCCCCCCCCCCCAAAAAAAGAATGCTGGCTACACCTGGACGCCTGACGAAAGACCTAACATTAAGTCCGTAATGGAACGAGCCTTATTCCATAACGAATTTGGGATACATGCATGATTTTACTGTATCATTCACGGGGAAGAAAAAGAGAAAAATGTTTCCTCTCTTTTCCGTTAATATTGATTTTTAGATTTATAAAACGATTGCCTCCCACACCTTCCGCCATCTTGACTGTCCAGTTGGTAAAACTTCCGCACTGTGGAGCATGTCATTCAAAAATTACGGTCACCAGAAAAAAAAGCGTTACAGCGTCGGTAGAGATCGTTACCGATTCTCACCTACACGTGAAAGAATGGTTTCGCGCGCCGAAGGCGCGCAGGGACGCAGTAGGGCAAGCCCCTTTCGACCCTCTTTAACAGTATAAGATCTTGTAGCTACATGCCTATAGTCGTGGTGAAGGAGGGAAAGGATCGCGTACTCTGCAGAAGTCCCGGGTAAGATGATCAAGGCGAGTGTTGGCTTGTCTTTGTGATGGTGGTTGTCTGAACCCTCAGGGAGGACCAGAGCAAGAGGAGGGGGGGGGGCTCTCCCAAAGGTGCTACCTCTCCCCGGGGGCGCTGTGATGATAGTTTTCGGGTAAGTAGAGTGTGCCACTTGGAAGAGTAGCCAAGATGAGGTGGAGAGCTTCATTGGCAAGTATAGTCTGCGTCAGTTGTAGTTGGATCGATTTCCTGGATAGCAGTTGAGATTATCGTTGGATCATGAAAGAAAAACAACAACGGCCCCTTTCGGGTACCACTCGTAGAAATACCCTAACTTCCCTGGTTCGGGGGCAAGCTTGCATTTGTACCTAGTTGGCCGGGTCAGAATGCGCTCACCAGGTGCTTACAAAAAGAGGTAGAAGCGGGCCGTAGGACCGATACTCGCCTCCCTCGAGGTGGATGACCACTTCTGAGGATGGAGCGAAGGATGTTCACAGCTCATAGCGGTTACAGTGTTCCATATCGGTTATAGATTTCCATGGCGGTTATTGGGGTGCTGCAGATTGAAAAGGAAAACATCTCTGTGTACCTGCTAAAAGAAAAAGACAGAGTTAGTTGATTTTAAGATAGGCAAAAGTATGTGGTTACGCTTTGGATGGTCGTCGATCGCTGGGAGCAACTTGATCGTACAAATCCTATGTCTTGTTTTTAGTTTTCTCGGATTGTTGTTTTACAGGTAAAGATTGGAAGGAGGGGGCAGGCCTTTACAAAAGTACCATAAGTACAAACGTAATACCGGTTCCTAAAAAAGGCAAACGTAATACCGGTTCCTAAAAAAGACCCCGCAAATCTTTTATCAAACTATCGACCGATCTCACTGCTGAGCTGTCTCGGAAAAGAGTTCGAACGGTGTATCTTCAAAAAACTGTGGTCCTTTTTAGACGAAAATAAAATACTAAGTCCATTTCAGTCCGGGTTTACTCCATGGGACTCAACTGTACTGCAGCTTACGGATATCTATGACACATTTAGCCGTGCTCTTGATGAAGGTAAAGATGTGAAGGTGGTATTTTGCGACGTCAGTAAAGCCTTTGACAAAGTCTGGCACAAAGGTCTAATCTTCAAACTTGAAAAAGTTGGAGTAACCGACGAACTTCTCGACTTCTTTGCATCATATCTTTTTGATCGGATGCAAAGAGTGGTGGTCAAATCCGAGGAGTCCTCTTGGAAACCCGTGACGTCGGGGGTTCCTCAAGGATCTATTCTTGGCCCACTGTTGTTTCTTATTTATATTATCGATATAACCCTAGGTCTAATCAGCAGTATTCGTCTTTTTGCAGACGACACAACCCTATATTTAAAAATTGAAAACCCTGACCAGGCTGCTGTTATTTTGAACAATGATCTTACTACAATCGAAAACTGGGCACATACGTGGTTGGTAGAATTCAATCCCATTAAAACCGGAACTATGACAATTTCACGCCGAACAGATCCCGCACAGCAAACATCCCTTGTAATGGCAAATGTTCCCATTAAAGAAATAACGCAGCACAAGCATTTGGGTGTCATTCTCAATTCAAACTGTTCGTGGGATGACCACATAAAACATATTTCCTCAAAAGCATGGTCACGTCTGGTCACGTCTGGATCTTATGAGACGAAATAAATTTATCTTAGACCGGAAAATTCTCGAGAAGATATACTTTGCTTTTGTTAGGCCCTTGTTGGAATATGCTGACACGGTTTGGGATAACTGCAACGATAACTGCAACGAAACAACTCTGACAACTCTTGAACGAATCCAAATTGCGAGTGCTTGTATTGTTACGGGTGCAACTTAAAAGTGCGAGCAAGGCATCACTCTACGTTGAAACTGGGTGGGAGACGTTACAGGCAAGAAGGCAGAAGCACAAATCAATACAGTTCTTCAAACTGTACCATAACATTTCCCCGCCACATATTTCCTGTTTAGTCCCACCCCCTATTTCGATAACCCAGAATTTCGAACTTCGAACCGCAACTAACCTACGAGTTCCTTAATGCCGAACCACATGCTACCAAAGATCTTTTGTCCCATCCACAACGAATTCTTGGAACGAAATTCCACCTAACGTTAGAGAAAATTGCTCTCTCGCAGAATTTCGAAAATACTTAAACCATAACCTTGTTCGTCCCCCAGCCTACTTTGTCAAATGAATGTCCCGTAAAGCTCAAGTATACCACTGCAGGTTATGACTTCGATGTAGTCATCTCAATGAGCATTTTTTTGTTAACCACCTGGCAGTGTCACCGAATTGCTCAGGCGGTGAACGTGAGACAACAGAACATTTTTTATTAAAATGCCCTAATTATGACCGGATACGAAGTGAGACCCTAGGGCTACTTCCCAGTCAAACTGACTGCGATACATTACTGTATGGATCCGAATTTTATACCCATAACGAAAACCATTTAGTTTTTAAAACAGTTCAAAAGTACATTCTTAGTTCTGCGAGATTTAGTTAACCACTTTGGGTGACCATCAGATCATAGTGAATAGTTAGTGTGGTGCTACTATTATAACCCTATGAATATATTTCTGGAACAGAAATAATAATACAGATTGAATGCATATTCATACACGCATTATGCAACCCAATACCCGTTCTCTGCTTTGCCTCATAATTGCCGTGCGTTCCACCTGGTGTTCATTCCTAATGTCTTAGTGCTAGGACACATCGCACCTGTATCACATCACCGTGACCGGGCGGAGGCCACTGTTGACTGGTGGAGATTTCTTCCTATCTTCCTACTGTGCCTTTTACTAACAAAAACTCAAGTGCAAGCCCGACATGGGCTAACTGGAATTATCGGACCGTCTCTATGTTTGGACTCCCACTTGCAAGCATAAAGCAATAAAGTGCATCTTGCATCTGGGAATAATACATGGTCCGTCCCCGAAGGTTGTCGCTAAAGATCGATGAAAGTATAGTTTGTCGCCGGAGAGTTAAGTGTTGTATGTACCACTGGGACATGGAACGCATTGGTATCCGGGTGCCGAAATCTATTTATGCTACTATTGTTTAACTGTGAAAATCCACCAAAATATGCTCAGAATTATTGTACCACGACAAACTAACTTCCGGTCATTCCCCCACTAGAGTATATGTTCTTATGATAGTCCAACAACGTTAAAATTTAGAATTCGCTTGTTACAGTATCAAGGTACAAACATGGAGGTGGTTCGGTTCGGACTCTTTCTCTTCCTAAGAACTGCACTTCTATCTTCTTACTCTATATCAGTTAGGGAAATCTAACCAATTTGTATCTTTTTATAGTATTTTCTATTTTTCTTTATTAGCGAATTATTTGTGTCAACAGGTATCTTATTGTACACGTTCTTGATAGATGGAATTGGTCTCACTGTCTTCTCGTTTGCTACCTGTTAAAATTACTATGAGTGGAAACGACCACAGATAAGCTAACAGCTTACTGTCGAATCCACACCCAATGATAATGTAAGATATGTATTACCATGGAAATTCTTTTGAAATGAACACTGTTTAAACTAAAAGTACCATACCCGGGGGTGTTTGATGCCCTTTCTTCCTCCTGATTTAGCTAAGTCGGTGAAGACAGCCCATCCTGGTAGATGGTCACAGGTGAGCCGTTTTTACTGCCTGTTTATTTGCCTTCTTCTATCCGGTCGAAATAGGAGGGAGGGGCAGGCCTCAACAAAAAGCCACACCCGAGGGTGTTTCCTGCCCTTACCTCTGTGGTTTGGTCCCTACTTGCACGGTGGTTAGATTAAATTTTGGTGTTTTGGGTTTTTTGTCGGCTTTCGCAAATGTCCTGTAGTTCGGAGATTAGCTGGCTGTCGGCGAACCGGTCATGATTTTTCGCAGCTAGGGAGGCGAGGCGGTCCTTGATGGTTGGGATGTCGGCTCTGTCCTGGAGTGTTTTGATGGTTTTCCCAGGGAGCACGGAGGATGACCCTAAGCTCGTGAATTTGAACCTTTTGGAGTTTCCCCATATGTGTTTGATTTAGTTCCGTTAGGATGATAGCCCCATACTCGAGTACAAGGCGCACAAAGGCTTTGTATAATTTAAGTAGAATAGTCTGGTTGGCTCCCCAGGATGTGCCTCGTATCATTTTTAGTAAATTAATACGTTTTGTTGCTTTGCTGGCAATATCGTTCGTGTGTTTATTGAAAGACGGCTTTTGAACAATGGTAATGCCAAGGAATTTCGCCTCTGTGCATTCAGGGGGGACTTTGTCCCGTAGGTTTAGGTCAAAGTCACGGTTGTTTTTCTTACGGGTGAACGTGATTCTTTGAGTTTTACTGGCGTTCAGTTTGATTCTCCATTTAGCACACCATTGTTCAAAGTCATCGAGAGCGCGTTGTAGGGGTTTCTAAACTAGGTTGGCGGTGTTATTAGAGTCCCAGAGGCATCTGCAAATTGTGAGATTTGAACGCGCTTGTCGGAGATTTTGAGATCATTGACGTAAATGATGTATAGGAGGGGACTGAGGACGGATCCTTGGGGTGCCTGCTTCAAGGGGACGCTGTCAGACATTTCGTTGTTTACTCCGATTTTTATTTCTCGGTCGTTAAGGAAGGAGGAGAGTAATCTAAGCAGTTTCATGGGGAGATTCATTGGACATAGATTGAGACGCATTCCGTTGTGCCAAACGGAATCGAACGCTTAAAATTACGCTTTTTCGACGTCTAGTAGGATTGCCGCGCCCATTTGATTGATCGATGTTTTCATTTGATTGACTAGGCGGTAGACATGCTCAATGCCTTCTTTACGGTTTCTATAGGCTATTTGCCAACTGTTGAAGAAATCTGTTTCTTCGCGGTGCCCCCGCAGTCGATTGGTAATTTCTTTCGAATACCTTAGCAATGCAACTGAGAAGGCTGATTGGGCCGTAGCTGGCCGGGTCGGAAAGGTCTTTGTCTAATTTCGGTATCATTACACCAATGGCTCTTCTCCAACATTTTGGAAAGTAGCCATGGGTGATGCATGCATTGAATAGGTTGTTGAGTTTGTCAAATAGGGAGTTTGGGCTCTGTTTTAGAATTTTGTAACTAACTTCATCCTCGCCGGGCGAGGAAGAATTTTTGCATTTTTTTATGATATTGATGATTTCATCATTGGTGATGGGAATGACGAGGTCGTCGTCATCCCCTTCTTCTGGGTCGGTATTAAATTTGGGGTCACGGTAGCTATCCGGGTGTTCATTGATGAAGTCGTCAATGGCGTTTATGATGGCGTCATCGTTGTCAGGGCCTTGATATGGGCGATAGGTTTTTCTAAGGAGATTGGCGAAAAGTGTCGGCCTTGTCTTTGTCGGCACGCGTGAAGGAGCCATCTTCCGTTTTAAGGGGTTTGGCTACTGCTTCAAAGCTCCTGTTTTGGGGAACGGGTCCAGTCGCCACCGGGCCAACTCGCCACCAAGCACCTGGGCCAAGGCGCCACCGGGCCAAGTCGCCACCGGACCAAGTCGCCACCGGGCCAAGTCGCCACCAGAAGTTAATAGTATGACATGCAGTAATCAAGGTGATAATTACTTCACTAATTGATTTAGCCGGGATTAGGGACGGGATATATTATTGACAAAGAAAGCCGCACCAAAACGGAGAATATTTCTACTCTCTGATTTGATGCGATTTTCTTTGTTTCGACTGAATTGAAATGGAAGGGATATAATAATAATAATAACTCTTTGGCCAGCCGCTGATTTGTCGCGGTCCTCATAAGAGAAGGCCATCATTCCCCCTGCACCCAACCCCCTCTTCCCCTCCTCTCCTCCCAGCATTCAGATATAAACTGCTTAATAGTGTCCCTCACTTCCTCTTTTTCAATTTCTTCAATAAGCATTCCTACCCTCTCCCTCGTGTCCCCCTTCAGCCATCTATCCTTTGTTTATTCACCCCACTTCTGCATTATTCTTCCAGTAAATTTTATTCTATGAGGTATATACTGTGGGCATTCCAAGAGAAAATGTTCCAGGGTCTCCACTACTCCAGAGTGGCACATTTGGCATCCCTTTTCTCCATCTCTCCCAATTTTTCCCCGAAGCTCCAGTGATCTTGATCTCAGTTTGAAGAGCAGTGACCCTCCAAAGGTGCCATCTAGGTACTTCTCAAAAGCTGGCTTTTCTTTATATTGTAACCCCTGCAGTGATCTTTTCACGCTAACCCCTGCTCGCCAGTTTAGATTGCAATCTTCCATGACTCTCTCTTTGACAAACCTTTTGCCTTCTTTCATTCCTACTTCTATGTTTGTGACCTCTATAGAGTAATTGTCCATTAGTTCCCTCACATGTTTTGACCACCCCGTTTCTATATTAGAATTCCAAATGGTATCGAGCATCAATTTGCACCACCGGTTGTCAGGCAGGTTTCTCAAGTAGTTAAAGTAACACAGTTTTCCCAAATCTACCCTGTCCTTGATTTTCATCCACCCAAGCTCCCCCCTTACTGCTTCCAAAGCTGCAGCAGGGATATATTATTGACAAAGAAAGCCGCACCAAAACGGAGAATATTTCTACTCTCTGATTAGGTGTGAGTTTCTTTGTTTCGACTGAATTGAAATGGAAGCGTGTGGGAGAGATATAAGTCGGTGACGGGAGACGGGACGCGGGGCGATGGCAAATTGGAATAAAAAGCGTGTGGGCGAGATATAATTCGGTGATGGGACACGGCGCGATAACAAATTGGGGAAAAAAGATAAAGAGAATATCGGTACAAATCTATCAATGTTTATTGGTATATAATAACATAGCATAGCACATAACATACAATATGCACCGATTAACAAAATAAATGAAATTGGAAATATTTATGGAAATAATGTCATGATTACAAATGAATAAGTTTTGACAATGAACATGTTTAATGAATGAATGAAAGGCTTTAGCGCGCCGAAGGCGCGCAGGGACGATGTGGGATTTACAAATCCTTGCGACCCGGTTAGCCCTATTTTATTTCACTTGGATCTTGGATCACACAGGCCTAGCTTTCCTATTGCCTCAAATGGGGTCTGAAGGGGTATGCACGCGGTTAGAATTCCCGGCAGTTTGTATTGGAGTGATAGATTGTCAAAGATCAATCCCTCAACGCCATTAAGACTATTAGAGAGTGGGCTCTGTTCGGTTCCAGTTTGGCGATGGTAGAGGTTTGAGACCCACCATGGCGGCGAGCCAGAATATAATGTTGTGCGATGGTAATTTTAAGGGAAAAGGACTCGTTTGAATGAATGAATGAATGAATGAAAGGTTTTAGCGCGCCGAAGGCGCGCAGGGACGATGTGGGATTTACAAATCCCTTGCGACCCGGTTAGCCTGTATGAACATGTTTAATAAAATATTTAGTAAAATATATCTAGCAAGTGCTAATTGTGCGGTTGTACCTCACTTTAAACACCCAACAATTCTCATTCAAAATACATCAGTCAGTGCCTTGTTTGATGTATTGTGCTCAGTGTTACAAAAACAACGGAGTGCTTTGACCACCTTGATTAGTGTTCTTATTGTTTATACAGGAGACAGTATACAGTACATACAAACAGTAAAAAACAAACACACTTCAAAGATTTCAAAGACATTCATTCTAAAATTCTAGAAACAACAAATGGAATAATATAATGTTTGTCTGTGATCAGGTAGTGATGAGACGAACAGAGTTTAACCCTTTACCTAACATGAAAAGCAGACGACACTTGCAGAAATAATTCTTGAATAACTAATTTTTTGTCTCAAAAACATAGGTTATGACCCCTCGTTGGAACGAGCTCGTTCCAACGAGGGGTCATAACCTATGTTTTTGAGGCAAAAAATGAAAGAAATAATGAAAATTAATTGGCGATTTTTGAGAATAACGCTGGCCGGTTTTGGCCGTTACGTTAGGTAAAGGGTTAAATTGTGTAAAGCTATTCGAAATCGTATTTGAGGATTTTTAACGGATTCTTCATTCTTTAAATGTTTTTTCGGATTATTTATAAAAAAAACGTGAGTTCTAAACCTATAATAGTGGTCATCAAAGTGGGCCAAGTCGCCACCAGAAATCGGGCCAACTCGCCACTGGTGGCGAGTTGGCCCGGTGGCGACTGGCCCCATACCCCGTGTTGTTTTACCGTACCGACGGTTACCATTTGTAGGAAACCGAACGCACCCTGTAGTAAAAAATTTACCAACGGCAAGAAGAGTTAATCGCCCGCGCAGGAGACAAAAAGAAGTTTTATCATGGCTCATGTTTCCGTCGTCCATTCCAGAATACATGGTTTATTCCGGGCATGCGCAGACAGCTCGGATTATCAATCTGGTTGTTTTCTTTGCAAACCGTCATTCTGGAATATCATTCCGAATCATTAGTTTAAACAATATTTATTTCCAAAGTAAACATATACACTAAAAAATAACAGAATATACAGCAATTGAAGGAAGTGGATTCAGCATAAAGCTAAATAGCTTATGGAAGGCTGTTTCCACGGCAAAATCAACTATTTATAACACTGCGGCAGATTGGTTCGTTCATGTTCGATATGTTTACCTTTGGCTAAGAAACAGTAAGATAGGATAAGAGCGATGTAGAGTGAGAAGAGAAGGAAAGAAAGAAAGAAACAGAGTAACACGGAGAGATGACAGTGAGACAATGTATACATTTACTTTTAAGTGTGTGGCGCAACGGACAGGGGTGCTTCGCAGAGAATGCAAGGACCCCGCGAAGTTAGGGCGACACGACAGTCACAATTGGCAGAATTGGCTAGAACATAAGGTCAGTGGCAACAGAGTCCACGATACTAAGCTAAGTTGCAAGGCGTTTACATCCCATCAGGGAGGGAAGGCATGGCCATCAGTGGCTGAAAGCCGTACTGGTTGGCCTCCGGCAGGATAGCGGACATGGTGAACAGAAGCCAGAGTTATTTTAATTTCGCACCAAAAGGCCGGAGGGAGGCGGATTGAATTTCGTTAAAATCGCTTACTGAGTAGAATAAAATTGTGAACCACCTCAAATAGCTTGTGATTCTCCTCATTGCTCAGAAATTCAGAGCCGTACAGCAAGGTTGATGTGTCCAATGCAATAGGTAATTGGCAATCATTCTGAGTAAACCACCTCTCGAGCAGGTTTCGGTGGTTTACCTTTTATTCCTGACATGCGCAATTATCAACAAATAGTGGAAAATATTTCCCTGTTCGTTGTATTCTTCAAAAACGTTTCAAGAGCGACCAAGACAATAACAGATATGTTAGGTACATGGAATTCAGCAAAATATTTAAACATAGCAAATAATTGATGAAAATAAAGAGAAAGAACTATGGAGTCAATTAAGGGGACGTCCAACCTAACTTTAGTCAAATTTCATGTAATTTTCTTTCAAGTCTAAAAAAGGCCCAAAATGAATAACCCCAATAAATTATATACCAAAATGCTTGGAATGAAACATAGAACATGTGGAAACTGAAATATGCCATGGAACTGCTGCCATGTGTAAATAGCACCACCTGAAAGTCTGCTATGGCATAAGTAAGAGAACAAAATTTTTACAATAAAATACCTCAAAATAAAATAACAGTTGTATTCTATAAACATTTAAGTAGATACTCGAAGAAATCTTTTCCTAATTCATGAAAGTAATGAAGATTGAGACCAAATGTTATAATTGGAGTGCTCACTGATTGAAGGCAGACATTTTCGTTTGTTTATGTTTTGATTTGGGGAGTTCAACAAAGGTCAACTTGAAGGAGTCCAGCAGAAGAAGTATGGAAGGACAAAAGAGTGTCTCCCAATATCAAGATGTATGTGTTACTGTAATGGTTTGGAAAGAAAATATGATATTCTCCTATGTAGAATGCACTGCAAAGTCATACATTGTAGTTGAATAAATATATTTACAAACCCCTTGCACTGTAACCCCTTTTATCCCATGCATCAATTTGATAGTGATTAAATTGTTAAATTTGTCTGGTTTATCAATAAGTATATTAGCTTTGTTTAACTCTTGGACACCAATACACTCATGATATCTGTTGGAGAAGAAATAAGGGTAACTGTAACCTGTCACTGCAATAAACCATCTAATGTACTTAAAAGTACATTGTTATTCAAAACACATCAAATCAACCTTACATAACCATTATTGCATGTACTTTCCCCAAGGAGGCTTATTTTCACGGTGAGATCAGAAGGGCACATCCAGAGGGTCTCACATATTTTTTTCAAGAACGCAGTACACAAAGCAATCCCCAAAAGATGACAAGTGAGCCCCATTAGACCCAAAAAATTTCGGGGGGGGGGGGGGGGACTCTTCCTTGTATGACTCTACCTCCGGCACTCAAGGCATATGTCTTTTTTTCTCAAAGTTTAACTCTTTTTTCTTTTTGAAGATCCTGGCCACACATGTTCCAAACACTATCAGACAGGTAAACCTCCAAATAAGTGTATCTGCAAAAATCATGTTACATTGCAAAACATTCTTTTTAGAGTTTTAGTTCTGGACCTTTCATGCTTCTTACTTCCAACTATAACACTTAATTTATCGATTAATGGGTGAATAGAAAAGTCCTGCCATAATCAACATTTTGAGTTCCATAAGCCTTCAAAACAGCTCCGATAAAAGTGTCAAACATCAGATTGGTGGCTTTATACAGAATATTCATTAGGTTGTTGCTTGATAAGTAATAGGAACAAAATCTTCACAAGAAAATTCTGTAGCAATACAATTGAGGCTATTAGCAGGCACTTTGCAACAAATTGTAACAAATCAACTAGTTATAAACAAAATTTTCTAACTCAAAAGAGTGAAAAAGTACCACAACTCTGAAAAATGTGGGAAGAAACACATGCTACAGCAGCTACACAGGCATTGTTTCTCCATGATGCTCGATAACACAACCAAATATCCTTCAAATTGGAGTAGCAATGGTTGAGATACAAGGGGGAATGTTGGTACATGTAATGATGAATGGGTAAGACTAAGATTAAGAGGACAGGGGTCACCACTGCACGGCCCTAGATGCACCTTTCATTTTCCAACTTCCAGGTCTGGGGCATAATAATCGCAACACACCCACCTTATCAGTTCATAATTTCAGTAAAATAAAAGAAATTATCAATTTGAATTAAATAATAGATGATGGAAAATATTTGGCTTCCTTCGCCTTCTCGTACTATTTAATTACCACAAACAATATCAGTTTGATGCCGACAAACGAAACTGAACGCATGTGGTTTGATTAAAAAGTAACTCGACAAGAATAATGAAGAAATTGCGAATATTTCGTGTATTTCATTTATTTAAAAGCCAATTGCAGCTAATATTGACCGTGCATTCGATAATTCGTTTCGGTTTTGACCACACGGCCACGCTGACACTCCGTGACAGCGGTTATGTTTATTATGATATGCAAATTGGGGGATGGTTTCCGGTGAAGGAGATTTGTCACATTTGTCAGTGTAAAACGATCATAAAAGACACTGATCGACGCTTGTATTACTATGGTTGGTTGCAAGAAAAAACTAAATTCTCAGCATCGTCCAAGCGCACCTTATTTAAAAGCACGAATGCATCATTTTCAACCCATCTTCAATCGGTCCTTTGCAGACATCAAACATACCCGCCTTCAAATTCCATGGTTACTAGGAAGTAAATAACTTCGCAGCGACAGGGGGGAAATTAACACGCTCAATGTAGTTCCAGGTCACTTGGAATATACTTCGTGAAAGAGTGATTTCTGAAGCATTCTGCTTACTTTGTTATGAATATTGCCTTATTTTATGTGTATCGTCCCGATTTTATACACTCGGTTATTTTTTTACAAGTGGTTCATGTTGTCTTTCTAGTGCGCAATAATTCAGATTTTTTTGTCAACAAAAAAGTTCAGACGGCCTGTAAACATGAGAGGGAATTTCGAACCATATTTTGCAGTTATGACATTAACAGCTCAAGTACTTGCTGTCACCTGTTTGCAAATCCGCTCATACATTGTCTCGAACAAATAAAGGGCGTGATCACGTCCTTGCATTCTCACGATTGCCCAAATTGAGTATTTCTGCAAGAACCACATCGTAATCTTCTTGGATCGATCCGCAAGTATACAGAAGTTTCCTTGGCTACGAATCGAAATTAAGTATTTTTATTGTTTACTAATCATATATATTTCATTTTCAGGTTATTTTATTCAACTTTGTGGGGAGGTAGTTTAGTATAGTAACTGGGACAAAGTTAGGAGATCTTAAATAAAACTGTGAGCGCTAAGTTGTCGAACGGTTCGTCGTGTTGCCTTTTGTCGCGTGTTTACAGTTTTCCCTGTCCGATCGCGTAATTTTGTTTTGATGATGGCGAGCAAGTCTGTTCAGACGGAGGTAAGTATGGAGGTAAATACGTGTAATATCGCGGTCCAGGTCAACGGTGCCAACGGTGCCAACGGGGTAAGTATTGGTGTGCAGACAGAGGTCACTGAGGGTGTCGGTCAGAGCCGGGTTGGTGGGGCCACCGATGGCGATATTGGGCTTGAAGTTTGTAAACAGTGTTCTATGATGTATGGGGACTGTCGTTCGATGGGATATGGAGAGGTATGTGCAAACTGTCAGGAAATCCTCCGCCTACTTGAGACAATTGTTAAGTTTGAGGGGGAGATTGCTGAGCTGAAGGGAAAACTTGGTAGGGCGGGGCTGTCTGGAGTTACGCCTGTGAAAGTAGCTTTCTGAGAAGGATGGATGGTTGTCGGTGGTTCCAAGAGGAAACATGGGGGTAGAACCTTTGATGTGAATGAGGTAGGTGATGAGGTGGGGGCTGCTAGAAAAGTACGTAGGACAGATGAGGGGGGCCCAAGCCGGAGCAATGCTGTAAAGCGTTTGGCGTGGACTATCAAAAGTGGTAGGAAAGGGGGGGGGGGGGGCAGAGAAGCAGGTAGATAGGGGTGTAAAGCCCAAAGGCAGTGGGGAGTGCAGCACCAGAAACAGATTTGATGTGCTCGATTCGGAAGAGTCAGAGGAGGGGATGGAGGTAGTTGCAACAGATAGTAGCTTGGGGTCTAGGCCAGAAAAAAGGAGGAGGGATCCGGGAGAAGACCAGGGGAGTAGTCCAGGTAGTTCAGGGCCTGGAAAGAGACGGAGGGACAAGGATAGGAGTAATCCTAGGTCAAAGATACCGATACCGATAGTGATTCCGAGTGGGGCTGTTGGAGAGGAAGAGGACGCTGTAAACAATAGGAGACTAGAGGAGATAAATAGGGCGAGGGCCAAAAGTAAGTTGGTGGTTGCGGGAAGTAGCATAGTTCGGGGGATCGACAAGGTTGTCTGTGGTCCGGACAGTAAAAATAGAACAGTTCTGTGCTTTCCGGGGGCTAAAGTGGAGGACCTGAGGAATAGAGTGGACGGTATTGTAGCTGGGTCGGGGCCTGATCCGGTAGTGGTATTACATGTGGGGTCCAATAACATCAGGGAGAGGAAATCAGTTCGTTTGGTTGACACATACAAGGACCTAATTAGTAAGCTACTTACCAGGAATGCTCGGATCATCGTTTCAGGGGTGCTCCCCGTTATGGGTGGTGGGAATGAGAGGAACTCGCGGATTATGGCACTAAACGAGGAGCTGGAAGAGCACTGCAAAGACTTGGGAATACATTTCATTGACCACTGGGATTCATTCTGGGGACAAGGAGAGTTGTATGGGCGAGACGGATTACATTTAAGTAGGATGGGTACAGACCTGTTGGGCCAAAAAATTTTACAGGTGGCTGGGCCTTTTTGGAGAAAAGGGGGGTAGGGGACTACAGCCGATAACCCAGAGGGGCACAAATGCTGAGAACATAGGAAGAACAACAAACATGCACAACACAGGGACATACCAGGGGTATAATAATGTGCCAGTGAGAACAAAAAAACAAAGATTCATTAAGTTTGGGTACTGCAACATCCAGGGTCTGCACAAGAAAGTAAGCGAAATATCAACAATGATGGACGAAGGAGACTTCGATATAATGGGTCTAAGTGAGACGTGGATACGACGGGATGAGTGGGTTGATCAGATGAAGGGTTGCGTGTGGATAGGAGCAGGGCGAACTGAGGGTCAGAAACGGGGTGGGGGTGTTGGCATCCACGCTAAAGAGGAATTACAGCCCTCATTGATTACAGATCTCACAGAAGCAAGGACTCAGATTCCAGTATCCAACGAAATAGTCTGGGCAAAAATCAAGTTAGGAAGCAGGAGTGTTGCCGTTGGTGTTGTATACTTAGCAGTGGAGGGAAGTAAGCCCGAGTGGAATGATTCAATATATACAACTCTTAGATCGAATATCACAGAGCCTGAAAGCAGAGGGTTCAGTATTGTCCTAATGGGGGACTTCAATGGGCACATCGGGGATAAGGAGGAGGGCATACAGGGAGGTGATAGGAAAATTAACACGAATGGGAGGAAGATGTTGGACCTATCAAAAGAGCTTGGTTTAAAGATCCTGAACAGGGATGCGAAATGTAAGGGTAAATGGACCTGGGAGAGGAACGATAAGAAAACAATAATTGATTATATACTCACTGACGTTAGCGTATGGAGGGAGGTTATAGATGTAGAAATAGATGACGAGGGAAAAAATGACTTGGGTAGTGATCACAACCTGATAACAGTTAGGATTATGGGCAAAAAGACGAATAGAGACAGAAATACCTTCAAGGAAGTTTGGGGACTAAAACAAGGAGCCGACTGGAAGCAGTTTCGGGAAAAACTAAAACCAAGTTTTGAATGTATACCTAGGGATGCAAATGTCCAGAGTATTTCAGATGGCATAGTAAATAGCCTAACAGAGGCAGGGAAGGATTGTATAGGAAGGGTGAGGGTCCCAACGAGAGAGCTCGGATACAGGGTTAACGAGGGACTGGGGGGGGGGGGGGGGGCGCGGTGGCTCAGTAGGTAGAGGTGCAGGCTGCAAGCCGAGAGGTCCTTGGTTCGAATCCCACCTGCGGCAACCGCGTTGTGTCCTTGGGCAAGACACTTCATCCCCATTGCCCATGTGGGGGCACGATGACGCCGTGTACTACGGCGTACTGCACGTCGATGGTACGCATGTCTTCAACCAATCTAACCCTGCCTGTGCTGCAGTGCGGAGTTACGATGTTGGGGAGCTGGCAGCTCGTCGTTGCTCGGTGGTTCTCTCCGGGTACTCAGGCTTCCTCCACCCGTAAAACTGCCACGGTCATGATTAGCCATTGTGCATAAATATGTGACCTTAAACATAAATAAATCAATAAAACGAGGGACTGAAAAAGGCTATAAAAGAAAGGAAGGTAAAATGCGCTGCTTACAGAAGAAGTAGGAAGCTTAAAGGGGTGGATAACAATGACACGAGACTAATGAAAGGAGAATATGAACTGGCACGGAAAAAGGTGAATGAGATAAAGAATAATAATAGGAAGGAGCGCAATTGCAGTCTTGCCAGAACAATAAAGAAAACGGGGGGTTCGAGCTCAAACGTATTTTGGAACTGGGTAAATAAACGGGGGAAAAGTAGTGTGCAGAGTATCAAAGTGGATGGGGAAAGTACAGAAGATAAAGGCCGTATCGCTTCAGAGTTAGTCAAGCACTGGGAAAAGATAAACGATAGGCGATGGGGCAGTGGGTCCCCACCAAAAAGAAATACACTGGTGGAGGAGAACCTATCCAATCGTGTATGTAGCGAAATAACGGCAGAAGAAGTGCGGAACGTGGTCTCGAAATTAAAAAATGGTAAAGCGGGAGGGACTGATGAAATTCCGAACGAATTCCTCAAAAATGGAGGGGAGGCACTTATTGAAGTCCTGACAAACCTTTTCAACCTGGCTCTGCGAAAGCAAAAGGTCCCCAGAGAGTGGAGGGAAAGTAAGGTGTCGTTCATACACAAAAAAGGGGATAAGGAAGTTCTAGATAACTATAGGGGGATATCAGTTAGTAGTAACATCGGAAAAGTATTCTGTAAGGTCATATACGGTAGACTTGAGGAAGTTATTGAAGAGAAAGGTTTTTTAGGAGAAATTCAAAATGGTTTCAGGAAAGGTCGAAGAGTCACTGATCACCTATTTACACTCACCCAACTGATAGAATCAACAAAGGCTGAAAAGAAAAAGATGTTTCTGGCATTTCTAGATGTGAAAAAAGCGTACGACCGAGTGTGGAGGGAAGGTATGTGGCGAAAGCTCGAGGGCATCGGACTGGGGGGTGACTTTGTGGGAATCATGAAAGCACTGTATACAGATGTGCAAAGCCAACTCAGTCTAGGGAGTATCACTACAAAACGAGTCCCTATGGATATAGGCCTCAAGCAGGGGTGTATCTTTTCACCGATTTTGTTTGCATTGTATGTTAAAGATTTAGGGGACGAACTAATTCAGAGTGCGGAGGGGGTAAATGTTGGAGACATAAAGGTACCAGGCTTATTCTTTGCGGACGACATGGTGTTAATGTCTAGAACTGAACAGGGGCTAGAGAAATTGCTGGAAATTGTTGGTAGATATGGGAACACTTGGCGGCTCGAACTAAATGAAAATAAAAGCAAGGTAATACCCGTTGGACGCAAGGTAGATATGACGAAGAGATGGAGAGTGGGGGAGTTCTCAATCCCCGAAGGGGAAAGCAAACAAATCACTGTAGGAGAAACGGGAGAGTATGAGTATCTAGGGGTAAGCATAAATATAACGGGAAGAGGGGTGTACAGAAATTACTCAGCCAAACTGATTCTGAAGGGGAAAAGAATTCTGAACCAACTAAAACTTTTAGGGAAAAATAGTTTCAACAAGGTCTTTGTGGGGAAAACACTGTGGGAGAGGGTGGGTTTACCAAGTATAACGTATGGCACGGACGTGATTCCATTAAACCAAACCGTTATTAAGAAGTTGGAAAGTACTCAGAATGATGCCGGCAGATGGATAACAGGGTCGAGTAATGCTGCAGCTTTGGAAGCAGTAAGGGGGAGCTTGGGTGGATGAAAATCAAGGACAGGGTAGATTTGGGAAAACTGTGTTACTTTAACTACTTGAGAAACCTGCCTGACAACCGGTGGTGCAAACTGATGCTCGATACCATTTGGAATTCTAATATAGATACGGGGTGGTCAAAACATGTGAGGGAACTAATGGACAATTACTCTATAGAGGTCACAAACATAGAAGTAGGAATGAAAGAAGGCAAAAGGTTTGTCAAAGAGAGAGTCATGGAAGATTGCAATCGAAACTGGCGAGCAGGGGTTAGCGTGAAAAGATCACTGCAGGGGTTACAATATAAAGAAAAGCCAGCTTTTGAGAAGTACCTAGATGGCACCTTTGGAGGGTCACTGCTGTTCAAACTGAGATCAAGATCACTGGAGCTTCGGGGAAAAATTGGGAGAGATGGAGAAAAGGGATGCCAAATGTGCCACTCTGGAGTAGTGGAGACCCTGGAACATTTTCTCTTGGAATGCCCACAGTATATACCTCATAGAATAAAATTTACTGGAAGAATAATGCAGAAGTGGGGTGAAGAAACAAAGGATAGATGGCTGAAGGGGGACACGAGGGAGAGGGTAGGAATGCTTATTGAAGAAATTGAAAAAGAGGAAGTGAGGGACACTATTAAGCAGTTTATATCTGAATGCTGGGAGGAGAGGAGGGGAAGAGGGGGTGGGGTGCAGGGGGAATGATGGCCTTCTCTTATGAGGACCGCGACAAATCAGCGGCTGGCCAAAGAGTTATTATAATCACATGACCGGAAAAACATCGTTCAATTCGTTGAAACATGGCCACATCCGGAACATCAAAAATTTGTGTTGATGTTATTACATTCAAACGTCAAAACCCACCAGAGTCTGTGTCCAAAAAATGCTTTCTCCGAGTCTGTAGTATGTTATCATTATATTGAGGACAAGGCTTTCGAATTACCGATTATTTTGTGGTTTTACCGGTTCGTTACTTATGCCATTTGCAAATTAATCTTCTTCAAAATCATAAAATTCACTTTTTTTCCTGAAAAAAATTATATGTACCTTTTCTATGCACTTTACTCATTATTTTGATATATAATTTGCCTTTCCTTACTTCTCTTATCTGTTTCTGAGGCATTGGGAAAAATGTAAAAAAAATGACCAAAGTTAGGTTGGACGACCCCTTAAACAACAGGCCTGTTGACCCACCCCCAAATTGAATAATTGAATTTTTTGGACCCTGGAATTCATTTTATTTTTCCGAAGCGACCGCCCATGACTGACTCATTTATTTCCCCTTGACCCGAAACCCTGATTATTGTGACAGAATATTAAACATCTGGATATGAAATCCTAAAATGATAAACGTCGGGAGGGGGTGGGGGTGGGGGTGGAGTACAACCAACTTGGTTACAAGACTCAAATCCAACAGACGCAAAAATGCCAAAATTCTGAAAACTGAAGATCTGGAAACCTTTCTCCATCCGCACGCCCACCAGTTAGAAAGTTGAGTGGTGTGACCACCCCCCGCCCCATTATAACGCTCTAGCCAAGCTATGTTAGTTGGCCTCCCCCACCTCCCCCCTGGTGAGATCGGATATTGTTGCTGAACCTTAACGCGGCGGTGCATTCATGACCTTCTTCTTCACGGGAACTCTATGGTGAGAGTGCACAGACAGGCTTTGCTGGTTCTCAGTGTACTCATAACCAACAAATAGTGGACACCAAATACTGAAATTGTTTTTTTTAAATTCTCGCTCAAATAACGTCAACGAGCAGAGTTGTATGGACACAATGGCGAGAACCTGTCCCCAATCTCCCGGATCAGCAGGCGTCCTTGCCAGTGGGGGGGGGGGGGGGGGGGGGGGGGGAGAGACTCAGGTCAACCTAAAGCTTTAGCAGCCCCACCCCACCCCCACCCCCAAAATAAAAAAGAAATATTGACCCAAATGCTCTCCAATAGAGGGCTACACATGCTACGATTGCATCAGATTCGATCTTAGAGCACTTAACTTTGCAAAATTTTCTCGACGGAGGCCCTATCCTGACTCGGTCGGTCTGGTCGTTACCCCCTCCTCAAACTTCTCTGTCCTAACTAGGACCCTGTGGTCATTACCCCAACCTCCCACTTCCCAGTTAGTAACTCCCCCCCCCCCCCCCTCCCCCAGGGGCGGCGGAAGCTAAACAAAAGTGGGATAGGGGTACAATTTTTTCTGTGTAACCGCAGCTTGGTTGCAGGAAGGAAAAAAATTAGGAGCTCAGTGTGTGTGTGGGGGGGGGGGGGGGGGGTAGGGGGGCTGGATTGGAGGGGTACTTTGTTATCGCGTATGTCATGAATATGGAACAAAATTAAATGCAACTCCGGAAAGGGAACACATGCGCACGTTAGATACCATAGTCCAAACTTGGACTCAAAGTCCGCAATGTAAATAATCTTTGGGTTTGGTACGTCCAAAGGACTTACGAAACTCAAAAAGAAATATTACGGAATTTGGGTCCAAATTTGGACTAGTTTACCAAACTTAAAAATTATATTACGAAATTTGGGTCCAAGTTTGGACTAGTTGTACTATTAAATTTACTGGTTGCGAACTTGCGACGTGCAATATCTCCATATATAAAATTGACAACGATGCCGACAGTAGTATTATGTTGCTAATTTTGTAAGAAGTATTATCATCTTCCGCAGTAAATGTGGCCATAGGTGTTGTGTAGCTTATGTCAGAATAAGTCCTGTTTGGGTACTCATAATTGGTGAAAAAAGAGGGGGCACGTGCCTCCTGTGCCCCCGGCTCCGCCGCCCCAAATACCCCCCCCCCCTCAATTATAGAATCTGATAATCCTGGGCCTGGATACTCCCCTGTACCTGACTGCTCAGGTGTCGAACATCCATCTCAGTCGGCAGTGGAATACAGGGAAAAAAAAGAACAAAACCCCCCAAATATTCCTCTTTCAAAATAAATCCGGAACATGATAGGGTTGGAGGCGTTAATTCCTCGGCAAAGAATCAGCTTCAGACCACGACATAACAAATGCAGTGGCGTAGCCAGGGTGTGTGTGTGTGGGGGGGGGGGGCACATGCCCCCCCCCCCAAGTTTCGCATCCCCTCCCAAAAACATTGATCCAATGCAAGTTTCAAACAACTTAAGAACCCCCCAAAATGCTCTCCAATATAGGGCTACACATGCTACAATTGCCTCATATTCGATCTTGGAGCACTAAATTTTGCAAACTTTTCTCGTGGAAGGCCTTGTCCAAACTAGGCCCCTCTGGTTGTCACCCGCCTCCTCCCACGTCCTTGTCCCAACTAGGGCCTCCGGTCGTTACACCCTCCTCCCACTTCCATGAAGGGAAGTGGGAGGAGGGGGGTAACGACGGGAGAGTGCTAGCTTGGACTAGGCAAGGACCCCCGAAACCCCACAACATTACAAATATGGCATGCCCCCCACAAAAAAAATGGCTAGCCCCCCCCCCCTCCCCACCCCCTCAATTATAGAATCCTGGCTACGCCCCTGAACAAATGGGAGTCGAAATAATAATAAAACTCAAGTGCTGTGTCCAGCGTTTCTTTGTAAATTTTTTGTTTCTTTTTAATCTGGTCATATTGACCTACCTATCCATGAACGGAATGGTTTCGTGCGCCGGAGGCGCGCAGTGACGGTATGGGGGACAAGCCCCTTTCGACCCTCGTTGACTGTATAATTTTGGTGATGTCGAGGCGTGGCAGAGGAGGAAATGGAAGGAGGGAGAAGGTTTATCCCCTTCTGGGCTTTTTCCGGATCTTTTTCTTAGGTGGAGGTTGGCATGGTGATGGTGATGAGGCTGGCGGTGGTATTGATGTGCGTCCTGTTAATTCACTAGATTCTTTTATCAGTTCTTCAGTTCTGGCGGATGTTGTTTCCATTACTTTTACTGTTTTTTGGATGATGGGGTCTATAGGATGTGGTGGCTGTTCATCTGCTTCATCCGCTCCGGGGCTTTCCGGTAGTGAAGGAAGAGGGGAGTGAGGGGTTGGAGTCGGTGAAAAAGCAGCTTCCAGTTCCTCCTCAGTCTCCACTGGATGTTCCTCATCCAACTGAACCGGCTCAGGAGCCGGCAGTTGATTGGGTGTACCAGTGGAACTAGGAGGGGAACTGGCGGCTGCCTCCAGAGCCTCCATTCCCTCACTCAACTCTTTCTTCCTATTCCGGAAAGCCTCCAAGCGCCGGGCGTCCCTGCGTTTGGTCGATGGACTCTTCTTTTTTCTCTTGTTGTTGCTCTTATCAGGACCTCCGTTCCCCTTCGGGTGAGGACCAGTGGGAGAGGGGATCCTGTGGTATTTGTGAATCGCATTACTGGATGCATAATTCATTATACTCGAGTAGAGTCTAATTCATTATGCTGGGGTTAGGTTCGAAAACGAGGTTGTTGACAATCAGTGTTGTGAAAATGTACTTGCTTACTTTACATGTATCTCATGCTATACCGTACGAATAAATGTTATGTGAAGATAAAGTTATCTTCTATTCATCCAATACAAACACAACAAGTTTGGCGACGAGGATGCTCAATCATGAGTTCTCACAGAAACTTCTTGAATGAATGAACCTTCAAATGCCGGTAAATATAAACCAAAATGACAACCGGCAACTGCTGATGTTGGCGGGAATACACTTTTCTTGAAATTTCCTTCCATTACTTTGCTTGAAAGATGACAGAAGAATCACAAACTATACCTGTTCAAAGTCAAGCAACTTTTCTTGCGCCATCATCGATTTTACCACCTCCGTTTTTTTCTGCCCACTCCAGGTTCGCCCCCGACGCCTTGGACTCAGTGGAAAAAAAAACTTCTCAACATATCTGTGTGCATCAGGTGCCGATACACTTCCAGAGACCCGAAAAACTGCTCTATTATTACATTGTTTAGGGGTGGAAGGGCAAAGATTATTTTACACATTGAAACCAGCCTCAGATTCATTCAGTGATACTTTGAAAGCTCTCCATGATTATTTTACTCCTGCTGTTAATACTGTGGCAGAACGTTATAGATTCAGACAGAGAGCGCAACTTCCCAATGAGACAACTGATGAATATGTGGCAGCCTTACGTGCTTTAATTGTAAATTGTGAATTCAAAGATCTTGGTGAGGAAATGATACGGGATCAAATTACAGAAAAAACTATAAACAATCGCATTCGTGAACGGCTTTTGCTCGAGTCAAAACTTGATTTAACTAAAACGTTGGAAATTGCACTCCAGATTGAAGTGGCCACCAAAGAAGCAAAATGCATGGGTGGTTATACACCTAATGTCCAAGCAATTCAAACTAAATTTCATCCTAGTGCAAATAAATATTCTGATGCCAAATTTCACTTGTCGAAGCCAAAACAAAAGCACTTCCACAAAGAAAAACATATTTCGACTGACAAATTAAAGTGTTTCAGATGCGGGTCTGAAAAACATCTCGCGAATGACTCTACATGCCCAGCAAGATCACTTAGCTGTAAAAATTGTGCAAAAGTGGGACACTTCGCTCGAATGTGTAGGAGTTCAAATTCAACCACTTGTAATTTCATTGATTCAGCTCAGTCATCTTCTGAGTACACTATTCTTTCAATTTCTGATCCTAACCAGGAAAAATATATTTACTGCAGTGTTGAACTCAATAATAATGGTGAAAGGGTACCAGTTGAAATGATGGTGGATACAGGCAGTGTTGTGTCAATTTTGCCGATGACATTTTACAATGAATACTTTTCAACTAGGGAACTACAGAACACAAATGTTAAGTTACTGTCTTATAACCAAACTCCTATAACTGTCATTGGGTGTTTGAACATTCCTGCTACATATAATGATGTTACAGAAAACTCTACATTTTATATTGTTGAGAATGGTTTTGCAATTCTTGGACTTGATATGATGCAAAAATTAAATATTGAAATTAGACAAGTACAGACAAATTCAACATGCAATATTTCAAAAGGTACCACCAACATTCTTGAGAACTATAATGATGTTTTCACTGGACAAGGACTAGCAAAACAGTTTAAACACCGAGTAAAAATTCGAAATGATGTTAAGCCAGTAGTCCAAAAACTTCGCAGGCTACCCTTGTCTGTTCAAAGTGAAGTTACAGAAGAGATTAAAAGACTTGAATCTGAAGGTATTATAGAGTCAATAGATGCGTCAGAATGGCTTTCACCAATTGTGGTTACAAGGAAAAAATCCTCAAATCAAAATAAACCAATCAGAATTTGTATTGATTTAAGAGAACCAAATAAAGCGGTTATTCAAGATCAGTACCCCTTACCAACTCTGGAAGAGATTTTCAACAAAGTAAAGGGGTCTAATATTTTTTCTACTCTGGATCTTAAATCTGCTTATTATCAACTAGAACTTGATGAGGACAGTAGAGACCTTACAGCTTTTATTACTCACGATGGTGTATTTAGATTTAAACGAGTCCCTTTCGGTTTGGCTTCTGGGCCGTCGGCTTTTCAAAAACTCATGTCTATTGTTTTAGAAAAAATACCAGGTGTGGCTTTTTACATTGATGACATTATCATTAGTGGTATCTCACAAGAGGATCATGATAGAAAACTTGAACTTGTGCTTCAAAGACTTCGACAGCATGGTTTTCGTTTAAGTTTGGACAAATGTAAATTTGGTCTCAGCAAACTAAAATACTTGGGACATATTATATCAGCGGAAGGCCTACAACCCGACCCAGATCTGTTAGAGGCAATAGCCTGTGCTCCCACACCAAAAGATGCTACATCGCTCCGTTCATTCTTGGGACTCACCTCATATTATTTGAAATTTATACGTGGATATGCCGATGTTTGTGAACCACTCAGAGCATTGCTGCGTAAGGAAGCGCAATTTAACTGGAATGTGGACACTCAGCGTAGTTTTGAAAAATTGAAGAAACTAATTATAGAGAGCCCAACTTTACACATTTTTAATCCTGCTTTTGAAACGATTGTGACTACTGATGCTTCAAATTACGGGCTTGGAGCTGTGATTTCACAAATAAAAAATGGCAAGGAAGTTCCAGTAGCTTTTGCATCTCGCACTTTAACTGACCGGGAAAAGAATTATTCTGTTAGTGAAAAAGAGGCTCTCGCCTGCATCTGGGCGTGTGAAAAATGGCACACATACTTGTATGGCAGACACTTTAAATTGCGAACAGACCATCAAGCATTGACAACATTACTCACTTCCAAAGGCCTTGGTAGACAACCTATGAGATTGGCTCGCTGGTCTACTCGTCTTTTGCAATATCAATTTACAGTTCAGTATCGTCCAGGTATTCAAAATTGTGTCGCTGATGCTTTATCTCGGTTACCATTACCTAACAGTACAATGAATGACTCGGATGAGTATATGTGTAAATATAATGAATCAGAAGAAATTGTTTCCTTTCTTCAGGCCGAAACAACAGCAATATCATTAGAAAAACTTGTCGATGCAACAAAACAAGATACTGTTTTACAGGAAGTTATCAAATACATTAAACAAGGATGGCCTTCCAAAAAGAGCATTCACTCTGACTTATTACCTTACTTTCATATTCGTGAAGAACTTGCAGAATCACATGACTGCATAATTCGTGGACCAGATCGTATAGTGTTACCTGGTGCTATGATAAACGATGTTGTAAATTTAGCACATGAGGGCCATCAAGGCATTGTTCGCACAAAACAAAGAATAAGGTCTCTATACTGGTGGCCTAAATATGACATGTGTATTGAACAGAAAGTGCGTAACTGCTCATCGTGTCAACATGCTGACAAAACTGCAAAAATTGTTAAACCCCCTCTACAACCAGTTACATTTCCCAAGGGACCATGGAAAAAACTTGGAATTGACATTGGACCCTTTAGTACATCTCCTGCAGATTGTAGATTTGCAGTTGTCTTAATTGACTATTATAGTAAGTGGCCGGAGATTTGTTTTGCACCAACAGTTACTTCAGAAGTGATTATCAGATTTTTGAAAACATTATTCTGTAGATTTGGGTTTCCCGAGGAAATAACATCAGATAATGGGTCTCAATTCACAAGTATGCAATTTAAAGATTTTCTGAAGACTTGTGGCATTAAACATTGCAAGTCAGCAGTTTATCACCCAGAAGCAAACGAAGAAGTTGAAAGATGGAATCGTGTATTCAAAGAAGGACTGCAAGCTGCTCAAAATGACAACCAATCCTGGAAAGAAGCAGCATCTGATATACTTTTTGCTTATCGTACTACCATTTACAGAACTACTGGTAAAACACCAGCAAAATTACTCATGGGTCATGACTTACGTACAAAGTTAAATGTCTTCCCAATCAAGCAACAATTAGACACATCTGTTCAACAAAGAGTGCAAATGCATCAAACATATATGAAAAACTACAGAGATCATAAATCTGGTGCTAAAAATTCAAAGTTTCATGTAGGTGATTTTGTTCGAGTAAAACTCCCAAAGCATGTTCGGAAAGGTTGTTCCCGTTATGGGAGATATTCACAAATCATTGCGCAAAAAGGAATGAATACCTTTCAACTCCAGGACGGTTCTGTATGGAATGCCTCAAGATTAAGTAGATTGTTGTTTGAAAATAATAATACTTGTGCTGATAGCCCTACCAACAGTAGTGGTACTTTAGAAGTTACTGATCATATGATTGATAACTCAGATGTTCAAACTAATTTAGAAATCCCAAATGATGAACCCCAACCGGCACTTACACTGAGGCACAGTGTGAGACCCCATGTTACTCCCCAGTGGTTAAATGACTATGTCATGTACTAGGTTGCATTATTTGCCAAGCAAAAAAGTTTATTTTTTTCTCTGTTGATGGAAAAAAATGCTTCTGTAGTATGTTGTTTTTTCTCCATTACGAAGGAAAAGGTGCTAAGATTGTTGATAGCTATTTTGCTATTTTAAAAAAGGTGCTAAGATTGCTGATAGCTATTTTGCTATTTTGAAAAAGGTGCTAAGATTTCTGATAGTTATTTTGCTATTTTAAAAAAGGAAAACAAATTACTTTGAAATTTGTTATTGATGTGTTACTTTATTACTTTGGTTACATGTAAAACTTAAAATTTTGATTGCCCTGATACAATAACTTTCTTACTTTGGGAACAAAATTGTCTTTAGTAAAGGCATGTGCTGATACAATAATTTTTACTTAATGAAAAACTTTCTTTCAACAAAGGGGGAAATGTGGTATTTGTGAATCGCATTACTGGATGCATAATTCATTATACTCGAGTAGAGTCTAATTCATTATGCTGGGGTTAGGTTCGAAAACGAGGTTGTTGACAATCAGTGTTGTGAAAATGTACTTGCTTACTTTACATGTATCCCATGCTATACCGTACGAATAAATGTTATGTGAAGATAAAGTTATCTTCTATTCATCCAATACAAACACAACAGATCCTCTCTCCAAAGGTACTACCTCACCCCGAAGGGGTTGGTGTTGTGTTCTTTTCAATTTCGAACTCCAGATTCAGGTGGACGCTCAAGCCTTTTTCCTGGATAGTCCAGGAAATAGGGCATGAGACGCCCAGAGCTGAAATGGTTTTCACAAGTCTGCCTGGTAATTGCATGTCTAGCAAGGTGTTCACGCTCTGAAGTCAGATGTGTGAATGATGAAATGCGATGAAACCCGAACGGAATGGTTTCACGCGCCGGAGGCGCGCAGGGACGGTATAGGGGACAAGCCCCTTTCGACCCTCGTTGACTGTATAATATTGTTGAATCTTTTGAGCCATCTTCGTGTATTTTGTTCGTGTATCCGTTTCCAAATCTGCAGCTCTGATGCGCAATTCCACCGTCTCTGCCTCTTTCTGAAGTATTGGGACCAGTTTGTAGAAACTCACATCCCTGCCGAAAAAAGTTAACCATTAAATACAAATACTAATAATAAATATTAAATAAATAAATATAAATATAAATAAATAAATATAAATTTAAGTTTGTATCATTACATACTATCTTTAAGTTTAAGTTAATTCAATTTAATTCAAATAAAAAAATAAATAAATAACGATAATTTTCGAAGTGGGCCAAACTCGCCCCCCAAATCGGGCCAACTCTCCCCCGAGTTGGCCCGGGGACGAGTGGTCCGGGTCAGGGAAGTTTCGTCCCCGGGAAGTTTCGTCCCCGGGAAGTTTCGTCCCCTACTTCACTAATAAATTGTCACAAAATAAATTTCATGGAGGCATGAAAAATTAATAATATTTTTGTCTTTTGTCCGTACATTCACCACTGTATTTAATATACGAGGAGTTGGTTCACACAAGCCCACTGATTTTTTTTTGTGACAATCTATTGGTGAATGGCCGCGGGAATTCACTAATAAATGGTCACAAAATAAATTTCATGGAGGCATGAAAAATTGATAATTCCTATGGCATCAAGGTTGGTGTACATTTTATACCAAACAAATTTTTATTTGCAGACCTACGATTTACAATTTAAGAATTTACAATTTAAAATTTCACTGAACAAAACATTATAATCGTAATTAATCAAACTGTACATGTACGACGAAGTGATTATGAAGAAGTTCTGCAGGCAATCTTGCAACGTATCGACGAACCTTCAGTAGAGACATTCGTCAGTGACTTTGAAATTGGTAAGTTCAAACAATATATTTTCTAAAGTGTTAAAAAAAACCTGGAAATTGGTAAGGTAGGTATAAAAATACATTTTTAAGCATTCGTCATTATATTTAAGTTATGTTTTGTTTATAGCGTTACCTGCGGTAAAGGTTTAAAAAAAAACCCTGGAAATTGGTTTGGTAAGTTAGAGTTAAAAAAATAAAGGGGTGTGTGTTTCATTGGACGAAGGCTGTATTCGCCAAGGTGGGAAATGTGGGTCTGCAGCCAGCTTATAACACCAACCCAGCAGTCAAGAAATATATCAAACAGTTCCTGGCCTTACCATTCTTGCCACCAGACCACATAAAGCCAACGTTTGATCATATTGCTCCAAAGGCTGATAGTGATAGTCTTAAAGAATTTGTACAATATGTGAAAGACCAGTGGATTAACAACGAACACTTCAGCATCTCATCTTGGTGTATCTTCGAGCATACAATACGCACCAATAATCACATAGAAGGTGTGTATAATACTGTTAATAACTTCATGAGATCAAATCCGAATTAGTTTCACACCCTTTAGTTCACACATTAGTTTCACGTCAAATTAATGTTGTCAAATTAATGTTGTCAAAACACTAGTCGTTATATAAAAAATTATAGATAAGTTCATGTGCTGTCAAAACAAACGGATTGTGATCAATAACAATGCTTTTTTTTACTTTCAGCTTGGCACCGTAGGATGAATGCCAAAGGAACTAGACTGTCCTTTTACAAGCTAGTGATGGTGCTCCAGCAGGAAGCAGAACATGTCCAGCTGTTGTAGCGTTCTTCCCTACAACCTGTTGCACTAGGGTCTTGGACACCAAATAACTCGGGTTCGAACTCTACAAGAGCCCCACGGAAATAGGTGACAAGAATTTGAAAAACAATCATTTATTAACAAAATTGGTTCAAATGGCTTAATTTGGAAATAACCCTTTGCATATCCATGGAGTCATACTACAGATACAAGATAAACACCAAAATACCTTATAGCAATGAGCAGACAATTCCTAATAATCAATTAATCTTCTGAAGTGAGAAACACGTCCTGCCTCTATGCAATCTCAGCACAGACTGAAGAAAATAGTATGACACAATGGGCATGCAGAGGGTTGGGTACAAAACGCAGATACAGAAATGGGCGGAATATCCTCGTCTGGAATCAGGAACACAGTCAATGTAAATAAAGTCATTACATCACCCCCTTCTTAAAAAGATGCGTCCCGCATCAAGAAATCAGCAACAAAAAACAGGCAATGTGAGTAGAATGGCGTTTGATGAGGTCAAAAAACACTGAGCGGTCAATTTTCCTGCGTTCTTCATAGATAGAGGTAATATGATGCCCTTTATCATCTGTTCCTTCAACTTTCGTTGTAACTACAATAACATTCTGAGAATTATCACATGTGGAATCCTTTTCTGTAGCAGTGGGTGCACTTGGACTTTGTTGATTAGTATTAGCTACATTTATAACAGGTTCTTTAGAATCACTTGAAACACTCGATGAGTCTCCATCTGAACAGCTCTCTTTAACTGATGCTCGCCCATCACTTGTACGTTTCAACACTAATTTTTTAACACGTTTCGGAGATTGAGATGTACTTTTGCACCTATTACGATCACGAGTGTGAGGTTGTGCAGTAGAACTTTCCCTTCTTTTACATGTTGAGGAGGAGCGGCAGTGACTACGGCTCCTCAAACGAGAGTGATGTCTAACAGGAATCGAATCTCTTTCACGAGATCTCTGGCGAATCCTCTCTAAACTATTAGAGATGTCTCTGTGACTTCTAGAGGACAAATGTCTTCTATAATTGGATGATCTAACTGACGAGTAATTACATGTTTGGCAAACATTTCTCCTCTCATAACGTGGTATCTTGTAACCTTTCCAATTCTTTGGTGGCATCCTGTCAAAATATAATAAAGTTTGTATGAGCGTAAGGCACAAATGCAATTCAAATCCTCCTTATCCAATACAACATTGAAATGCCCCAAGGTGACTATACAAAATAGCTTCCACCTTATAAAGTATTAGACAACAATAATACTGGAACGTTTATAGCTCATGCATTAACTTTCGATATTTCTGACGCACTACCAAGGATATCATTGGATAATATCTGCAATACTTCACTAAGAAAGGATTCCAAAAACAACAACAAAAATAGATGAAGAAATGCTGAGTAGTAAGCTCCAAGGATGCATAAGGGTTGACTGTAAACAATGTTATAAAATACAGCAGTAGGCATTTGAGTTCGGTCTAGTGTAAGGTAAAATAATCTAAATATCTTGGCTTGTGGATCTATCTTCCACATCTGGTGGTAGTCTGTGGGAATCCCTGTAGAGCTAATGCAGCAGACTCATTGTCGATATCCTCTGACTCAGTCAATTCTGGCTCTGATGGAGGAACATGGTAATATGGTCTGAGTCTATCAATATGCACCACCTGATTTCTTCCAGACTCTTCATGTTGTATTTGTATGGTAATATCAGATAATACCTTCATGACCACAAATGGCCCATCCCAATAGGTTTGAAATTTTTCAGGCCCACTCTTCGTTTTCTTTGGGGTATGTAGCCATACCCATTCACCAACACTGTATTTAGTCATCCCGGCACATTTGTAATTTCTAGCCTGTCTTTTGAGAGCACCTTTAATGTGATCCCTCGCTAACTTGTGTGCCCCAGACATGTCGTTTCTGAGTTTCTTTGTCCAGGCACAAGATTCTGTATATACTTCTTGACAGGGACTACCAAACTGAAGGTCAACTGGAGTGGTGACCTCTCTCCCAAACATCATGTAGTTTGGAGTGAATCCTGTGGACTCTTGTACTGAACTTCTATATGCACTCATTACAAAAGGTAATAAACTGTCCCACTCTGTGACTTCTTTTTCTGTAAAGGAAGTAAGCATTGCCTTAATAGTTCTGTTTATACGTTCAATTTGGCCATTCGATTGGGGCCGGTAGGCTGTCGTACGAGTCTTTTCAACATTAAGGAGTGAACAAACCTCTTTGAACACTTTGCTCTCAAATTGAGACCCTTGATCCGCATAGATCTGTCTCGGTGGGCCATACTTCAGAATAAATTCTCGAACAAGTAAATTTGCAACAGTTTCCGTTTCCATATTTGCCATAGGATAGGCTTCAGCAAATTTTGTGAAGCAATCTATAATAGCTAAGATATACTGGTTCCCTGATGTTGATGGAGGTCTGATTGGACCAATGATATCAATACATATTTTCTCTAATGGAGCCCCGGCAGCACGAGTCTCCAGGGCAGCTCGGCCTTTCTGTAGTTTTGTAGGTGCACACATGGTACATAATCGAATGAATTCTCTAACTTCTCGCTTGATTCCAGGCCAGTAAAAAGAGGACTTAATTCGATTACATGTCTTTGTTATCCCAAGATGTCCTGATGTAGGGGAAGAGTGGCTCATCTCAATGATCTTTTCCCTGTGTCCATTTGGTACCACCACTCTAAGGCTGGCATGGCCATTCTGCCAATCGTCTAGACAGAGAAGTCCATTATGCAATTGGAGCCTATGGAATTCTGCCCAAAGACGTTTCACAAGAGAACTTAGTGGAGATACAACATTCCATGAGGGTCTTTCGCCACTATCTAACCATCCTTTTACAAGGGAAATATCAGTGTCCTCAATCTGAGCCTCTTTCATTGTAGTTGACTGAACCCCAATTAATTGTAATTTCGGATCATCAACTTCATTACCTCACCCACACTGGATGCAAGGTCTCCATGATAGGCCATCTGCATTCCTATGCTTGAGACCAGCACGATGCTGTATCTCAAAGTCATATGTTCCGAGCATTTGAATCCAACGAAACATTTTCCCTTCTGGATTCTTAAATCCCATTAGCCACTTGAGTGCAGCATGGTCAGTTCTGATTGTAAACTTCTTGCCAATTAAATATGCACGGAAATGTTGAACAAAAGTCACAATGGCAAGCAGTTCTCGCCGGGTTGCACAATAATTATGCTCTGTCCTGGATAGAGTTCTGCTTCCATAAGCAATCACTTTTTCAGATTCACCAGGGCCCTGAGAAAGCATGGCTCCTATTCCCTCCAGACTGGCATCAGTATCGAGGACAAAGTCCATGTTGGGATCTGGGTAGCCTAGAATTGGGGTTTCAATTAATTTATTCTTCAGTGTCTGGAATGCTTCTTGACAAGCTTCTGTCCATTTGAATGTTTTATTTTTAGTCGTCAGTTTAGTCAATGGTGAGGTGATCATCGAAAAGTCCTTAACAAACCACCTGTAATAACCACATAAGCCAAGGAAGCTTTTGACTTCAGTCACATTACAGGGTGGCTTACTATCCTTGATAGCCTTAACTTTCTCTGGGTCTGTGGCAATTCCTTCTGAGGATACTATGTGCCCTAGAAATTCTACCTGTCTTCTGAACAGAGAGCACTTACTGGGTTTTAGTTTGTGTCCTGCATTCTCAAGTCTGTCAAATACCTGGTCTAACTGTTCACACATTTGCTTGAAGTCCTTTCCAAATACCAAAATATCGTCAATATAAATTAGACATGATTCAAATTGAAGACCTGCTAATATTGCTTCCATCATCCTCTCAAATGTGGCCGGGGCATTACAGAGCCCGAAAGCTAACACGTTGAATTGGTATAATCCACGATGAGTGATGAAAGAAGTCTTTGGTCGATCTGCTTCCCGCACAGGACACAGCCAGTACCCTGACATAAGGTCTACAGATGAAAACCAGGAAGCATTTGATAACATATCCAGTGCCTCAGCTATATTAGGCAGAGGGTAGCTGTCCTTTTCAGTTACTTTATTTAGGAGCCTGTAGTCAACACAAAACGGTGATTCCCGTCCTTCTTCTTAACGAGCACCACAGGGCTTGCCCAAGGACTAGTGGAGGGAGCAATTATGCCTTGATTTAACATGTCATTCACCATTTTGTCGGCAACCTCTCTGTGATGGATTGGAACTCGTCTAAGTCTCTGTTTTATAGGTTTGGCATCACCTGTATGGATTTCATGTTCAACAACTGTAGTAAGGCCTAAATCATCAGCTGATTTGGCAAACAAATCTTTGTGTTTGATTAGTAATTCCTTTGCAATGGGTAATTCATTGCCTGCTAATTTAGCCGACACATCACTCCAAAGATCTAGCAGGGGGTCAATCATCTCATTTTCACCTTTATTTGTTTTGTGTTTGGTAGTCTCCATAACTTCAACTGGGGTAAACTGTCCAACATGAGTGTTGCGGTACACAACCCTAACCTCGGCATTAGGATTAAGTAATCTTACTGGCACACATTTCTCATCATCTCTTATGGTGATTAGTGTTCTAGCAGGGTAAACCTGGTGCTTGGTGGTGACCCTTTTCAGAGGTTCAACCATGCCATACACACCACAATCCATTTTATTTTGGCATGACTCCAGGACATCTTTGACAACTATCTCAGTTCTTGGTGGTATACTGCATGTCTCAGCTATACATATGCGACAGACACCTTCAAATTCATTCCAGTTTACCGATTGAATTTTACCATCTATGGTTACTTCTCTATTTGCAACATCTACCTTGCATTTGTTTACCCTCATAAAATCTAACCCAACAATGCACTGAGACCTGATATCAGCTACTACAAGCTTTTGTGTGTACAGGTTTCCATCAATTACTATATCAAATACTGCCATACCTATAGTAGGTAACTTTCCATTGTTCACGGTCAACAGGTTTTGTGAGACTGGCCTGAGTTCGGGCCTTTTCTTGTGGTCTAACTGGTTGTAGACATCTTTGCTTAATACAGAAAGGACTGCTCCAGTGTCCAATAAACACTGTACAGGGCGATTGCAAATTGATGCCAGTATGTGTAAACCTGTATCATTTGATTTTGGTATAGTGTTACATGGCCTATCTGGTATTATATTCTCCGTGTATTTTCTGGTATTTGGGCCTCCTGAAATTGTGTGGGTTCAGTTTACAATTCCTAGCTATATGACCTTCCTTATTGCACCTATGGCAAGTGACAGGCTGCTTTTGCTTGCGTGGTCCATCATGTTTGGGAGCAGAGTTCTCATTCATATTTTCAATTATCTTAGTTAACCGTGCAAGTTGACGTGACAGATTACCCATATAAGGCATTTGACCAGCATCATTGGGAGTCCAACCACTTTGTGACATAGTACTTTTAAACGCCTCATACTCCAAAGCAAATTGAACTGCAGAGTTCAGTGTTGTCAGTTCTTTCTCACATATCTTCCATACAAGATCCTGATTGGTCTTAAGTGCATCACAAAGCACATCAATTCCCAGACTGTTTTGCATCTCAAAAGAAGCAGTTGGGTATGCAAGATTAATCTGTCGTTGAACTCGCTGTCCCAACTCAGTGACTGACTCATTCGCTTCCCTTATAATTGAGCGAAGCTGGGTTCTGTATAAGTGGGTCTGGTGTGTCGGGTGGAATCGAGCTTTTAAAGTCCTCATAATGTCATCATAATTCAACCTATTCTGCTGAGGGATGGTTGTAAGCAACTGTTGTGCTGGTCCCCACAGACAATGTATTAGGTGCATAGCTCTCTCAGTATTGGTCCACTTATTGAGGGCAGCACAGTTTTCAAAGTGAATTTGAAAATCAATCATTGGCTTCGAACCATCAAATGTTTCAGGCACAACCGCTGGATGGAACAGACCTAACTGACTGGATGGCCAGCAAGGAGCTGAGGTTACTGTTGGAACCCAGTTCATTGTGCAGTGCTTAGTGTCTTGTGGAAGGTGTGGCATCCCAAAGTTTCCATGTAAACTCTCACCTGGGCAAGTGTAGACACCTTGTCTATAAAAATGCTCATGGTCTGGAGAAGAATTTCTTTCTTGGTTGAAGGCTTTAGTATCGCTAAAAGGTGTTCTGGTGTTCTGTGACACCCTATCATGATCCAAAAACCCATTTGGATTCAGAGTTTGTCTTGGGGTATTCATTGAAGCATTTTGTAATGCTCGCATGTTAACATTTTGAGGAGTGGATCTACCTCTGCTGCCACCACGGTTGTTTTTAGGGGTTGAGCTGTACATTCTGCCTTGACAAATATTGCCTCCATAACTAGCAATATGATTATCACATGTCACGTTTTCTTGGTCAGAATGGTCTGTCTGGCCAACAGGGTAGCCAGCTGAATCAGCTGCTGTAGAGGTTGTTATGTTATAAGTCTTGAAAGTAGAGTTAGCATGTGCAACATTAAGATCTCATTCATAAGGACCGTCAACATAGGATTCGACTGGTGTGTTAGGAGTGACACCTATTAGCTTCAAGTCAGACTTGGAACGGCTGTGAGTTTCGTCAGAACAGGATGAACAAGGGAGAATACTGTCACCTGAACAGCTAGATATCTGCATATAATTGGATGGTATTTCTGTATTCTTTGCATTGGGGTATCTGTAGTTAGTCAGTGTAGAATATGAAGAGTCAACTGAGTGTGAGCCTTCTCTTCCCAACTGTTTACCAATTGGAGATGGCCTTTGCATTTGACTGAAATGAACTTGTTTCTGACCCTGCACTTTTTCATTACCAAAATATCCTGATCTCAAAGAGTTGTCATTCCTCCATTTTGATGGTTCATATTGATCAGTAAAATTGTATTTTCCATTAACTTCACTATCCAGCCATTTATCCTTTTCTGGGTGAGCTTGGTCAACATTTGGAACTACATATGGGTTATCGCTACTATCTGACATCTCTAACACATCAGTAATATGTGTTTCCACACTCTGATCAACTCTTACTTTCCTTGACCCATGCTCGCTGAAGTGAGCTAGTTGCTCACAAGATCGAGCTTCTCTGCTCATTCTGTCTGGAAAATAATTTGCATGAAAACTCAGCTCACTCACTGAATAGCTTTTCTTGCTCACTCCACTCATGAAGGGTGCTGAGCTTGACTGTTTGGGCTGAGCAAGATGCTTGCTAAAATGATTTTTACTGCTCATTCTTCCATGTTAACCCGAGCAGGAGAGTTGCTCACTAGAATGAGTTCCAATGCTCGATTCTCCACGTTTTCCTGAGCAGGAGAGTTGCTCACTAGGATGAGTTCTAATGCTCGATTCAAGTTTTCCTGAGCAGGAGAGTTGCTCACTAGAATGAGTTCTAATGCTCGATTCAAGTTTTCCTGAGCAGGAGAGTTGCTCACTAGAATGAGTTCTAATGCTCGATTCAAGTTTTCCTGAACGAGCAAGTTGCTCGCTTGAATGAGCTTGACTGCTCACTATTCCGAGTCTGTCATTCAAAATGTGCTCACTTGAATGAGCAAGCTGCTCTCTACAATTTGGTGTGTTGCTCATCTCAAATTCTTGATTCGAGCAGAGTTCTACATCTGCTTCTGTCATTGTTTGCTCTGTATCATACTCATCGTAACTCGGGTTACACATGATTATAACTTGAGCTCGATTTTCATTCACTTCAGTGAGTATTACATTAAATTCTTCCTTATGTCACTGAGCACTCTGCTCGCTGGAGCGAGTCATCTTGCTCTCTTCTTCGAGCTCCATTCTCACTGATTCTTAATTTGTTAAAAATGTCGAGAAAAAATTCAAATACCTGTCAAATACTTCAAGGAATCCCACCTTCTCACACCACTGTAGCGTTTTCCCCTACAACCTGTTGCACTAGGGTCTTGGACGCCAAATAACTCGGGTTCGAACTCTACAAGAGCCCCCACGGAAATAGGTGACAAGAATTTGAAAAACAATCATTTATTAACAAAATTGGTTCAAATGGCTTAATTTGGAAATAACCCTTTGCATATCCATGGAGTCATACTACAGATACAAGATAAACACCAAAATACCTTATAGCAATGGGCAGACAATTCCTAATAATCAATTAATCTTCTGAAGTGAGAAACACGTCCTGCCTCTATGCAATCTCAGCACAGACTGAAGAAAATAGTATGACACAATGGGCATGCAGAGGGTTGGGTACAAAACACAGATACAGAAATGGATGGAATATCCTCGTCTGGAATCAGGAACACAGTCAATGTAAATAAAGTCATTACACTGTCTGTAGAGGCTCGAGACGTGGAAACTGAAATAAGGAGGAAATACACAGCAATTGACAAAGCGATAGACCAGCTTTATTGCTTTGGATGAGATATAGAGATAATGACCTCAGAATAACAGACTGTATTGTTGTTATCAGTTTTTGACCTGTAAACCATTGAGCACAAATTGAATAAAATGTGATTAACCAAGATACTATTACTTGTCCATGTACCTTACAATCCCACGCCAGCCCTGAGCTTATGATTATTTAACAAGTACTGAGGACGAAACTTCCCGGGGACGAAACTTCCCACTAACTGGGGACGAATCTTCCCGGGGACGAAACTTCCCGAGGACGAATCTTCCCGGGGACGAAACTCCCCGGTACCCATTTTTTGTGACTCCCACAAAAGTTGCTGTCGCATAAAACCTTAAAAAATTGTCTTTAATATATTACTGTATATTTTACTCCTTGCATTAACTTTATTTATCACCGTCTTATAGTTATTAAATATATTCTCTAGGGATCGATTACCGCATGAGATGATACTAAAAATTATATATTTGTTGAGACAAAAGCGACATTGTTTGTAAACAAACATCCCAGACTGCAGAAAAATGGAAAAAATGCGTTAGTAGGTCAAGATTTGCGCAAATTAATAAACCAAAGCTAGAACTTTGTGGGATATTCGAATTTCTTAAGCCAGTCATGGATATCCATGATTTATTCTTCAGCTGTAGGAAAGGTGATCTTGGAAAAGTTATGTAAGTGAATGCATAAAAAAGCCTAAACTAAAGGTCATGTTTACACCACAAAACACTCAAAAGGAAAATTGCATTACGAAACTGGGTCACGTTTACAAATACGAGGCCAACAAATTGAATGAATCTGAAGTGCTTACACACTTATTATTATTATTATTACTGTGTCAAATTGTGTGATAGACAATTACAATTGAGAAACTGATTTATTATGTCTTGATAAATCTTCAAAAATAGTTATAAATTTTTTCTAAGGTGCAATAATCCCATGGCAATAATGCCAATATAAAGTCATGAGTACACTCATGATTTTTTTATAGTGCACCCCAACCTCACTAGTGCTGGTCAAAATGTCACACGACCAAAACGTCACATTTCAAAATGGTGAAAACGTCACAAACCTTTGGTCAAAACGTCGCATACCTTTGGTCAAAACGTCACACACTTTTTGTCAAAACTTCACATACTTTTTTGGTCAAAAGTACTAGTAAAACATCACACACTCAGAAAACAAGACTTTTTTGGTCAAAAGTACTAGTAAAACATCACACACTCAGAAAACAAGATAACTATCCCTGCTCTGCCCAAGCAACAAATGGAATGAATGAAGAGCAACAAATGATTCAGCCCTCCCGAATGAATCAAATCCAGCCAATATTTAGCCAAAGAATCCCACATTCAGTCGCTCTGGTCCATTTCTCCTACTTCAACTAGCTTCCAACCCAAAGGCTGGCCTTTGCTTGACAGATTGTTGAAGCAGAAGAAACATAAGACAGTGACCACACAGCAACATATTTATCTCAACAAGAGACTATAGTCAGTCTTGGTACATTTACCGATATACGATTGTAACCTTTCTCACATTGTTTTGAACCATGGTAGCATTGTAATTTGTGCCCCTCCACTTTCGAGCTTCCACTGCCCCTGTACTATGCTCACATTTAACCTCCTGATTGGAAGGAACAAGGCCATTGATAGGGTGACTTTGTTTAAGTTTTATTTTGGGGGGGGGGGGGGGTGGTTGGAGGGAGAGGGTAGTGTAACGGAATGCATTTTGTTTGAATACGAAAAACATTTTCTCGAGTGGCCGGTCTCACATTGCTAAGTAGGTCGAGCCCCAAGAAATATTTACTTAACAGTCGGAAAGCTTATTAAAGGCCTGAGACGATGGTCGTTAATAAGATGAAGGGATGTTAATTATTTCTGGAGGGTTGTTAATACGGTTCAGGGTCAATTCGGACTTGAGTTGATTCGGCCGAGTCGATTCGGCCTTTGTTTAGGCCAAATGGACTCACTTTTTAGGCTGAATCAACTCACTTTGTGGAAAATATTTAATAATAAAAAACAACTTACTTTTTATGCGATGAATGAAAAATCCACCAAAATTTACAGAAAACAAAACTGAATACATCCAAGGTACGAAATGAAATAAAAAAATGAATTGGAAGTAAACATTAGGATGAAAAAACGTGAACTGAGCACTTTCCCCACATTCTCTTTGCTAACTCCGTTAATCATGTTTTTAGAGAGATAGTCTCGATAAGCAATATTCTTTGAGAATGTTTTAACAATTAACTTGACATTCAGGTAGGTACTCACTTTGAAGATTAATTTGACAGACTGTATTTTTCTTACAATAAACAAGTACATTCAGGTAGTTTTGTGTTTTGATTGCAACTAAAGGGGGAACTCACTTTGAAGAATCTTCCAAAAGGGCTGTTTTTATAGCAGCTGTACATAAAATACGGCGTAACATTGGTTGCAACATTCAGTTTTTAACGATATATTCTTGCACCAAATGTAATAGAGAGGTTTGACAGTGGCAGCATGCTGTTTCATGCGATATTTGTGGGCAATGGCAGCATAGGAAATGTGAAACTAAGCTAAAGCTAAAAGAATGTGAAACTGGTATAAACTATGATTTTTATATGAATGCAAAAGGGTGAAGGATTGACTTCCCATTTACATGTTGCCTGTGCACAGAGCAAGGGACCACTGACAATTCTTCTGAGCAGGTATCGGAGCCCAACAGTCAAAGCAAAACAGAACAAATCGTGTCTGTAGAACAATTTTAATACATCTTCTTGTTTCCACTCGGTTATGAGAAAATGTATTAAAATTGAAACTAATACAAAATTAACAGGTCAGGGTAGTAAGAAAGTGAAAGTTTGTTAATGGAAGTTTCCTAGAAATCCGTCAAGTTACCCTGAAATATAGAAATCGTCATTTCCTAATGACATAGAACTCCTTGTACAATGAAAAATAGTTTTGATTTTAATACAACTTCTTTACATTCTGTATTTATTTGTTGCTTTTATTACTGTTTTTCAACTTGTCTTTGTATATGTGTACGATATGGAATAAATTACAGATAAAAAATCAAGTGTTTGTTGTTTTTTGTCTCAACATGGTCTGAAGTAAAATCCCGTTCAACTTACCTTGGGGCCCAATTGACCCAGGGCCGAATCAACTCGGACCGAATCGACCCAAGGCCGAATCGACTCGGGGCCAAATCAACCCGGGGCGAATCGACCCGATTCCGTTCATACAACTCAATGTACCCAGGCCTGGCAACCTTTAGGAGTGCAGGAGTGCTGCACGCTTAGAAAAAATTGAAAAGGGCAATTTTTTGCACCCCTTCATTTTCTGGAATGCCAAACCTGTTTGGGATTGGTTTTAAAATCTATTATTATTTCGTCCCCTGAGTTCCAACTGGCACAGAGAACACATTGGAACTCAGGGGACGATTTGTCAATGTTGCATTGATTCGCAATAATTCATGACCCATTCTCCTGCGTCGCATTTCAGTGCATTTTGAGTGTAGAAGACAGTCACATACATGTAAGAATTGAATGCAACATTTTGAATAATGAGATGTGCTGAATGAAGTACAATTTTTCAGTCACACTATTAATACCTTGAAGAGAATATAACCAAAATAGCATACAAGTTTTTGCATTAAAAATTTCAGGTCCAATTGCACTCCCAAGCAATATGAGGAGGGCAACTGTTTTGCACTCCTTGATTTTCTGGATTGTCAGAAAATCTACTGAGAATCCTTTCATATTTGGTATGTGACATCTCTAGAGGTGTAAGATTTGAATTTGTTCAAATCGAGTCTCTGGGTTAATATTTGAGCTTCCTATGTTGGCAGTGTCTATATCCAAAACCAACAGGGAGTATTTTCGATTCAGTTGTCAAAAGTTAGCTCAAGTATCTATATTTTTCTTCCAGGTGTTCTGTAGCTATATATATATTGTTTTAGTGCTGTATAGATGTGATTTTTAATAAAAGGTAGTTATATTAGTGTTTTGTTTAGTTTCTGTATCGGATATCAGTGGCGTGTTCCCTATCTTCGCGCGGGTCATTTTTGGTGTTTTTTTGTTTTTTTTGTTTATGATTTCGACCGTTTTTCAAAATTCAAGCTTCTCATTTTAATTTTGGCTATGGATGGTAAGTGTTTCGTGACACGAGAGGTTCAGACCTGCAGGGCAGAGACGGTTAGTATAGGTGTTAGTATAGGTGTACAGGTGGGGGGAGTGGTTGAGGCCAGCACAGGGGGTGCCAGTGAGTTACCAACGGACGGCCAGCAGTTGGATGGGTGTAGGCATTGTAATATGGTGTATGTGGATGGGCGTGAGCTGGGGGAGTTGGGGATGTGTGCCATCTGCGTAGAGCTAATGCAGCTGCTAGAGGCATATGTAAAGTTGGAGGAAGAGGTGCAGGTGGTGAGGGGGAAAATGGGGAGGGCAGGAAAGTCTGGTGTTACCCCAGTTAGGGTGGCATTCGATGGGGGATGAAAGGTGGTGGGTAGTAGGAAGTGGACTTTTGACATGGATAGTGGGTCTTTTGGGAATAGGAAGGTGCGTCGGGTTGAGGGTAGGGGAGAAGTAGGGGCTAGAGTGTCAAATTCCCAGGCTTGTAGTGTGAGTCGAGGGGCAAAAAGGCATATTCTTTTAGAATCGGATAGTGAGGGAGGTAGCGATGACCATGTGGAGTCTGTCAGGGCAGGAGTCAGAGGGAAGGTTAGGAAGGTGGTAAACGAGGACAAGGTGGCTTGTAGTGGGAGTGGGCAGAAGGTGGAGTGCAGTGTCCAAAATAGATTCAGTGTGTTAGGTAATTTCGAAAATTCCGAGGAGCAGGTTGGGTCTGAAGAGGTGGAGGTGGAGGTAGGCATGGAGGTTAGTGTGGCAGAGTGCAAGATTGCGAGCCGGTCCAGTGGGAACAGGGGTAGTAGGACAGGAAAGAGGACAGGAAGAGGCAGTTGGTGGTTGCAGGGAGTAGTATAGTGCTGGGGTTAGGTAGGGTGGTGTGTGGGCCTGACAGTGTCAACAGGACCAATTTGTGCTTTCCGGGAGCTAGGGTGGAGGACCTAGGGACAGAGTGGGTGGATTAGTAAAGGGGTCAGGCCCAGACCCAGTGGTTGTTGTACACGTGGGGACCAACAACATCAGGGAGAGAAAATCAGTTCAGCTCATTGAGACTTACAAGGACTTAATAACTCAACTGAATGCCAAGAATGCACAGGTAGTGGTTTCGGGGCTTCTCCCAGTACTAAGTGGTGGGGGCGAGTGTAATTCATGGATCATTGGGACCAACAAGGAATTGGGGGTGTATTGTAAGGAACTTGGGATACCCTTTGTAGACAATTGAGGATCGTTTTGGGGCAGAAATGACCTATATGGAAGGGATGGTCTCCATCTTAGCCCAAGGGGTACAGAGGTTTTAGGAAGAAATATGTTGCAGGTGGTGGAGCCTTTTTTGGTATAAGGAGGGGAAGGGGGATCAGTGAAGGGGGGAATAATCACAGGAAATGTGTCACGAACCACAGGTGTAAAAAATGGGACAAGGGGGATAAGGAAAAGGGACCAAAAATTCAAATCAATAGGAATAGCTTCCCAAGGAAAGCACAGGTACACAAAGTAGGATATACAAACATACAGGGACTAGATAATAATGGGACCAGTAGGCGGAAGCCAATGAACCTTGATACCCTGAGAGTGGGTTATAGCAACATCCAGGGTCTCCACCGGAAAGTAAGTGAAATTGCTACATTGATTGAGGCAGAGGAGTTTGACGTCATGGGCTTAAGCGAAACGTGGGTAAGACATGAGGAACGGGTAGACCAAGTAAGGGGGTACATATGGATAGGTGTAGGGCGAACGGAAAGCCAGAAAAAAGGGGGAGGGGTAGGCATGTACATTAAAGAGGATTTAAAACCGTCGCTGATCACAGACCTGGAAAACATCAGCACCCCGGCTGAGGTATCGAAAGAAATTGGATGGGTAAGGATCAGTCTGAAAAACAAAAGTATTGCCCTTGGGGTTGTGTATTGTGCGGTGGAGGGAAGCAAACCCGAATGGAATGATTCGATATACTCAACACTAAGGTCCAATATCACCGAACTACAAAACAAAGGGCTCGGTATAATTCTGATGGGTGACTTTAATGGCCACATAGGTAATGATGAAGAAGGCATAGAGGGTGGGGACAATAAAGTCAACAGGAATGGAAGGAAGCTGTTGAACTTCAAAAACGAGCTCGGTCTGAAGATTCTCAACATCGACGCGAGGTGTAAGGGGAAATGGACCTGGGAGAGGAACGACAGAAAATCAATAATCGACTACATCCTCACAGATATTAATTTATGGAGGGAGGTGATAGGGGTAGAAGTGGATGATGAGGGTAAAATGGAGGTGGATAGTGACCACAACTTGATTACAGTGACGATCAGGGCCAAAACTCCAGTAAAAAGCAAAGGAAGCTCTAAGGAGATTTGGGAACTCAAAAAAGATGCTGACTGGGCGAAGTTCAATGAAAAACTGAAACCAAAGCTTGCAACCGTACCCAAGAGGGGCAGTGTCCGGAAGATGGCCGACGTCATAGTTGCGAGCCTGGCAGAGGCAGGAAAGGAAAGTGTAGGAAAGGTCAGGGTGCCAACACGGGAACTTGGGTACAGAGTGAATGAAGAACTGAAAAGGGCCATAAAGGGAAGAAAAGCCAAATGTGCTGCATACAGGAGAAGTAGAAAACTTAAGGGGGCAGAAAGCAATGAGCCCACAGTTGCTAAGGAAGAATACCACCAAGCACGAAATAAAGTAAATAAGATTAAAGACGATAATCGGAGAGTACGAAATAGCAGTCTTATTAGGACGATAAGAACGACAGGGGGGTCGAGTTCGAACGTATTTTGGAAATGGGTGAATAAACGTAACAAAGGAAGCAACCCACAGAGTATTAAAGTAGATGGCAGAGTTACAGACGAGCAAGATCAAGTTGCATCAGAACTAGTCAAGCACTGGGAAAAGGTAAACGATAAGCGATGGGGCATGGGGAGCCCACCAGAGTGTCGAGGAAAACCTATCGAAGTTCGTGTGCAGCGAAATTAAAACGGAGGAGGTGCGAAAGGTGATATCAAAATTAAGGGATGGAAAAGCGGGAGGAGTGGATGAAATTCCTAACGAGTTTATCAAAAAAGGGAGAGAGGAACTCGTGGAAAGCCTAACTGCCCTGTTCAACCTAGCCATAGAAAATCAAGAGGTCCCAAAGGAGTGGAGAGAAAGCAAAGTGACATTTATTCACAAAAAGGGGGAAAAAGACGTTTTGGATAACTATCGAGGGATCTCTGTCAGTAGCAACATTGGAAAGGTTTTCTGTAAAGTCCTGTATGGGAGACTAGAGGAGGTGATTGAAGAGAAGGGTTTTTTGGGAGAAATCCAGAATGGCTTCAGGAAGGGAAGGAGAGTTACTGACCATCTTTTCACACTATCCCAAATGATAGAATCAGCGAAAGCAAAAAAGAAAGATGTTTATGGCCTTTTTGGATATCAAAAAGGCATACGATAGAGTATGGAGGGAAGGTATGTGGCGCAAGCTGGAGGCCATGGGCTTAGGAGGTGAGTTTGTTGGAATTATGAAAGCATTATATAAGGATGTACAGAGTGAACTTAGCCTGGGAAACATTACAACAAAACGTGTGCCTATGGAGATAGGCCTAAAACAGGGGTGTATCCTTTCGCCAATCCTGTTTGCATTGTACATCAAAGGTTTAGGAGATGAACGCCTGCGTAGCGAGGAGGGGGTAGCAGTTGGGGACTTGAAGATACCAGGGCTATTTTTTGCAGACGATGTGGTTCTAGTGTCAGAAAGCGAAGAGGGCCTAATGAAAATGCTGGGAATTGTTGGGAAATATGGGAGCAAATGGAGACTCAAACTTAATGAAAGCAAGAGCAAAGTTATACCTGTGGGCCGCAAAGTGGACCCCACTTCTCAGTGTAGGAGAGACAGGTGATTACAAGTATTTGGGGGTAAATATAAACATTACAGGAAGAGGCATCTACTGAAACCACATAAATAAATTGATTCTGAAGGGGAAGCGAATCCTTAACCAAATGAAACTTACAGGGAGAAACAGTTTCAATAAGGTTTTCGTGGGGAAAACCATTTGGGAAATGGTGGGGCTGCCAAGTATAACATACGGTACGGAAGTGGTACCCCTAAACCAGACGGCCGTAAAGAGCTTGGAAATCCTGCAGAATGATGCAGGCTGATGGATAACAGGGTCGAGTAATGCCGCAGCGCTAGAAGCAATCAGGGGTGAGCTTGGGTGGATGAGGATCAAGGACAGGATAGACCTGTTGAAACTCGGTTATCTTAATTATTTGGTAAATCTCCCCGACAGCCGATGGTGTAAAGTAATGTTCCTGAGAATTTTCAACTCGAATATCAAAACGGGGTGGATGGTCCAAGTGAGGGAGCTAGTAGAGAACTACTCATTAGAGATCTCGGACCTGGACGTTGGGGCAAACCAGGGTAAAAAAATTGTCAGAGAAAGGGTCATGGCGGATTGTAACCGTAATTGGCGAGAGGGAGTCAAATCAAAGAGGTCTTTGGGTGGCCTGCGTGATAAAGAGAAGCCAGGTTTTGAAGAGTACCTTGATGGCACCTTTGGGGGGGTCACTGTTGTTCAAGCTGAGGTCGCGATCCCTGGAGCTGAGGGGAAAAATTGGGAAAGACGGTGAAAGGGAGTGCCAGATGTGTAACTTGGGCATGGTGGAGACCCTGGAACACTTTCTTCTAGGTCAAGAGAGAACCACTGTAGTAGAAAACAAAACAAAAATTTTGTTTCGTTGTTGTTTTTTTATTACTTCACGGAACAGAGCTTGCTAGGAAGCTTCCGTAGGACCAGCAGAAATAAATGGCCAAAAATGTTGCCTTAGGTTGTGTCATAGCAAATCAGAAATTTGCTCTTGCTGCTGATCACTTACTGATACACTCATCTCTTTTGACAATTTGAGCCAAGGGAACGTCTTAGGCTCACTTGATCCTCTGGTTTTATTCCTTCCTGAAAATGTGTTGATTAGGATCTGTTCAATAAGGTTTTCGTGGGGAAAACCATTTGGGAAATGGTGGGGCTGCCAAGTATAACATACGGTATGGAAGTGGTACCCCTAAACCAGACGGCCGTAAAGAGCTTGGAAATCCTGCAGAATGATGCAGGCTGATGGATAACAGGGTCGAGTAATGCCGCAGCGCTAGAAGCAATCAGGGGTGAGCTTGGGTGGATGAGGATCAAGGACAGGATAGACCTGTTGAAACTCGGTTATCTTAATTATTTGGTAAATCTCCCCGACAGCCGATGGTGTAAAGTAATGTTCCTGAGAATTTTCAACTCGAATATCAAAACGGGGTGGATGGTCCAAGTGAGGGAGCTAGTAGAGAACTACTCATTAGAGATCTCGGACCTGGACGTTGGGGCAAACCAGGGTAAAAAAATTGTCAGAGAAAGGGTCATGGCGGATTGTAACCGTAATTGGCGAGAGGGAGTCAAATCAAAGAGGTCTTTGGGTGGCCTGCGTGATAAAGAGAAGCCAGGTTTTGAAGAGTACCTTGATGGCACCTTTGGGGGGGTCACTGTTGTTCAAGCTGAGGTCGCGATCCCTGGAGCTGAGGGGAAAAATTGGGAAAGACGGTGAAAGGGAGTGCCAGATGTGTAACTTGGGCATGGTGGAGACCCTGGAACACTTTCTTCTAGGTCAAGAGAGAACCACTGTAGTAGAAAACAAAACAAAAATTTTGTTTCGTTGTTGTTTTTTTATTACTTCACGGAACAGAGCTTGCTAGGAAGCTTCCGTAGGACCAGCAGAAATAAATGGCCAAAAATGTTGCCTTAGGTTGTGTCATAGCAAATCAGAAATTTGCTCTTGCTGCTGATCACTTACTGATACACTCATCTCTTTTGACAATTTGAGCCAAGGGAACGTCTTAGGCTCACTTGATCCTCTGGTTTTATTCCTTCCTGAAAATGTGTTGATTAGGATCTGTTCCTTTTCTCTGCAGTTATTCACTAGTTTTCGTTATGATATGGCCACTCTCTGGTGCGAACCATATTATGGTATGGCCATGTCCATCTGTCTGTCTGTCTGTCCATTAACTTTTACTTGTCCCAGCTTGTCCGCACAATAACTTGAAAATGAAATGCACCATGGATCCTTTTTTTGTGGTGTATTAGTGATAGCTAGAGGTAAATTCCTTTCAATAAACAGTTTTCTGCCATATCCAATATGGCCACTGTGGCAGCCATCTTGGATTTTTTTTACTTTTTTGCTTGTCTGTGCAAAAACTTAAAAATGAAATATGAAATGAACCATAGATCCTATTTTATTGTGGTAGATTAGTTGTGACTAGAGGAAGGTTCCTTTTGATTATCAGTTTTTTGCCATATCTAACATGGCTGCCATGGGAGCCACTTTGGATTTTTTGTAGTGTTGAAACGATTTTTCGACTAGTCGACGCTGATGCGACTAGTACTAAACAAATCTATTAACCAATTAGTGAATCACTCGTCGATTAGTCGCCTGAGTGTATTCTCTAAAGCCTTGAAGTTTCCACTTTGTGTTCCTTTAAGAAATTTAAGTCAATTTTATTAAAATTAATTCACTGCTTTCGATTTGAGGTGCGCTATCACACTCGCATTTCTACATTGGAAATAAAAGCACTCTACAGATGTTCATGCTTTTTCAACACGTTCTTGTTTTGGGTAAATGTTGCTGTAATAAGATTGGCCAGAAAACAAAATGGCACAAAATGCTATTAAGTACTGAATGAAATTTTACAACTTTCATTACGTAGTGCACATACTGACCAAACAAATCGCACTGTTTGGTCACAGGATGAATTTAATATTCAATGAGGCTATTGTTTATAGTTTGTCTAGCTTTTTGTTGGGGGTTGATTAAGTTATAAAGGTCATGGAACAATTACGTCATCAGTGTACCCTTCTTCAGCAACCTGTTTTCTGCTTTCAAAGTTTTTTAGCACAATTACAAAGTGCAGAAATTTCTTATTAGACCACAATATACAAGGGAATTTTTTTTGAAAAGTTCAGTTTTGCTTAAAAATATTTGACAGAACCGAATATTGTAACCCCAAAGATTTATTATTACACCAATTGATTTTTTGAGGCGCCGGCTGTTTGGTCATAAGAACATGGAGATTCAGCTTCCATAATGTCGCGCAGTTAGACCCATTAATTGTATCGTAATTCGGAAGCCACTCCAGCCAAAAAATACAGTTAAAACCACAGCTTAGTTTAGCATCTGATATTGCATAACCGACTAGTCGATTAATCGTCGACTACTTCCTGGTGATTAGTTGATTAGTAAAAATCCAAATGGCAATAATCGTTTCAACACTTAATTTTTAGCTCAACTTGACAAAGTCAAGATAAGCTATTGCAATCACACGTGCAGAAGTCTGTGAGTCTGTTCCCATTTTCCTTTAGTACAGGCTACACCTCGTAGTTCTTATCTGATAGTCACAAAATTTCATATGCAGGTTTGGAGTCATATCTAGATGAGAAGGTCCCCTTTTGGTCGCGATCTGTCAACAGTGATGGCTGCCCGAGCCCAAAACCAGAAAATCTTTAGTACAGTCTTCCGGTTGTATTTATGAAGGTATTTCATTGTAACTTGGTAGGATGCCTCTGTATAATATCTAGATGAGAATGACCCCTTTTAATCATGATCTGTCAACTGTGATGGCTGCCCAAGCCCGAAACCCAAAAACTTTTAGCACAGTCTGCAGGTCATATTAAATATGGAGGGATTTCATTGTAACTTGGTAGGATGACTCTGTATGATGTCTTGATAAGAACTTCCCCTTTTGGTTGCGATCGGTCAACCCTGATTGCTGAGTGAACCCGAAACTTGAAAACCTGTAGCACAGACAACAGGTCGTATTTATGAATAGATTTCATTGTAACTTGGTAGGATGCCTTTGTATAATATCTAGATGAAAACTTCCCCATTTGGTCACGATCTGTCAACCGTAACGACTGCCCGAGCCCAAAACCTTTTAGCGCAGTCTACAGGTTACATTTATAGAGGGATTTCATTGTAACTTGGCAGGTTGTCTCCATATAATGTTTAGATGAGAACGTCCCCTTTGGTCGCAATTAGTCAACTGACAGCTACAGGGGCCCAAAGCCTGAAAACCTTTTGCACAGTCTATAGGTCATATTTATGAAGGGGTTTCATTGTAACTTGGTTGGATGACTGCAGATAATGTCTAGATGAGAATGACCCCTTATGATCACGATTGGTCAACTGTGATGGCGACAGGGGCCCGAAGCCCAAAAACCTTTAGCACAGTCTACAGGTCATATTTATGAAGGGATTTCATTGTAACTTGGTAGGTTGACTTCATATAATGTCTAGATGAGAACGTCCTCTTTTGGACACGATTGGGCAACTGTGACGGCTACAGGGGCCCGAAGCCCGAAAACCTTTAGAACATTCTACAGGTCATAATTATGAAGGGATTTCATTGTAGCTTGGTAGGATGACTCCAAATAATGTCTAGATTAGAACGTCCCCTTTTGGTCGTGATCATTCAGCCTTTATGGCTGCCCGAGCCCAAAGACCTTTAGCATAGTCTATAGGTCATATTTATGGAAGGATTTCATTGTAACCTGTTAGTTTGACTCCATATAATGCCTAGATGATGACATCCCCTTTTGGTCATGATTGGTCAACTGTGACGGCTTCAGGGGCCCGAAGCCCAAAAACCTTGAGCACAGTCTACAGGTCATATTTATGAAGGAATTTCATTGTAACTTCGTAGGATCACTCCAGATGATGCCCAGATGAGAATGTGCCCTTTTGGTTGCGATCATTCAACCATGATGGCTGCCCGAGCCCAAAGCCCAAAAACCTTTAGCACAGTCTACAGGTCATATTTATGAAGGGATTTCATTGTAACTTGGTAGGTTGACTTCATATAATGTCTAGATGAGAACGTCCCCTTTGGACGCAATTGGGAAACTGACGGCTACAGTGGCCTGAAGCCCGAAAACCTTTAGCACAGTCTACAGGCCATATTTATGAAGGGATTTCAATGTAACGTTTTGGAATAATTTCACTGTAACTTGGTAACTTTCGTTAATATACGTTAACTGTGAGGGCCACATACATTAACTGTGAGGTCATATTAACCCACCCCTCAACCCTTTAGTACAGTGTACACCTCATATTATTTTTATCAAAAACATAGCATACAGGGACCAAAAATGAACAAATTCCCAATTATCACAATTCTTGTCTTATTTCATAATCCTTTCATAAACATTGAACATTATCCTTTTCATCAAATACAACACACAAGTTACGCTACAGTGTCATTGACACTTTCATTTTTGCATCCCGACAATAACTTAAGTTATAGTTGGCCAAATCAAATGAAATTTGGTAGATAGTGTATCAACATAATATGCAGGTCATGTTTGAATCAGGGTGTGGTACAGCAGTTTTTGCTAGAGTTATGCCCCCTTTTCGGCTTTGAAAATTCATTTTCATTTTTTTCGGGGGTTTCCCGATGATAACTTATGTTATAGTTGGCCAAATCTAATACAATTTTGGTATGTAGGTGTATCAACATTTTTAAAATACTGGTGAAGTTGAAATCGGGTTTTGGTTTGACATTGTTTGCCAGAATTAGGTCCTTTTTTTTGACTTCTAAAAATTAAATTTTTTCAAATACACTTTTTAAGGGTACGTGTGGCCTGACGGCCTTTTATGTATCTTGACTGGTGAAGTTGAAATCGGGTTTGTTTGCCAGAATTAGGTCCTTTTTTTGACTTCGAAAAATTCAATTTTTTTCAAATACACTTTTTAGGGGTACGTGTGGCCTGACGGCCTTTTATGTATCTTGACCCATTGCACCACATTGCATGTTTATTTATATTTTTAGGTATCTGGTGGACACAAAAGAAGTGGAAATTAACAATAGAGATAAATGGGACAGTACTCCACTGTAAGTTGAAGCAATTTAGTTTGAAATTTCTTAGGTTTAAGTTACTCATTCTGTTATTGAACCATACACACAAGGGTTTAGTTCTGTAAAATGGAGATCATTTTCCCAACATGTCCATGATCAGTTCCTGGTAAAAGGAACCTTTTGGGACCTGGAACATAAGCTGTTTTATTACTGGAACTGATGTTGGTTGTTTGCAAGTTAGTCTGTCGTGAATAATCAAGAAGTCAACTAATTGTTGGAAACACCCATAATCGACTACAATTTCAATATAATACAGGTTTTTTTCTCGTGCAGAAATTATGCAAATTAGATGAATTTTGATTTATTCAGTGCTACTTACAGTTAAAACTAGAAGTCCTGTCACGAAATGCGCACAAATAGCACTTTGATCTTTGCGTTAATGTTCGCATTATGGCCATAGTAAAGCTATCAAATTCTGTCCATATGGCCTGTGCACAAGCAATGTTTTAGCCAATGGACCTCCGGGTAACCCGGAGGTCCATTGGCAGAAACTTTGCATGTGTTTGCTATGAGTAACCAAGAGAACCTGCCGTGCTTTGGATGCCATTCAATATGGCAATTGCGCGCAATCCCAATGCGCAATTAAGCCTATATAAGAGCACTATTCGTTACAGGACTTCTAGTTTTAACTGTACATGTGAAAAAGACATGCCAGTGGACGGTCATAGTGTTTAGGCCTGTCATGATTATTCAAGAAGTTGACTAATTGCCAGAAACATCCATAATCGACTACAATTTCAAAGTTGATGATTTTGAGTTTTCATCACTCCTTTACTGATGAATTATTAGTTATTACTCTCCTCCCCAGCAAGCTCATAAGAAGTGTCAGAGGTTGTAGCATATCAAAATACATTGTAATTGATATAGGAAGAAGTATAAAGATACATTACAAGACACCAGGTCTGACATTCTAGAAAGTATGGGAGTACAAACTAATAAGTTTGCCTAGAAGTGCAATTGTCTTCTTAAATCTCAATGCAGCCATTATTACACTCTTGACTACCTCAGGCCTGAGATGCCTTGGAGTCTGCATTTTTCTCATAGAGCAGTTGGTGTGCATGAATATAATATCTTGATTTCAAGTTTTTGGGGGTGGAAAGCAAACCTAAGCAGCATCGGATATTCAATTTTGTCACAATATTTGTTCCATTTCTTTTTCAACGGATGAGATTTTGTAGCGTCGTAAGGAGGAAAGTGTACAGAAAATTTGAGCTGGATGGTGACTGGGTTGAGATCCGGTCAAAATTTGCTGTTCACTTTGGTACAGGCCTTTAAATTCTTCCCAACTAACAACGGTAAATGCTGTGCCCAAATAAGATAATTGCACCCAAATTATGCATAGTTTGAAACTTTTTCCAAAGTTTTGCAGTGTTTCAGCAATATATAGTTTGGTTAGGTTTCCCCGATGCTTGCAGTACAGCTTAGAGTTTACCTTCGAATCAGACAATGCAACAGATAAATAATTTAAACCCACAGAGCTCTCCACAGAAAAGCAGTTGGCATCGACAGTGTCGTATACGACAATGTCGGCAGCGATTGCTTTTCTGTGGCAAATTGCATATGATCATGTACTTAAAGCTTGAAATTTATTATATTCATGTTTGTAGCATTACTCAGTAAACGCCATGCATAATTTACATGCAAATAGACCTTTGGCTCAACACTGGCAAACTAAGAAGCCTTCTCGAGTTAGTGGAGTAAACTTACGTCAAAGGGTGGTGAGAGGAAACCAATGATAATGGGGTTGTAAACTAGCATTTTAAGATGGAGGACCTAAAACAGACGCCAAGAAGAAGAAAATACCGGTGCCTTTTCTCCAACCATGCAGGCTACATCCATATTTGCCATTGTGCCCAAATTAGACTGATCTAAAGGTCTGCTTTGGTAATCACAGTATTGTCATCTTCTACCGTACTTGTCTTGCAGTGATTGCATAGCCTTAAGAGTTTGCAAAAAGGCGAGATGTACATGTATTGTAGTCTGGGCTTGTTTGACCATGCTGTGTCCACTTTCCACTGTTACTATACATTAATCAACCTTTAACCCTTCAGCCAGAGATATTGCACTGAAACTTCAGCTTTCCATCTTCTTAGTGGAATGTTTTGAAAGAAATAACAGCAGTACTACTATACCTACATGTTAAAACTAGAAGTCCTGTCACGAACTGTGCACTTATCTAGGCATAATTGCGCGTAGGAATTGCATGCAATTGCCATATTGAATGGCAGCCAAAGCATGGCAGCTTCTCCTTGTTACCCATAGCAAACACAAGCAATGTTCCTGCCAATGGACCTCCGGGTTATCCGGAGGTCCATTGGCTGAAACATTGCTTGTGCACAGGCCATATGAACAGAATGTGGTAGCTTTACTTGGGCCATAACGCGTACATTAACGCATGTTAGTTCAACAAAATTAAACCCCAAATTTTGACAAATTATTTGAAATTTGGATGTTTATGATATTTGGCAAATATACAGTTTAATATTATCTTTGCATTTCCCCTCAGCAAAGTTGAGAGAGAAACTCTTTCTCAACTGTCAATGTATGATTTAAGGTCATTTTTAAATTGCCTTTCTGGCACTGATCACAGGCTGTTATGTAAATCATAGGTAACAGGGGGTGGGGTGAACGACTCATCAGGGTTAGAATCCTGGGTGGAATTTCCCTGTTGGTCTTCAGATCCGTGAGGATCTGGGTAAACTTTTCGAAATATGGACTCATGGATAAAATATAACTGAACTCTGGACGTAGAATAAACATTAAGTTATGTGTTGTGGTCTGGATGAATACACAAGAAAATAGGAACAGCAGTTTATGCATGGTTTATTAAGAAGCCAAAAATAGTATGATATGAAATGGACATGAATATGAATTATGTATCAAAAGCCACGGGTCCACACTTTCACCCAAAAGAGGTTTAAATTCCACCCAACTTATGTTCAGTATGCGGATGGTTCCTGCAGAACACAGACCTGGAGAGAGTCACTGTCAGAAAAGATCATTCTCATGAGGGCTGAGTTGAATGGGTTCAAAAATTACTGTACCCATTATGGTTAACGTTTTTAAGGGTTATAAAGTGTCCCCATGACTAACCAAGTGTATAGGTTCAAGTTTGGCTAGCTAGATCAAAGCATTATTGCCAAACATAAGGTGGACAACAAATTATGAGCTGGACCGCTCTTGTATAGGATAATTTCGTGGAATCTGATTGATCCCTCACTTTCACCTCAACAAATGAAACAGCAGCAAAATGCTCTATGGCATGAACCAGTAAGATACATTGATTCATTTTGAACATGGAAATGACTAGAAGCCAACAAAACTGAATTAAACTTCTGTTATGAGCAGACGAATAATGTCAGAGTAATTTAGAAAATTTGTTGTATATTATATATTTCAACTGCTATTACAGTTAAAACAAGAAGTCCTGTCATGAAATGCGCACAAATAGCACATTGATATGTGCGTTAATGTACGCGTTATGGCCCAAGTAAAGTTATCAAATTCTGTACATATGGCCTGTGCACAAGCAGTGTTTCAGCCAATGGACCTCCGGGTAACCTGGAGGTTCATTGGCAGAAACATTGCATGTGTTTGCTATGAGTAACCAAGAGAACCTGCCGTGCTTTGGATGCCATTCGATATGGCAAATGTGCGCAATTCCAACGCGCAGTTAAGCCTAGATAAGCACACTATTCGTGACAGGACTTCTAGTTTTAACTGTACCAAATCCATTACACATATAAGGTTTCAAAACAGTTTTCTTTATGAAACAATCCATTTGACCGCTATTCACAAAAATCGCCAATTAATTTTCATCATTTTTTTTCATTTTTGTCTCAAAAACATAGGTTATGACCCCTCTTTTCCAATGAGGGGGTCATAACCTATGTTTTTGAGACACAAAATGAAAAAAAATAGCTATTCAAAAATTTTGTTTGCAAGTGTCGTCTGCTTTTCATGTTAGGTAAAGGGTTGAGATAATTATATGTATATAAATATACAAATATATATGTATATAAATATAAATGCCACATTCGCAAATGAATGGAGATCACTACCGTTGAATGCTATTGTGGAGGCATAATATCATTCCATATACAGGTCCAAATCTCATTTTCGTGTTAACAACTTGACGTCATACACTTTCCGTGTTTAGATTGACAGGTTTAAAGTATCTGCTTTATTTTCAAAGATTTTGTATATAAAATTTCCGGTTTTCTTCACTTCTTCAATTGAGACATAACTATTTCACTTAGAAATGTGGATGATATATAACGTAAGTAAAAACAGTAAATATGGGAAGATTTACGGGTGTAAAGCAAATGTACCCTTGTGAAGTCTGTTACAGATTATTTTGCTAAGGGGTGTTTGAAAGATAATATTAGAGGTCTGGCAATCTAGAAAATCAAGGAGTGCAAAACAGTTGCCCTCTCAGATTACTTGGGAGTGCAATTGCACCGGAAATTTTCAATGCAAAAACTTGTACGCTATTTTGGTTATATTCACTTCAAGGTATTAATATTGTGACTGAAAAATTGTACAACATTCAGCTGCATAGAGAAAAAATTGACACACACATCTCATTATTCAAAATGTTGCATTCAATTCTTATGTGACTGTCTTCTACACTCAAAATTTATCGAAAGGCAACACAAAATTGGTCATGAATTATTGCGAATCAATGCAACATTGACATATCGTCCCCTGAGTTCCAAAATGTGCCCTCCTCAATTTTTTCTAAGCGTGTAGTAGACGTGCAGCACTCCTGCACTCCAAAAGTATGACAGGCCTGATATTAAACTCTGACGATGCCAAACATCTATAAACACACAAATATAAATTAGTTTGGCGAGGTCTAAGTTTACTGTTGTTGAACTACCTACATGTGGACTATATTGTTTTTAGCTCACCTGGCCTAAAAGGCCATGTGAGCTTTTGCCATCACTTGGCATCCATCATCTGGCATCCGTCGTCATTCTTAAACTTTTCACATCTTCTTCTCTGGAACTGCTGAGCCGGTGTGAACCAAACTTGGCAGGAATGGTCTATGTTCCTGTCAGATGAAAAACATGGCCGCCAGAAGCAGTCTTTGGGGTTGGTGGATTTTCAAAAAATCTTCTCCTCTGAATCTGCAAGGCCAAATGTTTTGATACTTCAAAAAAATGATGACTGAGTCCCCCTCTACCACTGATCCTCATTTGATGTTGATCGGGTTGCAAACATGTCCACAAGTGCGGCTTATAGTTACTATACAAACCCTACAGAAAATCACATTTTCATCTTCTTCTCTGGAACAACTAAGCTGACATGAACCAAACCTGGCAGGGATAGTCTGTGGGAGGTCCTCTACAAACGATCTTCATTTTGTTCCTGTGGGTTTGAAAACATGGGTGCTAGAGGCATTCTTTGATTCTGATTGGTGGATTTTGAAAAATCTTCTCCTCTGAAACCACAGGGCCAAATGTTATGAACCAAACTTTGCAGGAATGGTCTATGGGAGGTCCTCAACAAACGATCCTCTTTTTGTTCACGTTGGTTGGAAAACATGGCCACCAGAGGCATTTTTGGATTCTGATTGGTGGATTTTGAAAAAATCTTCCCCTCTTAAACCACAAGGCCAAATGTTTTGAAATTCCACATGATCAATGACTGGGACACCCTCTACCAACAATCCTCATTTAATGTTGATTGGGTTGCAAACATGGAGCAGTTGCGCCTTTAACACGGAAACCCTATGGGATATCACATATTCCTCTTCTTCTCTGGAATTACTGAGCCGATGTGAACCAAAACTTAACAGGAATGGTCTATAAGAGGATGGAAAAACATGACCACAAGAGGCATTCTTTGATTCTGATTGGTCAATTTTGAAAAATCTTCTCTGATGAAAATACAAGGCCAAATGTTTTGAAACTTCACATGATTGATGACTGGCACACCCAATGTAAGAGGAACAACTTTGCTGTTATATGTTATTATGAAAATATAAACTCTAGACTGGCAGGTTAGCTTGAATAAAGTACTACTTTTGAAAAGTGGTGATTTGATAATAAATTTGACAAGTTTGACTTGTGTTTCCCATCAGTTCTGAAAACATTTTGCATATCTGTTTGTATCAAAACTTGTTGAGAAGATTTGCTTTTGTAGGCTATATTCTAATACTTAACCCAGTTCCTCTCCTGGCTGCATGAAGATCGGTACTGTCAGCAAAAAAGTATTTTTTTGAGAATCTGGTAAGAGGGTTGGTTCAAATTTTCTCCTCTGAGAACTGGGAAAAAACACAAAAATATAGTGTATACAGTACAAGTCAAAATAAGTTGTAGAATAACTGCAATAAACTAAGGCTGCAGTTTTTTGAAAGTCTGTTTAGTGTAAATCACTGCATTTTGATTTTTGTCTCTGATAATAACGCCGTTACCGTATTTCATCTAAATATTTAGACACTCAAAATATTCGGATACCATAATTTTGTGAGGAACAATATTTTTTTAACCTATCTTTGGGACACCCAGGAAGCCTGTCGGATGTGGAAGGTCTTTTTCGACCCAAGAGGAGTTTGGTGGTGTATCGGTATGTTTTCAAAAAAATATATACTACATACTTATACTAATTTGTGTTCTTTTTCATTACAATTCCCTCACGTTATCACAATTAAAATCCATGTAGTAAAGAACCAGAAAATCAATGTTTTATTGAAAATGCCAGTCTGATGATTGATGTAACATACCAGTACATGCACTCCACATGTATATTTCTATACAATGTTGCAGCTGAAAACAAATCCCACAATTCCCCATTGTAAACTTCTCCCATCGTGAGAAAAATACCTGCTGAGATGCTGATTTGAACAGAACCGGTAAGTATTGAGAAAACAGATGTCAATTAATCTGCAGGAAAAATAAAAGTGGAGTGGGGCGCATTGTGTGCTGTTTTTTCATTCCAAATTCCCCTGTTATTGGGTGCCCAGGCCAAGGTGAAATGAAATGATAGCGACGCTGGACAGGTAGACAAGTGACATTGACAATGAGAAGCCGGCTGAGATGGCAAACATAGCCATAACAAAGAATTGTTGCATAGAAAAAGGGCGAGATCAGTTGCTTTGTATTGACACACTTCTGCTGGGAATTTTAAAAATAAAGAACAGTGTAAATGCAAGGGCATTTACACTGTTACCCCCCCAGTCTGATGATTGATGTACAGAAGCCCAAATTCAAAAATCTTCTTCTCCAGATCCAGCAGGCAGAATCTTTTGATATTTGGTATGCAACGTTGCGGGGTAGATCTGATTCAAGTTTGTTCAAATCGGCCCCCTGGATTCATATTTGGGCTTACTATAGAAGCCCGAATTCGAACTTAGTGCATTTCAGGCAAATTTCTTAAAAAATCTTCTTCTCCAGATCCAGCAGGCAGAATCTTTTGATATTGGGTATGCAACATTGTGGGGTGGATCTGATTCAAGTTTGTTCAAATCGTCCCCCTGGATTCATATTTAGGCGCAGTATAGAAGCCCGAATTCGAACTTAGTGCATTTCAGGCAAATTTCTTACAAAATTTTCTTCTCCAGATCCAGCAGGCAGAATCTTTTGATATTTGGTATGCAACATTGTGGGGTTGATCTGAGTCAAGTTTGTTCAAATTGGCCCCCTGGGTTCATATTTGGGCTCAGTATAGGAGCCCAAATTCAAACTTAGTGCATTTCAGGCAAATGTCTTTAAAAATCTTCTTATCAAGATCCAGCAGGCAGAATCTTGTGATAATGGGTATGCAGCATGCTTAGGGGGGTGAGATTCAAGTTTGTTCAAGCCAAGTCCCTGGGTTCATATTTGGGCTCACTGTGGTAGCCCGAATTATAACTTAGTTCAAAATGAGGAATTTTCTTTAAAAATCTTCTTCTTCAGATCCAGCAGTCAGAATGTTTTGATATTTGATATGCAGCATCTTTACAGGGGTGAGATACAAGTTTGTTCAAACCATGTCCCTAGGTCCATATTTGAGCTCACAGTGGGAGCCCGAATGATAACTTAGTTCAAAATGAGGAATTTTCTTTAAAAATCTTCTTCTTCAGATCCAGCAGTCGGAATATTTTGATATTTGGTATGCAGCATCCTTAGGGGGGGGGGGTGGGGGGGGGGGGGGGGGGGGGTGAGATTCAAGTTTGTTCAAGCCATATCCCTAGGTCCATATTTGGGCTCACTGTGGGAGCTTGAATTGTAACTTAGGTCGAAATGAGGAATTTTCTTTAAAAATCTTCTTCTTCAGATCCAGCAGTCAAAATGTTTTGATATGTGGTGTGTAGCATCCTTAGGCGGGTGAGATTCAAGTTTGTTAAAGCCAAGTCCTTGGGTCCATATTTGGGGTCCCTGTGGGAGCCCGAATTATAACTTAGTCAATATGAGGAATTTTTCTTTAAAAGTCTTCTTCAGATTCAGCAGTCAGAATGTTTTGATACTTGGCATGCAGCATCCTTAGAGGGTGAGATTCAAGTTTGTTCAAGCCAAGTCAAGTCCCTGGGTTCACATTTGGGCTCACTGTGGGAGCACGAATGATAACTTACTTCAAAATGAGGAATTTTCTTTAAAAATCTTCTTCTTCAGATCCAGCAGATGAATGCTTTTGATATTTGGTATGCAGCATCCTTAGGGGGGTAAGATTCAAGTTTGTTCAAGCCATGTCACTAGTTCCATAAAATTTGTCTCTCATAACTTCATTCCTTTGTAGTGTTGATGAACCTTGTCTAACTGAATGTGACCCCAAATACTTCTTTGAACCACTTTGTTTGAATCACTTTGCCCGGTGAGCGATTAAGGCCCCTTGGGGCCTCTTGTTTTTTATTTTAATCCAATGTGGACTTTCTTTTTCTAAACAATCCTTCAAATGAGGCCCTTTGATGGTATCTTACAGTATCATGCATTTGTCTACTTTGCTGTAGAAACTATGCGACCAAATGTGATTTTAAACTGTGCATGATCCTTCGGAATTGTTGTGCATCCCCCAACAAAAAATCCTGGATCCGCCCCTGTAAATGTACAGTACAGAACCCTCTGTTATGCAACTGAAATGCACCCAATTTGTTGTATTCATTGTGGAACAAAACATAAGACGAAACCTCAACATGCAAGTCATTATCCATATGTCCTCATTACATCTCAAAATCCAAACAGCCAATTCATAAAAGGAAGTGGCCACATGAGAAATTTGATTGAAATGAGCACAAATTGGATCTGGCTTTCACATACAACAATGAGACCCAACATGGTTTTTAGCTCAACTTTGGCAAAGCCAAATTTGAGCTTATGCCAAGTCCGTCTGTCCGTCAACAATTCAATATGGCTCGGGCTAGAGGCTGTATTTATGAACCGATCTTTACGAAACTTCTTGGGTACCTTTGTTATGACTGTGGGACGAGAACAAGTGTTTTTGGGTTCGATACGAAATTCAAGTTGGCCGCTGGCGGCCATTTTGTACTGACTTAGGTGAAATCAGATTTTTGCGCCGAACTTACATATGAAAGCGCTGATTTGAATAATTTTTTATATGAATGTTTAGTACCATGGGATACATCACATATAATACAGATTTTTTTCCCGTACGTAAATTATGCAAATTAGACTAATTTTGATGTATTTAGTGTTACTTTCAGCACTGTAAGTGCAAATGCCAATGCGGCTCGGGCTAGAGGCCGTATTTATAAACCGATCTTTACGAAACTTCTTGGGTACCTTTGGTATCATCGTGGGACGAGAACGAGTGTTTTTGGGTGTGGTCCAAAATTCAAGATGACCGATGGCAACCATTTTGTACAAAATTAGGTGCAATCAGATTTTTGCACAGAACTTCCATATGAAAGCGCTGATTTGAAAAATTTTTTGTGTGAATGTTTAGTACCATGGGATACATCACATATAATATGGTTTTTTTTTTTGTGCAGAAATTATGCAAATAAGATGAAATTTGATTTTTAGCTCAACTTTGACGAAGTCAAATTTGAGCTATTGTCATGGCCCGTCGTCCGTCATCCGTCCGTCCGTCCATCTGTCCATCTGTCCGTACGTCAACAATTGGCTATGGCTCGGGCTAGAGGTCGTATTTATGAACCGATCTTTGCGAAACTTCTTGTGTACCTTTGTTATGACCCTGGGACGGGAACGAGTGTTTTTAGGTGTGGGCTCGAAATTCAAGATGGCTGCCAGCGGCCATTTTGTACCGATGATGCAAAAATCAGTTTTTTGTACAGAACTTCTGTATGAAAGTTCTGATTTGAATAAAGTTTTGTATAAATGTTTAGTACCATGGGATACATCACATATAATACGGTTTTTTTTCTCGTGCGTAAATTATGCAAATTAGACTGACTTTGATTTATTTAGTGTTACTTTCAGAGCTGTAAGTGCCAAGCTGCTATGGCTCGGGCTAGAGGCCGTATTTATGAACCAATCTTTACGAAACTTCTTGGGTACCTTTGTTATGACCCTGGGATGGGAATGAGTGTTTTTGGGTGTGGTCTGAAATTCAAGATGGCTGCCAGTGGCCATTTTGTACCAATGATGCAAAAATCAGTTTTTTGTACAGAACTTCTGTATGAAAGTTCTGATTTGAATAAAGTTTTGTATAAATGTATAGTACAATGGGATACATCACATATAATACGGGTTTTTTCTCGTGCGTAAATTATGCAAATTAGACTAACTTTGATTTATTTAGTGTTACTTTCAGAGCTGTAAGTGCCAAGCTGCTATGGCTTGGGCTAGAGGCCGTATTTATGAACCAATCTTTACGAAACTTCTTGGGTACCTTTGTTATGACCGTGGGACGAGAACGAGTGTTTTTGGGTGCAGTCCCAAATTCCGGATGGCTGCCAGCAGCCATTTTGTACCGACGATGCCGAAATCTGTTTTTTGTACAGAACTTCAATATGAAAGCTCTGATTTAAATAATTTTTTGTATGAATGTTTAGTACCATGGGATACATTACATATATTACAGGTTTTTTTCTTGTGCGTAAATTATGCAAATTAGGCTAACTTTGATTTATTTAGTGTTACTTTCAGCACTCTGAGTGCAAATCCCAATACGGCTCGGGCTAGAGGCCGTATTTATGAACCGATCTTCACGAAACTTCTTGGGTACCTTTGTTATCACTGTGGGACGAGAAGGAGTGTTTTTGGGTCCAGTCTGAAATTCAAGATGGCCGCTAGCAGCCATTTTGTTCAAAATTAAGTGCAATCAGATTTTTGCGCAGAACTTCCAAATGAAAGATCTGATTTGAATAAATTTTTGTATGAATGTTTAGTACCATGGGATACATTACATATAATACAGAGTTTTTCTCGTGAATAAATTATGCAAATTAGGGGTCCAGGTGGGACTTAGAAAATTTTGGACCAAAATCCGGAAATTAGTTTTTTGTGTTTTGATGCATTTGGGTCAATTTTAAGAAGAAGAAGAAAAAATTTTAGTCTGAAAATATTTTGTTTGGGACTGAAAATTTCCACACAAAAATAATAATCTACAATGATTGGTCTTAATCTGTAGTCCATTACAGTCACCTTGTAATTCTTTTATTATTGTTGACTGGGCCAAAACAAATACTAATTCCTGTCATATTCATTATTCAGTTGTCTTGGTCACAGCAAGTACTAATTCCTGTCATATCCAAGTTGAGCTACAGAGTCATTGACTCTTTCATTTCAGTGCTACTTACACACAGTAAGTACACATGTCAATACGGCTCGGGCTAGAGGCTGTATTTATCAACCGATCTTCACGAAACTTCGTGGGTACCTCTGTTATCACCTTGGGATGAGAACGAGTGTTTCTGAGCACGGTCCAAAATTCAAGATGGCTGCCAGTGGCCATTTTGTACCGAAATTAGGTCTAATCAGTTTTTTGTACACAACTTCTATACGGCTCAGGCTAGAGGCCTTAATTATGAACCGATCTTTACGAAACTTCTTGGGTACCTTTGTTATCACCGTGGGATGAGAACGGGTGTTTTTGGGTGTGGTCCAAAATTCAAGATGGCCACCAGCAGCCATTTTGTACCAAAATTAGTGCAATCTGTCTTTTGTACAGAACTTGTGTATAAAAGTTCTGATCTGAATAAATTTTTGTATGAATGTTTAGTAAAATGGAATACATCACATACAGTACAAGTTTTTTTCTCGTGCAGAAATTATGCAAATTAGATGAATTTTGATTTATTTAGTGCTACTTATACACTGTAAGTGCACATGTCAATACAGCTCGATCAACCGATCTTCACAAAACTTCTTGGGTACCTTTGTTATCACCTTGGGACGAGAACGAGTGTTTCTGAGTGCGGTCCAAAATTCAAGATGGCTGCCAGTGGCCATTTTGTACCGAAATTAGGTCCAATCAGTTTTTTGTCACAACTTCTATACAGCTCGTATTTATGAACTGATCTTCACGAAACTTCTTGGTTACCTTTGTTTTCACCTTGGGACAGGAATGAGTGTGTTTTTGGGTGCCTTTGTTATCACCAAAAAATATTTGGGGGTTCAGTCACACCCACTCTGGAACTCAAAGATTTCTTTTCTAGTTTAGCATCTGACTGTCACCCACCTTTACAATACTTTACCTATACATTTGTTACAGGCTACGGTCAGTATTTATGTACAGACCGTTACAATACTTTATATGTACCTTTGTTATCAGGTCATTACCTAGATGTTTGTCATTGCTGTGTCACATACTATACATGTACATGTCTTGACAAGTTGAGCTACAGTGTCATTAACACTTTCATTTATTGACTACAAGTCAGTAGAGTTTATGATTCAAGTTTGTTTTTGTCATGACTCGAGTTGAAGTTATGTTATTAATTTCAAATAAATATTAAAATCATTCAGCTCTCTTTCATATTCCCTCTCTGACTCAATACGGTACATGAATGCAAGAAGCCGCAAAAGGCATGACAGGTACCACTCCCAGAATAATAAATAATAACTAATAACTGCATTTGGCATTTACATCTCAATTTCTTGTTTTACTCTAAACAGACTTTCAAATAACTGTGGCCTAAGTGTGCTGTAGCTCCTGCACTGATATGATCAGAATCTGACATCATTTTCTGGAAAGCTGCAGTGAGAGCTTTCCAGAAAATGATGTCAGCTTCTGGTCTTATCAGTATAGGAAGAGAAAGATACACAGTTTATAGTGGTTTTCCTACAACTTATTTTGACTTGTACATTAAACAAGTTTGCAAATATAATTATGTTGAAATTACTCTCAGGTTCCTTATCAGAAAAACTGTCCAGCTCTGATTGATGACACGTTTTGGGAAAACTTGGATGTTTTTGTCTATTTGGTATACTATCATTTAGAGCTGGCCAGTCAATTATTGATATCATTTAAGATATGACAAATTATTTGAATAAAATGTTGTATTTCCTGTAAACATTTACCAATCCAAGGCTATTTCAAAGAGAGTACTCTCTGAAAAAAACTAAGTTTCAAAATATTCTTTTACCTTCTTTTACTGATTTTTTATTGAAACAGAATTAATAAATGTGTGGATTTTCAAGAAATCTTCTCTGAAACTACAAGGCCAAATGTTTTCAAACTTCATGTGTCTGATGACTGGAACAGCCTCTACCAATAATCCTCATTTAATGCTGATCGGGTTGCAAACGTGACTTTATTTGTGGCTTATAGTTATTATGGAAACCCGATGGGAAATAATATTTTCATCTGCTTCTCTGGAACTACTAAGCCGATGTGAACCAAATGTGACAGAAATGGTCTGTGGGAGGTACTCTATGAACAGTCATCATTTTGTTTCTGTGGGATGGACAACATGGCTGCCAGAGGCATGCTTGGATTCTGATTGGTGGATTTTCACAAATATTCTCAGAAAACCACAAGGCCTAACATTTTGAAGCTTCACATGCTTGATGACTGGGACACCCTCTACCAACGATACTTGTTTAACCCTTTACCTAACATAAAAAGCAGACGACACTTGCAAAAAAAATTCTTGAATAACTAATTTTTTTCATTTTTTTTCTCAAAAACAGGTTATGACCCCTCGTTGGAACGAGCTCAATGAGCTCGTTCCAGCGAGGGGTCATAACCTTTGTTTTTGAGACAAAAAATTAAAATATACTGAAAATTAATTGGCGATTTTTGAGAATAGCGCTGGCCGGTTTTGGCCGTTACATTGGGTAAAGGGTTAATCTTGATCGCGGTGCAAATATGGCTGCAATTGTGGCTTATAATTACCATAGAAATCCTATGAGAAATCCAATTTTCATCTTCTCTTCTGGAACTACTGAACCACTGCTTGGCAGGTATGGTCTATGAAAGATTCTCTTCAACTGTTACTCACTTTATTCCTGTTGGATGAAAAACATGGCCACCAGAGACATTCTTTGATTCTGGTTGGTCGATTTTGAAAATCTTCTCTGAAACCACAAGGTCATATGTTTTGAAACTTCACATAATTCAGGACTGGGGTACCTTCTACCAATGATCCTCATGTAATGTTGATCATTTTGCAGACATGACCACAATTGCGGCTCATAGTTACCATGGAAACCTTATGGGAAATTACATTTTTAGCTCAACTTTGCCGTAAGTCAAATTTGAGGTTATGCCATGGCCCGTCGTCTGTCTTCCGTCTGTCCGTCAACAATTCAATATGGCTCAGGCTAGAGGCTGTATTTATGAACTGATCTTTACGAAACTTCTTGAGTACCTTTGTTATCACTGTGGAACAAGAACGAGTGTTTTTGGGTGCGGTCTGAAATTCAAGATGGCCACCAGCAGGCATTTTGTACTTTGGTTAGTGCAATCAGTTTTTTGTACAGAACTTCTGTATGAAAGTTCTGATTTGAATAAATTTTTTGTCTGAATGTTTAGTAACATGGAATACATCACATATAATACAGGTCTTTTTCTAGTGCAGAAATTCTGCAAATTAGATGAACTTTGATTTTTTTCAGTGCTACTTACACACAGTAAGAACACATGTCAATACGGCTCGGTCTTGGGGCTGTATTTATGAACTGATCTTCACGAAATGTCTTGGGTACCTTTGTTATCACCTTGGGACGAGAACGAGTGTTTCTGGGTGCGGTCCAAAATTCCAAGAGGGCTGCCACTGGCCATTTTGTACCGAAATTAGGTCCAAACTGTCGCCCACCTTTACAATACTTTATCTATACATTTGTTACAGGCTACGGTCAGCATTTATGTACAGACCGTTACAATACTTTATATGTAGCTTTGTTATCAGGTCGTTACCTAGATGTTTGTCATTGCTGTGTCACATACTATACATGTACATATCTTAAACAAGTTGAGCTATAGTGTCATTGACACTTTCATTATATGTAGTTCTGCCAGGTGAGCGATTCCATGCTCTTTAGAGCCACTAGTTCAGATTTATTTCATATTATGCACTGGAGGTATCCATTTCCTATAGCTTCTGCAGAGATCTCATGTGAGCTATTAGAACTTGACTTCCCCGTTTCAAAATCTAATGGGTCCATATAAAGTGTCCTGAATTTTGGCTGGAAAACGTCCCATTCAGGTGCAAACAAACCACCATAAGGCTACACTGACCTTCCTATTCCCAACATTTTCCCCTGGGAGGCCTCTGGACCTCCTGCCGTGATTTTGAGGTTGGAATACTCACCTCATTATCTGCCTGAAAGTTAGATTCCTTTTATCATTCATTGAGATTCAGTGATTCAATTCAAACAATTTTCAGGTGTGTGTTGGGGGGGGGGGGGATAATGTGACCTGTGTATCCCCTTATTCACTTCCTGACACTGTTTTTTAGCTCACCTGACTGAAAGTGAGGGTGAACTTTTCTTATCACTCTTCGTCCGTCGTCCGTCCATCGTCCTGCGTGAAGGTGGTGTTTGAGCCTCTTTCTCCTTAACCACTGGCCACATTTTAATTAAATTTCATGTAAGTAGTGGTTATATAGGGGCATTTTGATTTTTATGCAAATTAGGTTTCGGCTCATATTGAGCAGAGGTGTGGGGAAAAAATGGCCAAATTTTTTGAAAATCTTCTAATGAACCACCAGTAGCAGAGACTTGATATGTAGTATACAGAGTCCTTTTGAGGTTTAGAATCAAGTTTGTTCAAGAGAAGTTTGTCGGGCATTATTTGCCTTCGTTATGGGAGGGGCAAGAATTTTTGCCAGTCCCAAAATTTCTATTTTCCAAACCAAGAGGCAGATTTAAACCAAATTTGATATGAGGGCTCATTGGGTCATAAGTACTTAATTTATGCCCAAATTTTTTTTCCCGTCGCCCCATGGGAACTGTAGGAGCTAAAATTAGAACAAAATTAAAATGCCCAAATCTCCAAAACTACACGGCACTGAGAATTCTTATTTGGTGTAAAGCTTCCTTAGGACCAACAGAATGGAATGGTATAAAAAAATTGCTATCGGTTTTATCATGGGGTACGTTTTGGGGACTTTTGAAAAAGTGCTGAGTCAGCATTTTTTAACATTGTGGGTAATGGGAAAAACATGTTAGACTACTTTTCTCCCAAACCACTGCTCCAAAAGCTTTCAAATTTCACATATAACATCTTTGGAAGATTGTTTCACATGTTTATTGAAATCAATTCTCTGGGTCCATATTTGGGCTCTCTATGTTTAAATATTTAAATTAGTGCAGTATGAGGAATATTCTTTAAAAATCTTCTTCTTCAGATCTACCAATAAGAATCTTTTGATATTTGGTATGCAGCATCCTTAGGTGGGGGTGAGATTCAGGTTTGTTCAAGCCAAGTCCCTGGGTTCATATTTAGGCTGAAAATTTGGGGCCCCGTTCCAGACTTGGAAATTTTGGACCAAAATCCGGAATTTTTTGTTTTGTTTTTTATGCGTTTCAGTCAATTTTAAGACCCCAAAATTTTTTTTTTTTTAATCTGAAAATTTGGGGTCCGGGTGGGACTTAGAAAATTTTGGACCAAAATCCGAAAATTTTTTTTTTGTTTTTTATGCGTTTCGGTCAATTTTAAGACAAAAAAAAATTTTTTTTTTTTACTCTAAAAATTTGGGGTCCGGGTGGGACTTAGAAAATTTTGGACCAAAATCCGGAAATTAGTTTTTTGTTTTTTATGCATTTTAAGAAGAAAAAAATATTTTAGGCTGAAAATATATTGTTTACGAAAAAAATCAGTTTTTATGCGTTTATCTCAATTTTGGGACGTAAAAGTGCAGGAACTGAAAATAGAAAGAAAATCCTGTGTATTGTGTGGGCACAATCACTTCATCTAGTTGGTATATGCTTTTCTTAGGAGGGTCGTATGCAGCTTATTCAAGTCAAGTCCCTGGTATGATATTTAGACTACCATGTTAGGTGAGCACCCTCAAGCCCCCTGGGGCCTCTTGTTTTATTTGTTCCTCCATCCAGAGATTTGGTGAGGCCTAACTAAATATTTTTTGATCCTGGTCTCTCATTGGAATGAGTGTAACAAGCATGTCCCAATGAGGAGTCATTAGCTACAATGCGCGAGTAAAAATATGCAAGTTGAATGATGATTTCTGTGTGTAGTGCTGATTTGGGTTTGGTTGTTCTGCTGGTTACTCAGTTATATTATATGTTGAAGTGTGATTCATCTCATGCAATTTCATTTTTATTAAGAGACACTGAACTTTTCACTCAACCTTGCCCAAACTGTATCATATGCTAAAAACTGCTAATATGTTTATTGATTTATCTTCATGTTAGATATTACTGTTATAGTACTCGTTATTCATTACGTTTTAATTAAAAGTCACCAACCATAAAAGTCTTTTGTCAGCTTTTGCTGTAATGTGTTGGGGAGAAAGCTCACCCAGGGAGGACCTACCCTAAACAAGATTATATTCAGGAATACCCATCAGTTCGCCAAAAAAAGTCCTTGTTTCTTGTCCTTGAAGTATAAGGTGAGAAATGTATGTGTGTGTGTGTGTGTGTGTGTGTGTGGGTTTGTCTTACCAACTTGACGAGGTAACTAGACAAAAGAGTTTGCGTGTTTCGCCTTACCGAGGTACAAAAGACAAAAGAAACCCTTTACCTCGGTTGTTTTCCCAGAACTGTACCGGCAAAACGAGGTAGAAACCGTTAGTCCACACAAAGGACATACAATGGGGTACCTCAGTATGTAGGGTAGACAAGACTGTGTGTGTGTGTGTGTGCGTTTGTCTTACCAACTTGACGAGGTAACTAGACAAAAGAGTTTGCATGTTTCGCCTTACCGAGGTACAAAAGACAAAAGAAACCCTTCACCTCGGTTGTTTTCCCAGAACTGTACCGGCAAAACGAGGTTGAAACCGTTAGTCCACACAAAGGACAGACAATGGGGTACCTCGGTATGTAGGGAAAACAAGACTGTGTGTGTGTGTGTGTGTGGGTTTGTCTTACCAACTTGACGAGGTAACTAGACAAAGGAGTTTGCGTGTTTCGCCTTACCGAGGTACAAAAGACAAAAGAAACCCTTTACCTCGGTTGTTTTCCCAGAACTGTACCGGCAAAACGAGGTAGAAACCGTTAGTCCACACAAAGGACAAACAATGGGGTACCTCGGTATGTAGGGTAGACAAGACTGTGTGTGTGTGTGTGTGTGTGTGTGTGTGTGGGATTGGGGGGGGGGGAGGTTGAGGTTGGAGATACATATGAGTCTTGAAATGGGATTGTTTTGAGGAAAACCCTGCAGGAAAATTGATTTTTTTTTGCACATCGACAGTGCACATGTCTTCAACCAATCTAACCCTGCTTGAGCGGAGCTTGAACAGAGTTAGAATGTTGAGGAGCTGGCAGCTGCTCGTCGTTGCTCGGTGGTTCTCTCTGGGTTCTCCGGCTTCCTCCACCCGTAAAACTGTCACCGACACAATATGACCTTGGCTGTTAAAGTGTCGTTAAATCCTAATAAATGAATAAGTATGAGTTCAAACTTTTTGTAAGATGCACTCAAAGACCAAAACAGTTTTACTCGGAAGATTTTCAGCCTTTTGTCAGCCCTGAGTGACGAAACGTATTTTCTGATATCACAGAGCTTTCAAAGACTCTCTTGAAAAAAATGCCACATTACATGGAAAGACAAAAAAATTTTAGGTGGGGGAAGATAATCAGGGTGGGGGGGGGGATACGCAGTGTGTGGAGATAAACTGTTACACTGATAGTTCATAAGCATAATACAATGATTAGAGATATTGACAACATGGAAAAATTCTTAATGACAAGTGTACACGATACATGTACGTGCCAACAGCTGAGCCTACAGTAGGAATTATAGTTACGTAATCTAATTTAAGAAGGTGAATTGAATATTGATTTTCACTAATCCTGTCCAATGGTGTCAGCAGAAGACAGCCCACAGAATGTATTACAGAAGTCTAACTGTAAAAGCATGCATATCCACTTGCATAAGGGGTGACAAAATGGATGTCTGTCCTTCCAATGGGTTGCAGGGTACGAAAACACTCTCTACACACTGTAGGCAAAATGGAGTGAAAGTCTGAGGAAAATAGCTTGTTGCTGAGCATCAACAACCTATGTGGCTCTTCTACTTCTTACTGATGTGGCATTGGTTCTGATAAAAACATCCCCAAACCAAAATGTCCTCTAAGAGTTTTGATCAAAACTTTCCCAAGAGTTGGTAAAAATATCCCTGAAATCCGCATTTGTTAGTAAAAATGATCCCCACCAAATGAACAAAAATTCTCCAACAGTATTCGACAATGATTGTTACAAAAATGGTTTACCCTTACCTTAATTAAAAAGGTTATCTTAAAAAAAAATAAGGTAACCAATAAATTTGAATTTCAAATTGTGCAAGACTGAATTTTTAGTTATTCAAGACTTTTTTTGCATGTGTTACTTCAGTTTGTGTCAAAAAAGGAATTAGCTTTGTTGCATTGATATTCCCAGGCCACCAGTCTAATTCTCTTTGGAATTCTTAGTAATTTCCTGAATGTGTACATGTATATATCTTCAGGTATTATGCTTGCTTGTGTGGACATGAAGAGTTGGTGAAGTATTTATTGGAGAGAGGTTTGTTTATTCATTTTTCTCAACTTCGAAATGGTGGAGGTGCATGTATTACAGAAAATTACTCTGGGCACCCCTACAGGCTTCCGATGAAGCCTGAATATAAGCGATATGTCATTTACAAAACGAGGTCCCCAGAGGGTGAATTTGCTGATGCTATGCTATACAGTGGGCCAATTTATCCTCTAGGTACATCTTTCTGTTTTGGTTTGAGACCTTGATTCAGACCGAGGTTCACAGAGGATAAATTTTGTGATGCTACCCTGCTGTGCAGGGTAGCATCACCAAATTCACCCTCTGGGGGACCTCATTTTGAAGATGACAGTCTGCTTATCTTCCCATATTGGCTGATTATCTGAGTAGTGCATGTGCTCAATGTTCTCAGAATACTTTTTTGGCATCCTTACAATTGAATTAGACCAAACAGGCTATTAATTGAAAATAGAATATGTTTTCATTTTTGGAGTTCACTGAAAAAGACCTTTCCACAATGGATTCCAATGAGGGGATGTAAGCCTAGTTTAAATGCTTCTTGAGAATAGTACTGGCTCGTTTTGACCATTATGTTGGGTAAAGGGTTGCTATAGATGAGATTATGCTAAGGCTATACTGAGTTGATAAAGCCTAAGAAAGTTAAGAATCTGTTTCTAAGGCCCTCCCACATGGTTATTTGGCTGCCGCATGCTCTCTTTTTATGACCAATGCCAATTTAATCAAATAAAAATTAAATGGTTTATGTCTGATATTTTAACCAGTTTAATAAAATTGATAAATTTGTCCCTTGAGTGCAATCTACAGAATAGCATCATGGTAGTGGAGTGTTTTGTCTCTTGAGTGCAAGAAGGCTTTGCAATGCTAAAGCACTCAATATGGACAAAATACACCTCTACCCATGCTATTTTGTGGATTATGAGGTCTAAAACATAAAACAAACCAAGAATGTGAACTTTTAGCAAAGAAATAATCACAAAAATAAAAAATAAAATAAAAAATGTCCTACCGTATGCAATTTTACCAAAAATGGACTGAGAAACAGATATACTTCATCAGGCCTAATGAAAATGTGTTATAATCAGAAAGTGTGACTAACCTTGTGCAGTGCACAGGGACTAATACTGCAGTGCACAGGGTTAGTCTCACTTTAAAAAATGGTAAATGCCATATCACACACTAAATGTACACTCACTAAGCTATGCAAACACAGGGCAAATCACATAATAGAGACGATCTTATATTGAAGCGGAAAGAAAAGAGTGACTAACCCTTGCATTGGATGGAGTTAGTATGTAAGGTAAAATTCACTGACTGACCATAGACATTCAACAGGAACAGTTGGTAGGCTGCCACATCACACACTGCATGACAATATACATGACTAAGGCTGTAAAAATGCACAGGGTTAGTTGGTTACATGTTACATAGGGTGCAGGATTTAAGGAACTAATGGAAATACTTGAACTGGATTGTGGAAATTATTTTAATGTCAATTCCAAAAATGAAAACGCATTCTATTTTCTTTTTAAGCTTGTTTTCAATGGAACTCATGGCAGTGTTTGAAAATATTTGATCTGTACCTTATTTTTAAGTGTGAAATTAGTCCATTTGATACATTAATTATTCTCGGTGTTCTGTGCAACATTACATTGATTTTACGACTCAAACAATGACCCAAGTGAATAAATAAACAAAATGTTTGTAAATTAAAATATTATTTATTTCTTAATTTATTTTTTTGTTCAACTTGACAACATCAAGTATGGGCTATTGGGATGGTCTGCAATCTGTTGTCTGTCTGTGTCCATCCGCCACTCTGTCCATATGTATGTCTGTACATCCATATGTTCCTCTGTCCATCCACAATTCCTTTAGCACAGCTACAGCTCTCACCCAATCAGTTCCACATTTCATATGTGGCTTTGGGGCAGTGGGTGTTATTGAATTTTTCCAAAAATTCGTCGAAAAAAATGGCTGCCAATGGCCATCTTAGATTTAGCATATAAATTGCCAACAATTCCATTGGCACACCCTACAGGCAACATCTCTCACCCAATCTTTTTCAAATTCAATATGTAGCTTTGGTGTGATGTCTAGATGGGAGCTATCATATTTTTCTGAATTTCATTGAAAAACATGGCCACCAGCAGCCATTTTGGATTTGGCACATAGATTGCCAGCAATTCCATTAACACACCCTACAGGCTGCATCTCTTACCCAATCAGCTCCAAATTTCATACATGGCTTTGGGGCAATGTCTAGATGGGAGCTGTTGGATTTTTCCAAATTTCGTTGAAAAATATAGTTGTCAGCAGCCATCTTAGGTTTGGCATATAAGTTGTCAACAATTCCATTGGCACACCCTACTGGCCACAGCTCTCACCCAATCAGTTCCAAATTTCATATACAGCTTTGGAGCAATGTCTAAATGGGCACTGTTGAATTTTTCCAAATTTCTTTGAAAAATATGGTTGCCAGCAGCCATCTGAAGTTTGGCATATAAATTGTCAACAATTCCATTGACACACCCTACTGGCCACAACTCTCACCCAATCAGTTCCAAATTTCGTTCACGGCTTTGGGGCAATGTCTTGGTGGGCTATTGAATTTTTCTGAATTTCTTTGAAAAACATGGCCGCCAGTAGCCATCTTGAAATTGGCACATAAATTGTCAACAATTCCATTAGCACACGCTACAGGTCACATTTCTCACCCAATCTTTTTTTAAATTTCATATGTGGCTTTAGTGTCATATCTAGATGGGAGCTATCAAATTTTTCTGAATTTCGTTGAAAAACATGGCAACCATTGCCCATCATGGATTTGGCATGTAAATTGTCAGCAGTTCCATCAGTGCACTCTGGAGGTCGCATCCCTGACCCGATTTTTTTCATATTTCATATGTAGCTTTGTTTGTTTTGTAGTGTTTTGTCACTTATGTAAAAACTTGATTGAATGACTTGACATTACTGGAGCTTTTTATTTAGTTTAGTGTCTTCTTGGAGAAGTTGAGCTGCAGTGACATCGATACTTTCATTTGGTACAAAGCTCCATTTAAATGAAAATGAGATTTTAAAAAATTCCATTCAACACACCTGTTTCTGTGTCAACATTGTCAAATCATCTTTAATCCTGTCTCTTTGTTTGTAACTTACAAATTTTATTGACTGATTGAGTGCTAGTAGCTACTGATATTAATAATAATTCTTGGCCTGATTTGTCACAGTCCTCTAACGAGGAGCCCGACAAGGTCTCCTTGTAACTGACGAATTTTATCAACTGATTGAGTGCTAGAAGCCACTATCATGGCTCTACTGAAAAGTGCTAAAAGCCACTATAGTGGTTTATAGTGTACACATTAATTATTTGTTTTTTGCCGGGTAGTAGAAAGAAAAATGTTCATTTAAAATTGTTTTGTTACTATTCATTGGAGAGTGCCAACTGGCACTCTCCAATGAATGGTAATAAAACAATTATTTACCAAGAACATCTTGCTAAACTAAAGCTCCCCTTGCTGGTAGCTTCGTATTTTAAAAAATTATTCTTTTCACAAATCACCTTTGAAAAATAATATAGGAATCCCCCAGTTAATTGAAATTCCATGTGACTAATACTCTTGTAATAGTCAAAATGGAAACTGCTGTGCCAAAATACTGTGCAGTTCTGTGAGTGTGCGAACTGGCTTTTTTTCAGACAGATTGCAATATGGTTGTGATGCACCTTCACCAGTCAGTCGAGATTCCAAAAATAAAACGTCTGCAAGATAGCGACTGAATGTAAAATAACAAACAAAAATAAAACATCTGCAACATAGCGACTGAATGTAAAATAACAAACAAAAATAGCATCTGAAATGTATTGTTCTCACATTTATATCATGATTACCTATTCTAGTATATATGAAAAGCCTACGACATAAATTTTAGATTTACACACCAACCATGGTGAACACGCCACCAATGTGATTTCAGTACTTAAAATATTCACCTACAGTGGAACTACATCCAAGTTGACCTATGGTGACATTGACCTGAGTGCAAACCTGTCTAAATGTATTGCTCGTCCCCTCGCGAAGAGTGAAATGAATTATTTATTATGTTTTTAAATGAGTTTACCTCATAAGATACCAAAAATTAACAAACATGCATTTTCTCATGTTAATAAAGCATCCATGACTCAAAATAGCATGTTATTATGTTATTAAAATGGAAACGGCCCCGTGATTTGTGCATTTCATTTTGCATTTCATTTCGGTGATAAAATTGACAGCAGAAGTACCACCCACCAGTGCTCATGTAAACAAAAACAGATTCGCACATGTATACGTCTGCTGCTCAGTAAAATCGAGAAAAAATAATCTCTTAAAAATATGACGATCATTGTATAAATAACGTATACTCAAAGTAGCTTGGTGTACCAAATGTTCACTACTCATTGTGAAGTGGTCTTAACTGCTTGCCATTGGCTCACGGTTAACACCACTTCACCACTCATGGTGAACATTTGGTACACCAAGCTACTATGGGTATATTCTATATTTCTTTTGTGACAAAGAAAGTTACTATAGTGCTCTGGTACAGTGACAAGAAAGTTACTATAGTGCTTTGGTTCAGAAAGAAGATAGTAAGCTTTGAATGTTGACAATATTTTGTTCTAACTTGTGCAAATGTTCGAAAGCTGACATGTAAAGTTGTCTATGTTTCACCACGGATGAAGACTAATAAAGCCGAAAGCCATGATACAAACGAGCACTGTTTTTTTTTCTTAATGTAACTATATCCTGCCCCTCCATTCTGGGCCTAACAGAGTATTTTTAAATAGAAAGAGATAAGCTTTTTGACAATATTTCATTATACACAGTGGAGCCCACTTAATTGGATATCTCTTAACTGAATAAACCTGTTAATTGAATATAATTTCCCAAAACCAAACCATTTACCATACCTCCAGTACAAATTTGATCTGTTAATTGAATATAAGTAAAAGAGTAAACACTTGTTAACCCTTTACCTGACGAATCGCCCGCATCCTCCCACGTAATATGCAAATTGAGCAGTTGAAAAAATTAAATTTTTCAAAAAACTTCAACAAAACCATATCATGTGACCTCTCATTGGAACGAGCTCATTGAGCTCATTCCAATGAGGGGTCACATAATATGGTTTTATTGAAATTTTTTGAAAAATTAAAAAAAAATTATATTTAAAATAATAAATTTTGTTATCATCTGCATTGGGTAAAGGGTTAATTGAATAAAAAATCTTGTAACCTGTTGAGAAATTACCCTTTGTTTTTTGTTTATAGACCTAATGGGCCTCAGTACATCCAATGGGGGCACAGTGGCATTGTGGTAACCGCTTCTCGTCAGATCACTGAAGTTAAGCAATGTCGAGCCAGAGACAAGTCTAGGGGGGAATTTTAGGGAGACTTCATGTCTCCCTCCAGAAAAAATAGGGAGACTGCAGAGTCATGTAGGGAGACTTCATAGGCAAGTGGGGAAAATTAAGAATATTCATGTACCACCCCCCTGCCGCCCCTTCATATTTTCAATTTGTGGTCCTCCATTAACATCTGATTAATCCAGGTCCAGTTGTCTATGATGCATCTGCAGGTTAAAAAATCACAATGTAATTATTGACTGAAAATCCCCCACTGCTACCCTCTCCTTCATGACCCATCCCCTCTTCTTCATGCCAATCCCCCAGCACCCTCCTGTGGTTGCCTTTCACCAAAGTCGACTAAGATAATAATTTCCTAAGTCTGAAAGTGTGAACAGGACCAGATGTAAGAAGGTTGCTTGGGAGGTACTTTGTTAGTTAATAAACAAAATACATTCTGGGGGTCGAGTATTTTGTAGAAGAAATATCATTCCGCATCATTTTTATGGCATTCCGGTGTCATTCCGCATCATTTCGTGTCATTCTGCTGATTAGGAGGACCTTTTTTCAAGATCGCCCACATGCACACTTGTGCCCTGTACAAAGTTTTTCTTGTCATCACTAAAGCTTTTTTTTCATGTGTTTCAATTCCATTCGTGTTTTTCTAGGAATAGCAGCCAACAGTTAACAGTTGTCAGCAAAACGAAATAAAAATACAGTGTTATAAAATACGTCCATTGTGTATACATTTTCGGCATCCTAAGTGAGGTAACCTACTTTCAAACTGGGTTATTTTGTTGAGTCGCGTAAGTCACCTATTTTTGTTTCAACACTTGAAGCTCCGACTACAACGCAACAAAATAGAAATAAAAAATCCGCCAAAAGCGACAATGGACAATTGATTGTTGTGTGATTTCAAATAAATGGTTGTTTATTCTACGAATTAAAATGCCCAATTATCGCACTCAAGCACATTCGATCCTTGAAAATAATCATTTTTATGCAAACCTCGCATCACTCAGTTCAGCCTTTCCTCATTTTGGCCAATTTTTAGAGGGTGACTTGTAATCATCCCGGCTATTTTTCTAGGCGACTTTGGACTTAGAAGGGTGACATAATCGCCCTAGTTGCCCTCACGGCTGGTCCCTGTGTCGAGCCCGGTTAGTCCTTGGATGGGTGACCATCTGAGCAGTCGATTCGGATTCCCTCCTTGTGTCCTTGGGCAAGGCACTTCACCCCAATTGTCCACATGGGGGCATGATGACGCCATGTACTAAGGCATACTGCACGACAATGGTGCACATGACTTCAACCAATCTAACCCTGCTTGTGCTGCAGTGCAGAGTTACGATGTTGGCTAGCTGGAATTTGCTTGATGGTTCTCTTTGGGTACTCCAGCTTCTTCCACCTGTAAAACTGTCACCAACACGATAATACTGTGGCTGTTAAAGTTTCGTTAAACCCTAATAAATAATAATAATAATAGTACATCCAATACATCATGGAGCTCTGTCAAACAAGATATAATGGAAAAAATGCTCAGTTTATCTCGAGAATACAGGAAAGTGACTCAAGCCCTGTAAATTGAATACTCTAGTTAATTGAATATTTTCATTGGCAAAGTGGCTATTCAATTAACAGGGTTCCACTGTATTACATGTATAAATAGTAAATTAATTTTCTAATATTGAAGGTGCAAGATGTGAATCCAATACTTTTGATGGAGAAAGATGTATGTATGCATCTTTAACAGACAGAATAAGGAATTTGTTGAAAGGATATCAGGTTTTTTCATCAAAGCTCATGAGAAGAGATCAGTATGAAGAATTTATGAGGAAGTAAGTAGAAAATCTGAGAAAAAGAGTTTGACATGGAGAGTCATAGTATTCCCTGGTTCTTGATGGGCGTTGTTGTGGCATGGGGAAATGTAATGTGAGATGCAAGATATTTCAGCCAGACCACCGGAGTGTCTAGTGCAGAGTCCATGCTGAAAGGATAAAATTCCCCAAACGGACAACTAAAACCAAGCTTCAATTTTTCCAGAAACAATTGGGAGTTTCCATGTCGTTACTGTGAGGCTAAATTGATGGTACTGATTTTCTGTTTCACATACTTAGTACAGTGGATCCCCCTTTTGTCAGACAAAAATATTTAAATATACAAGTAAGCAGGATCCATGAATGGGCAGGTAACCTCGCCAGACTCAGTACGAAATCTGAATACCAATCAGCGATCACCAGAATGAGGTGTCAATCCTATACTGAATGCTGTATTATTATGAAAAAAGAGTCTGACATGGAGAGTAATACTATTCTTTGGGACTATAGTTCTTGATGGGTGTGGCTGTTGCCTGTGGAAATAAAATGTGAGGTGCAAGATATATGAGTCAGACACAAGACTTACCGAATGTCTGGTGCAAAATCCATGCTGCAAGGATGAAATTCCCCAAGTTGACAACCAAAACCAAGCTTTAATTTTTCACGGTAACAACTGGGTCGTTTCCGTTACCCTGAGGCTCAATTGATGGAACTGATTTTCTGTTTCCCACACTTAAAACAGTCGATCTCGCTGAATTGAGTTATGAAGCTCTCTTTTTCGTGCTTCTCAAATTTTCAAGAAAATAGATTATTAAATTACCGGGTAAAAATTTGAGATACCATTACACTGATTAAAACACACCAATGAGATGTGAACAATTTCTCTGCAAACTGTTGCGTCATTTTAATTAACTCTGACAGTGGAAGTACATCTTCCAAAGTTTGTGATTTTTTGACACGTTCTTGTTTTGTCTAAATGTTGCAGTAATAAGATTGATTGGAAAACAAAACGTCATATAATGATATTTCCTACTGAATGAAGTTATACAACTTGCATTATGTAGTGCGCCATACTGACCAAACAAATCACACTGTTTGTTTTGGCACACGAGCATTTAATATTCAATGAGGCTATAGTTTATGGTTTGTCCAGCTTTTTATTGAGGGTCAATTAAGTTATGCAGGCCCTGGAACAATCATATTATTGGAGTACATTGCACTTCTTCAGTCACCTGTTTTCTGCTTTCAAAGTTTGTGTTCTCAGCAGAATAACAAATTTCAGATATTTCTTATTAGACCACAATATACAGCTTACGGTCAAGAGAATTTTGTGGGAAAGTTCGATTTTGCTTCATTTCTATTCAGTAAATACTTTTCCTTCATGACAGTTCTCACCTCTGAACACTGCTGCCATACCAAATTCCATCAAGTACAGTTGTGCTGTCTTTTATTAGAATGCTCAACAGATAGAACCTAGTGCACCTTTGTGCAGAAACCTCTCTTGTTATGAGAACAAGTTGGTTAGCTATCTAAAGTGAAGAAATGCATTTTCTGCATTGGGCTGGTTTGGAGTTCTAGCAATTTAAATGTCCCCCAGAAAGCTTAAAAGAGACAAATCTCACCAGTCTTGAATTTCTTCTTACCCTAAATCTGAGTAAAGGCTTTCATAATTAAACATCTCAAACGTCCCCATTCCAATTGCCGAGGTAGTTGCAATTTTCATCAGCATATTTTCTGTCTTGGCTTAGTATAAAGTCATGAATCAGAATGTTGAGAAATTTATTCTGGACACTACCATAAAGTAAATTCTAATCAAGATTATGAAAAATATTTTTACTCTTCTTAAAAAATGAAGAAGAGGGAGTACAATCACTCTTCTTATGATTTTTAGAAGTGTTGTTTTCAGCTCTTCACGTATTTTCAAATCAACAGCTCTGGGGCAAGTAATCTCTCCAGACTCAGTACAAATTCTGAATAGCAATGAGCGATTAGCAGAATGAGGTGTCAATCCTATGTTGAATGTGTGTACAGTGGAGCCGACTTAATTAGATATGCCTTAGCTGAATAACCCTGTTAATTGAATATAATTTCCCAACACAAAACCATATTTTTATACTGTACCAATGACCCAGACATAGCTGGTGCTAACTCTAAAAAATCCAGGGCCAAACACAAATTTTGCCCCCCAATCCCCAAAATTTGCATCTAAAACCAAAAGAAATCATGTCCTAAAGGACCTCCATACTTTGCCCTTACTGCGCATGCGCAGTGTCAAGGATGTTCCGAAATTGGCGCCAATTATCATTCTCTGTTTGGCCCTTCATCAGTCAACATCTCACTGATCTTTGTGCTTGTAAATCTCAGTTTAAAGGATGCCAGACACGTAATTATTGGAGAAATGGTGATTCTAAGGAGGATATAGAAGGAGGAGAGGAAAAAGGAGTGACAAAAAATAATCAGGGCTGTACATAAAATTTTTTATGAAATTATGTTAAGTTGCCTATTTTCGAGGCATGGGCCTGTTGTTGTCATTCTTGCTATAAAGTTGCACTGCTTATTCAGTGTTTCCTCTCCCCTGGTCTTCTAAGTCCCCCCTTGCTATTCTCCCATGCTTTTGGCATATTTTTGAGAAAGATCATTTCTAAATTCTCTTGGGAGAGTTAGCTTGGTTACAGAATGTATTCTGTTATTTTCCCCATAGTTACGTTTTCACCCATGGGTGTATAAACGTTGTGTTCTGCATCTTCCATCTGATGTTCTGCAGATTCTCCCCTGGGAGTCTCTGTCTTGCATCAGATAGAGTGTAATTTTGATGACTGATTTCAGGCCAGTTTTTTCAGTGCCTAGAGTCATGTTTTCTAGTGTTTTTACACTGTTTGTTTACATTGGCAACAGTCTCTTTTGAGGGGGGCTGTTTGCCTTTGAAGTAGTTTATCTCACTATAAGATACATTATTATTATCCGTAAGTGTTGCATTAATTATTTAATATAATTTTAAAATTTTTGACCACACTTAGCCTTGGGATCCATTGGGGCTCAACGTTACTTTTCAGAAACTTGGGCTTCGCTGAAAAAATATTTTTCAAAAATTATTTTGATTTTCAATTGTTTTTTCAATATTAATGGATCATGTTATTATGTATCTTTGTGTTTAGGGGTTTGTGCGAGTACTAGGACTTGTTGTTGACTTTTCACAATGAAAGGATATTGTTCAAATTTTAATAGGAAGAAGTCTTCCTCTGACTTTCATGATCATTGTATTAATTGTAGTCAGTGTACTCGCACTAATCCCTGTTCTATATGTCAATATTGGGATGACAAACATTGGAAACGTGTGTCACGATATGTTGTTAGTGGAGAAAGGGCTATGCCGGCTCTTTCTCCGCAGGGTCACTCTACTCTATCAGTTTCTGTTTCAGAGGAACAAGAACAGGGTGATGTTTCCATGTTATCTTCCGCAAGTGCGCTTCCGTCATCACAAATGAATTCAGAGCTAGCGGCAAAAGTGCTCATGGAGATAAGACAAATGTCGTCCGCTAGCTCGCCCGGTGTAGCGTCCATTCACCGAATGGTTCGGCAGCCGGGTTCGTCCGATGCAGTCCAGGAGGAAATGTTGGGTGATGCGAGCACTATAAACATTCAACGTGCACACCCAGTGACGGCGGATAGTAGGAGAGATCGGAGGAAGCCTTTGAGTCCGGTTCCTAGCTCGTCCAGGTCCAGCCGGGCCGCGAGCGAGAGAGGCCCCTCTCTCGTACCACAACATCTGGGACCAGATGTTGTGGTACAAAATGTGTCGCAAGCGGAGCACACGTCCGTCGCTCGGGACGCTCCGTTGTATAGGCAGTCCGCGGAGACTGCTCAGGCTTCTTCCTCTCACCAGCGCACATGACCGAACCTTGGCTACGTGACCGCCGATATTTTACCAGCTTCGCCGATCAGGGATTCTTCGGCGACCAGGTCACGCCATCCGGTAGCCAGGGACATGAGGCCGGTGGACTCCGGACGTTCGCATAGGAAGAGTATGCGGGAGTCACCAGATGCGGAGCTGCCCTTGGCGAAGCAGCGAAAGACTGCGCCTCCGCAGGCCTCGATGTCGGACGTGCTTGTTCAAATAGCACAACTTATCGCAGCATCCCAGCAACCGACAGAAACGGTGTCGGATCGGGAATTATCCGACGACGCTGGGTCGGTACGCTCCGCCGAAGCATCGAGGACGGACGACCGGGAGCATCATGAGGTCCGACCGGATGGTGAAAGGGATACGGATGACTTGGAGCTATCCCTTTCGGAACAACATAAAGCTGCCGTGGACTTCATCCGGCACTTTCTTCCTCAAGTTGTTCCGTCGGGCCAGACTGCTGCGGTTCCGGACAAGAGAATTATAGCGTCATTGGACTCTGATTTCTTTGAGCGGTTCAGGGACATTGCTCCCGAGTTTCCGTCTCAGTCCAATAATGTTGCAAGAACATTTGAATTATTGAACGACGCTATATTCAAACTTGCTTCCAAAACAGGAAAAGCGGGTTTCTTGTCCGCCAATACTCTCAACCTGCCTTTCATTAATGCAAGGAATAAATTTGATACGGCAGGACAGGGTATCCCGAGAGTTCCTCTGCGTATGGACGACGAGGCGGAAGACTTAGAATTATCATTACCGTCGTCTGCGTCTATTCCAACCGCGGTGTTGGAGACGACTATTTCGTCTAACAGAGCCAGTTTAGATGCTTTATCTTACGCAGACCACCTTACTAAGCCGTTATCACTGCGTCTTCAAGGAAAAGAATTCCAGGATATACAATCCTCTTTAAGACTTTTTTCAAGGGCAGTAGCTTATTCCACGTGTAACTCCGCCCTTTCAGTGGCAAACCTGGAGTTGGTTAGATGTGACGCAGCCCTAGCTACATCCACTCTCGTGGATAGTAAGGTGAAGAACTCTCTCAGAGTCGCTTCGGTCTCCGGAGAACTTCTCTTCAACGGCAAGCTTTCTGCAATTTATGATAAAATTACTAAGAAAGCTTCGGATTCTCTGCTGTTCAAATCTGCTTCTAAGAAGTCGGACACAGCAGATAGGAGTAAGACAGGCACTTCTGGGTCTAATGCGCCCAAGAGAGGTTCCTATAGAGGTTCCGGTGCGTCCTCTTGGTCTTATTCAAGAGACCATCAAGGCAGCGACTCACGTGCGGGACGTCCTTCGGGCCGGGACAACCGGTCGGACGCCCCGAGGTCGACGGGACGAGGTGCGGGTCGTGCAGGACATGGTTTCTCCTACCGCAGGCCTCGCAGGTCCAGGAGGTGATGGCTTCAACCTCTATCGCGTGCCGGTTGGCGGAAGGTTGTCGAGTTTTTCACAAGAGTGGGCGTCGATTACGGACGACCCTTGGGTGAGAGGGGTGATTTCGGAAGGTCTAAAGATATCCTTCAAACGAAAGCCTCCATTAACTCGAAGTCCAAAATGGACTCAACTTCCGTCAAATCCACAGAAAAGAGACGCTCTGCTATCAGAGGTGCAGTCTCTTTTAATGAAGAACGCGGTAGAGGTCATAGAAAACCAGGAGACACCGGGATTCTACAGCCATCTGTTTCTGGTTCCGAAACCAGACGGCTCGTTCCGTCCAGTCATAGATTTGAGCTGGATAAACAAGCTGATCGTCGCTCCAAAGTTTTATATGGAGACGATTCGATCGGTCAGAGCGAGTATTCGGGTGAACGATTATGCAACAAGCATAGATCTCAAAGATGCGTACTTTCATGTCATGGTACATCTGACATTCAGAAAGTATCTACGCTTCGCAGTCCTAGGGGTGGTGTATCAATTCCGGGCGATGTGCTTCGGATTGAATCTAGCACCCTGGGCTTTCACTCGGGTAATGAACTCTGTAATGATGTATTTCCGAGCTCATTCGTCTGCGGTAACGTCGGCCTACCTGGACGACATTCTTCAGAGGTACGGCAACGAGTTAACGCTTCAGAACGATGTGCAGAATCTGCTTCTATTGCTCCGACGTCTCGGTTTTATAATAAACGAGGAAAAGTCGGATCTGGTGCCGTCCAAGTCATTCACACATCTGGGAATGAGCTTCGAGACGCACAACAATCTCGTTCGTCTGCCGTTAACCAGAGCGAAATTAGTCAATAGTTACGCTCGCTATTGTCTGCACGCAGACAAAGTCACAGCGAGGGAGTTCATGAGACTGATAGGTCTGTGCGGAGCCGCTGCAGATCTGATTCCGATGGGGCGGTTACGCACGCGTCCTCTCCAAATTTTCTTGACTCAGAATTGGAGTGTGAAATTTCATTCGCTCGACATAGACGTTCTCTTGTCAGATCAAGTGAAACGAGAGATTCAGACTTGGACAAACATTCAGTGGTTAACTCAGGGAGTTCCGCTGCAGTTGCCGGATCCGAGTTTTACCATTATGACGGATGCCAGTCAAACAGGTTGGGGTGCATCATTGATCCCAACGGATTCGAGATGCCAGGGTCTTTGGGATCCGCAATTCCTGGGCAAGCACATAAACATCAAGGAAATGATGTCAATTTGGCGTGCGTTACGTCATTGGATGGACATTATTCACAATGCTCATGTCCAAATCCTATCCGACAATACGACAGTAGTGGCGTATATACGGAATCAGGGAGGCACTCATTCAATTCTGTTGTTCAATCTAACGGAAAGAATCCTTCTGTTTGCCTTAGAACATCAAGTTCTTCTTTCGGTCCGTCATATACCGGGTTGTCTGAATGTACTAGCAGACTCCCTTTCACGAAAGGGTCGCTTGTTGCCGTCAGAGTGGACTCTCAACAAACAAGTATTCAATCAGATTTGCTACCAGTGGGAACGGCCAATGATAGACTTATTTGCGACACATCTCAACAATCAGTTGCAGACGTATGTGTCTCCGTGTCTGGATCCAAGAGCATTTGCAGTAGATGCTCTGTCGATCCCTTGGGACGGAATGATAGGATATGCGTATCCTCCAGCGCCGTTAATTCAGCAAGTATTGCTAAAGATAAAACAATCTCAATGCAAGATTCTGTTGGTAGCATCTCTGTCTCCACAGAGACCGTGGATAAATCTACTCAGGTGTCTGTTGTGGGACCTACCGCAAAAGCTTCCTCCACGGGAGGATCTTCTTTCGCAGGGGAGATCGCGTCAACTCCATCACAACCCGCAAGGTCTCAACCTTCACGTTTTTCCGTTGTGCAGTCCTTCTTGCATGGCAAGCACTTTACAGGACGAGCAGTGGACGCGATTTCTAACTGTAGGAGGACCTCCTCTTCGCTAAACTATGCGGCTAAGTGGAAGGTCTTTCGTCGTTGGTGTAGGGATCATTTTGTTGATATTTTTGATCCCTCCATACCAGACATTGCAAACTTTCTAGTATACTTGTTTGACGAAATCAAACTGCAGCCTGTTACTATTAAGGGTTATAGGTCTATGTTATCTGATACCTATGCACATCATGATAGTTTACAAATTGGATCTAATGTCTCTTTATCTAAGTTAGTTAGAAACTTCTCGATAAATAGACCCAGAACTCTTAGGTTAATTCCTAAGTGGAATTTAGCTTGGGTTCTTCTTAAACTGAAGGAAAAGCCATTTGAACCTCTTGGGACAGTAGATTTCAAATTCTTGTCTTATGAGACAGCTTTTCTCTTAGCTTTCTCTTCTGCTAGAAGAGTCAGTGAGCTTCATGCACTGTCGGTGGATGATTCTCACTATCGTAGTGTCAGGAACACTATCACCTTCACTACTAATGTGGGATTTTTAGCTAAGAATCAGGCTCCTAATAAATATCCGGAACCTATTGTTATTAAGGCTCTTCCGTCTTCAGACGGGCGTAGGCCTTCACTCTGCCCTGTTAGAGCGTTACGTATCTATAAACAGAGATCTCAGTTTATCAGAAAGGGACGAAAACGTTTCTTTCTGTCTCTGATGTCTAATAGAAAGAACATTTCGGTCCATTCTATTGCTAGATGGATTCAATTAACTATCCGTACTGCTTATGAAAATTTATCTTCTTCTCAGCAGTCTGTGCTTAAGATTTCGGCTCATGAAGTAAGAGCTCTTTCTACTTCTTGGGCTTACGCTAATAGTATTGCTATTACAGATTTAATGAAGGCTGCTTATTGGTCTCAGCCATCCACATTCACAAATTTTTATCTCAGAAATATTGAGTCCATTTCTGGAGACCTGCATTGTTTAGGTCCGTTATCTGTTGCTCAGAATGTCGTCCACTAAACAGTTGCAACTATAGTTATGCAGGCTTTCTGTTCCGGCAGTGACTCCGTCCGGCTGCCCTCTTCGCACTGGGCTATTTGACCCAGGGCAAGGGGAAGGGGGGTGGGGGGAGGGTGTTCCCTTAGGTCACCTGCTTTATAGTGAAAAGCAAGGGAATGCCTCCTCCGAAGTCAGTATTTCTGAGTCGTTTCCGGGATGGTTTTAAAGTGTAATATTAATGTTAAAAATTCATTCATGTCATATTTTTAAAGTGTAACTCGGTGTGAAGCATTTGTATATGTCAAGTGTCAAACGGGCGTTAATATACAATCCTCAGACACTTTTAAAGAATATAAAGAGTCTCAATTCTCTGGACTAACTTTATTTATTGGCTTACTTTAAAAATAATTAGTATAAGGGTTATACTGGATGTTAATAGAGAACATGAATGTTATTGTGCTCAATTATGAAGGGTATTGTATCTTTCTAATTTAACATAAAATAAGAAAGATACATGTAAAGCCTAATACTCCTTTTCTCCTTGAGGGGTTGCCTCTATATTATATAGTTGAGCTTATTGGATTTTCCTCTATGTCCTAGGCCCTCCAGCCTTTTTACTATTCAGCTATGTCTGGGTCATTGGTACAGTATAAAAATGTTAAAAAATTTATAGTAATTTATATATTTTTTATACTTACCAATGACCCAGGCGGGGATGGCCCTCCCAGGAGTTGGGAACTCTTACCTCCCCGCTGAGTACATAGCGCTGACCAGGCACTGCCAGTAAGAATGATAATTGGCTCCAATTTCAGAACGTCCTTGACACTGCGCATGCGCAGTAAGGGCAAAGTATGGAGGTCCTTTAGGACATGATTTCTTTTGGTTTTAGATGCAAATTTTGGGGATTGGGGGGCAAAATTTGTGTTTGGCCCTGGATTTTTTAGAGTTAGCACCAGCTATGTCTGGGTCATTGGTAAGTATAAAAAATATATAAATTACTATAAATTTTTTAACTTTCCATACCTCCAGTACAGATTTGTCCTGTTAGGCCACACAAAGTAGATCATCTGTTTCTCAGGCCATTATTTGTGAAATTGCATGCGGGCGAGCAGTTTTTTATTTTATTTTTTATTTCTGTAATTACTTCTTAGCCATTAAAAGTTCATGTTCTTGGTTCAAGTTTTAGGCCTCATAATCTACAGAATACCAAGGGTGGTGGTGTATTTCATCCCTTAAGTGCAAGAAGGCTTTGCAATGCTAAAGGATTGCAAAGCCTTCTTGCATTCAAGGGACAAATTCATAAATTTTTTATTCCCCCGAAAAAAATTTGGGGGAATCTAGCCGTGACGTTGTCCGTCTGTCCATCTGTCTGTCTGTCCGTCTGTCCGTCCGGGCGTAGACGGAATTTGTGTCCGCTCCATAACTTCTTACAGCCTTCAAGGATACTTGGTATTATTATTGCCCACAACCAGAGGGTGTGTCGCGAATAAGGTTGGAATGGCTATCAAGGTTTTTTCGGGGGAATCAGCCACCCTTTGGTGGCCATCCTCTAGTTTAACTTAGGTAAAATATCAGACTTAAATCATTTAATTTTAATTTTTAGCTCAACTTTGACGAAGTCAAATTTGAGCTATTGTCATGGCCCGTCGTCCGTCCGTCCGTCCATCCGTCCGTCCGTCCGTCTGTCCATCTGTCCGTCTGTCCATACGTCAACAATTGGCTATGGCTCGGGCTAGAGGTCGTATTTATGAACCGATCTTTTTGAAACTTCTTGTGTACCTTTGTTATGACCCTGGGACGGGAATGAGTGTTTTTAGGTGTGGTCCAAAATTCAAGATGGCTGCCAGTGGCCATTTTGTACCGATGATGCAAAAATCAGTTTTTTGTACAGAACTTCTGTATGAAAGTTCTGATTTGAATAAAGTTTTGTATAAATGTTTAGTACCATGGGATACATCACATATAATACGGGTTTTTTTCTCGTGCGTAAATTGTGCAAATTAGACTGACTTTGATTTATTTAGTGTTACTTTCAGAGCTGTAAGTGCCAAGCTGCTATGGCTCAGGCTAGAGGCCGTATTTATGAACCGATCTTTATGAAACTTCTTGGGTACCTTTGTTGTGACTGTGGGACGAGAACGAGTGTTTTTGGGTGCGGTCCGATATTCAAGATGGCTGCCAGCTGCCATTTTGTACCGACGATGCAGAAATCTGTTTTTTGTACAGAACTTCCATATGAAAGCTCTGATTTGAATAATTTTTTGTATGAATGTTTAGTACCATGGGATACATCACATATAATACGGGTTTTTTTCTCGTGCGTAAATTATGCAAATTAGACTAACTTTGATGTTTTTTGGTGTTACTTTCAGCACTGTAAGTGCAAATGCCAATACGGCTCGGGCTAGAGGCCGTATTTATGAACCGATCTTTACGAAACTTCTTGGGTACCTTTGTTATCACCGTGGGACGAGAACGAGTGTTTTGGGGTCCGGTCCGAAATTCAAGATGGCCGATGGCAGCCATTTTGTACGAAATTTGGTGCAATCAGATTTTTGCACAGAACTTCCATTTTTGTGTGAATGTTTAGTACCATGGGATACATCACATATAATACGGGTTTTTTTCTCGTGCAGAAATTATGCAAATTAGATGAACTTTGATTTTTTCAGTGCTGCTTACACACAGTAAGTACACATGTCAATACGGCTCGGGCTAGAGTCGGTATTTATGAACCGATCTTCACGAAACGTCTTGGGTACCTTTGTTATCACCTTGGGACGAGAACGAGTGTTTCTGGGTGCGGTCCAAAATTCAAGATGGCTGCCAGTGGCCATTTTGTATCGAAATTAGGTCTAATCAGTTTTTTGTACACAACTTCTATATGGCTCAGGCTAGATGCCGTATTTATGAACCGATCTTTACGAAACTTCATGGGTACCTTTGTTATTACCGTGGGATGAGAACGAGTGTTTTTGGGTGTGGTCCGAATTTCAAGATGGCCACCAGCAGCCATTTTGTACCAAAATTAGTGCAATCAGTCTTTTGTACAGAACTTCTGTATGAAAGTTCTGATTTGAATAAATTTTTGTATGAATATTTAGTAACATGGAATACATCACATATAGTACGGGTTTTTTTCTCGTGCAGAAATTATGCAAATTAGATGAACTTTCATTTATTCAGTGCTACTTATACCCTGTAAGTGCACATGTCAATACGGCTCGGGCTAGAGGCTGTATTTATGAACCGATCTTCACAAAACTTCTTGGGTTCCTTTGTTATCACCTTGGGACGAGAACGAGTGTTTCTGGGCGTGGTCCAAAATTCAAGATGGCTGCCAGTGGCCATTTTGTACCGAAATCAGGTCCAATCAGTTTTTTGTCACAACTTCTACACAGCTCATATTTGTGAACTGATCTTCACGAAACTTCTTGGGTACCTTTGTTTTCACCTTGGGACAGGAATGAGTGTGTTTTGGGGTGCCTTTGTTATCACTGTGCTATGAGAACAAATATTTTGGGGTTCAGTCAGACCCACTCTGGGACTCAAAAGATTTTTTTCTAGTTTAGCATCTGACTGTCACCCACCCTTACAATACTTTACCTATACATTTGTTACAGGCAACGCTCAGTATTTATGTACAGACCGTTACAATACTTTATATGTACCTTTGTTATCAGGTCATTACCTAGATGTTTGTCATTGCTGTGTCACATACTATACATGTACATGTCTTTGTCTTGACAAGTTGAGCTACAGTGTCATTGACACTTTCATTTTTAAGTTTAAATTGGTTATAAAAAGAGAGAATGCGGCAGCCAAAAGGACCATGCGGGAGGGCCTGAGAAACAGATTTTTTATTTTTTTAGGCCTTAATTGAATGTAGGTTATAGAGTAAACTCCTGTTAATTGAATGAAAAATCTTGTAACCTGTCGAGAAATTACCCTGACTCTCCCCAGTTTTGCATTGTTTATAGACCTATTTGGCCTCAGTACATCCAATGCAGACATTTAATATATTATATCTTGTTTGACCGAGCTCATGGAGCTCGGTCAAACAAGATATAATAGAATAAATGCTAAGTTTATCTCTAGAATACAGGAAAGTGACTATTATAATTTTCATTGGCAAAGTGGCTATTTAATTAACAGGGTTCCACTGTATTATGTTTATTGAATCAATAAAGTAATAAACATTTTTATCATATGACTCGTCTGTTTTGTTCACTTTAAAACATTTGATATTTTGTTTTCATATTAATCAGTGATAAATAAAGCCTTCTGTCAATTCCATTGGTCAATTTCAAAACTGGACAATTTGATTGGCTAAACAAAATACAACTGGGTCACATTTGCATAATTTCAATAGGGAGAATTTACGTTATCTGTCCTATTTAGGGTGGGTTATATTGTATTAATCTTTTACCAACAAGAAAAACGCCATTAATTTTTTTTATATATTTTCACTTTTTGCTTCCAAAACATAGGTTATGACCCATCATTGGAACGGGCTCGACGAGCTCGTTCCAATGAGGGGTCATAACCTAAGTTTTGGAAGCAAAAAATGAAATTTTTTAGTTATACGAGGATGTTTTTTCCAAGTGCCGTCTGCAACTCAAGTTAGGTGATGGGTTAAAAAGTCATACTAAGTGACTAATTTGTGCGTGTGTGTGTCATATGATAAATAGAATATGAAATGAGTGTTTTTCTCATATAATATTTATGAAACTTGTCCGAATTTTCTGTTTGGGCTCGCCAGAGGCTCGCCAAAACGGAAAATTCTTAGACTCGTTTCATAAATATTATATGAGAAAAACACTCATTTCATATCCTCTATATATCATTTGTGTGTTTTTTGTGTTGTTTTTTTATGAACGACAAGCACCAGGGTTGACAAGAAAAGTGGAATGTTGACATTCAAGAACTGTTGGGACTGGGAACATTTACCATATTGTCATTGAATTTTAATGATTGATTGTTTCCATCACTTACATTGAATTGGGCTGACTGTGAATCACACATGGTTTGATTCCACACATTGCAACTCGTCTTTTAAGACAGACTCAGAAAGAAAAACAAACCTCAGTTTCATCCCATCATACATGAACGTTTATTTTATGCATTCTCACAATAAATCAACAACACATATAACAGAACACTACAGAATTTAAAGCATGTGCGCTTGATGAATATTCATATATAAACAACCAGTTACTTCCCCTTATATCAGCTGTTCTTTTAACCTCCCTCGATAACAGTACATTTAAAAACCTTTGAAATTGTGCATGGCTCCTTGAAACTAAGAGGTAGGCCTATTTCTCCTCCCCCACACCAAAACCCATTCAGAGCATCAATTCTTGGTGACAGTCAGTTTTTATTAAGATTTTATGGGACTTTTTCTAAAGACTGATTTTAGAGATCATTTTTAGAAAGATTTCAATCCATCCTCCAGTCTAACAATAGATCCTCCTTCTCACTCCCAAGTTTACTTATTTGAAGCATCATTTTCATGGGTAGTTTTCAATGAAAACCTTCTAGGGAATAATAGCGCCAGTGACTAAAATCATTCTTAGCTCATCTTGACAAAGTCAAGCTAAGCTAATCCCATCGCTCTCCGTCCATCATCCATCCATCTGTCCGTCCATCCATCTGTCGTCCGTCAACACCATGTTTTTGGTCTTCTCCTCCAAAGCCACTAGGCCAATTCAAGTGAAAGTTTGTGTGAGTGATGGTCCTGAAGGGGCATTGCATTTTTTTTGTTCAACTCAGCATGCCCAGCCCCATAGGGAGGGAGTTGCAGAAAAATGCTCCAAAATATTTTTTAAAAATCTTCTTCTCATGAACCAGTGTGTACAAAGTCTTGATATTTGCTATGGGGCTTCCTTTTGAGGTGTAGAATCAAGTTTGTTCAAATGAAGTTCGTGAATCAATATTTGGCTTTGTAATGGGAGGGGTAAGATTTTTGGCCCTGCCCAAAATTTCTATTTTCTGAACCCATGGTCTGGTTTGAACCAAATTTGATATGTGGTATTATTGGGCCATAGGTACTTGACTCATGCAAAAAAGAAAATTCCTGCATCCCCATGGGAACCCTGGTTACCTAAAAAATAGAAATATTTTCAAACGGCCATATTTTCCCAAACCACACGGAACAGAGAGCTGTTATTTGGGATGCAGTATCCTTAGGACCAGTAGAATTGAATGGTAAAAAACAAATTGCCATCGGTTATGTTAGGGTGTTCTGTAATGGACATTGAAAAAATGCTGAGTCAGCATATTTGCAAAAATTTTAAAACAATCTTTTTCTCCAGAACCAATCATCAGAATCTTTTTGATATTCGGTATACAGCATTCATAGGGGGGTCAGATACAAGTTTGTTAAAATAAAGCCCATTTGTTCATATTTGGGCTCAATACAAAAGCCCAAATTTTTAACATAGGGTAATATGGGGAATATTCTTTAAAAATCTTCTTCTTCAGAACCACCTGTCAGAATCTTTTAATGTTTGGTATACATCATTGCTATGAGGGTCAGATTCAAGATTGTTCAAACCAAGTCCCTAGGTTAATATTTGGGCTTCCTACGGAAGCCCAAATTTTAACTTTGTTCAATATGGGGATAATTTTAAAAAAATCTTCTTCTTCAGATCCACCAGTCAGAATGCTTTCATATTTGGTATGCAACATCTCTAGGGCGGTCAGATTCAAGTTTGTTGAAATCAGATCCCTAGGTATATATTTAGGCTCGCTATGGTAGCCCAAATTTTTACTTAGTGCGATATGGCGAAATTTCTTTAAAAATCTTCTTCTTCAGATCCACCAGTCGGAATGCTTTCATATTTGGTATACAACATCTCTAGGGGGGTCAGATTCAAGTTTGTTCAATTCGAGTGCCTGGGTTAATATTTGGGCTCCATATGGGAACCTGAAATTTAACTTAATACAATATGAGGGAATTTCTTCAAAAATCTTCTTCTTCAGATCCACTAGTCAGAATGCTTTCATACTTGGTATACAACATCTCGGGGGGAGGGGGGGGGGGGAGGGGCTCAGATTCAAGTTTGTTCAAATCAGTTCCATAGGTTAATATTTGGGCTCACTATGGTAGCCCAAATTTTAACTTAGTGCAATATGAAGAAATTTCTTTAAAATTTCTCTTCTTCAGATCCAACAGTCAAAATGCCTTCATATTTGGTACACGACATCTCTAGGGAAGTCAGATTCAATTGTGTTCAAATTTGAGAGCCTGGGTTAATATTTGGGCTCCCTATGGGAGCCGGAATTGGCCATGTTGCTGAAAAATTAAAAATGTTGTATTCAGTACCCTCTAGAGGTGTGTAACTTAGATTAATCCACATATGTTGTATCAAGGGGCTTCATAGGGGAGCTCTACATTTTACATTATGATCAACTGAAAAAGGGCATGATGCCCATATTATTTTTGTCACTCCTGCGGGGCTCAAGGATTGACAGTGTATCCTATGGAAATGGGTTGCTTAATATAGACTCATTCTTGGACTCTGTTTATATTGTGTTCTGTTCAAGATGAGTGCTTCAGGCCCCGTGGGGCCTCTTGTTTATTCTTAAAAATGATTTTAGTTACTGCTGGCATTATCATTCTCTGAATGGTTCACTATGAAGATAATCAAGAAAAAGTCTCCTACAAACCCCACTCCCCCAACCCATCCCATCCCACTACCCACCCTGATATGACATTTTAAAAATCGTCTTTTTAGAAAGATTGAAATCTTTCAAAGAAATGTAAAGCCTGTGTACCCTCCACTCGATAAAGCCAATGACTAACATCATTTCTCATTCTCATTTGTCATGTTGACTCCAACAATAGGTTTCCCCCTGTTTTTAGGTGAGGTACATATTGTCTCATCTACTAATTGTGACTGTTTTTGCATTATACAGGAATTAAATGACAGTGCATGGAGAGGTGTCTACAACCAGAAATACCTGCAGAGTAAATTTCCCAACAATATTTTTGTTTCCATTCAATAACTTTGGAATGACTTTTCACAAACATTTGATTTTTCCCCACTTATTGATCTCCTTCCAGTGAGGGTTCATAAGCTGTGTGTTTGAGGCAAAAGTGAAAATTTTCAGTTATTCAAGAAATTTATTTGCATGTGTCATGGTGTCACTGTTATCTGCTTTTGATGTTAGGTAAAGAGTTAATGCCTATTTGTGTCTTATCTGAAGCTCAATTATGCAGTTAAAACAATATTCCATTGCAGACTTTATATAAAAATATTTATGATTGTAGATTGTTTGAGAACAGCCCATACTTTGATGTTACGTTCTCTGTTCATGAAGAAAGATTCAATGCTCATAGGTGTATAATTTGTGTAAGATGTGACTTCTTCTCTAATATGATTCAGACACGATGGAAGGGACAAGAGAAGATATGTTTGAATCATCACAGGGTAAGAATGACTATTTTTTAATCCTTAAGGGCCTAATTCTGACTTTGATAAGTTTTTAATGCAAAGAAACAGGTGCCCAACATGCATTGTATGTGTAAACTCAAAACTTGTTTTCTAAGTTCTTTGCCAGTTGCTTCTAGGGAAGTCTTGGCTATCTGTAGACAGCCAAGACTTGACTAGAAACAACTGCAAAGCCACTAGAGGTGGACTTTCAAAGTGGGATGAGCTCGCTCCAATGAAGGAGTCACATGATATGGTTTTATTGAAATTTTTTGAATTTTTTTTTTTTTTCAACTGCTAAATTTGAAAGTTACGCAGGCGGATGTGACCGATTTGTTAAGTAAAAGGTTAAGCTGATTCAGTTTGACAAAAGAATCAATCCTGAATATATTGTCTGATTCGATTTGAGAATCAATTCAAAGTCAAATTTCTGATCTTCCCGGCCCCTGTAGTTGGTGAGCTGCAATGCAAGAAAGGGTATCATTTATAGAGGTGACTTGTTTAACCCTTTACCTAATATGAAAAGCAGACGACACTTGGAAAAAAAATTCTTGAATGAATAATTTTTTTTCCCTCAAAAACATAGGTTATGACCCCTCATTGGAACGAGCTCGACAAGCTTGTTCCTACAAGGGGTCATAACCTATGTTTTTGAGACAAAAAAATTTTAAAATAATGAAAATTAATTGGCAATTTTTAGCTCACCTAACTGAAAGTAAGGGTGAGCTTTTCTGATCACTCTTCATCCGTAGTCCATCCGTCCTTCGTCCGTCGTCCTGTGTGAAGGTCGTGTTTGAGCCTCTTTCTCCTAAACCACTGGCCACATTTTAATTAAATTTCATATATGTAATGATTATAGAGGGGCATTTTGATTTTTATGCAAATTAGGTTTCAGCTCATATTGAGCAGAGGGGTAGGGAAAAAATGGCCAAATTTTTTGAAAATCTTCTTCTAATGAACTACCAGTAGCAGAGACTTGATATGTGGTATACAGATTCCTTTTGAGGTTTAGAATGAAGTTTGTTCAAGAGAAGTTTGTCTGGCATTACTTGCCTTCGTTATGGGAGGGGCAAAAATTTTGGCCACGCCTAAAAATTCTATTTTCAGAACTGTGAGGTCGATTTGAACCAGATTTGATATGAGATGATAATGGGCCATAAGTAGTTGATTGATGCAAAAAAACATTTTCTCATTGCCCCGTGGGAACCTCGGGAGCTAAAAATAGGAAAAACCTTAAAACTGCCATATCTCCAAAACTACATGGCACAGAGAATTCTTATTTTGTGTAAAGCTTACTTTTATCTAGTAGTATAGAATGGTTAAAAAATCCCTATCAGTTTGATCACAAGGTACTTTTTTCAGGACTTTGAAAAAGTGCTGAGTCAGCACTTTTTAACACTGTAGGCAATGGGAAAAACATTAAATAATCTTCTTCTCCAGATCCAGGAGGCAGAATCTTTTGATATTTGGTATGCAACATTGTAGGGTGGATCTGATTCCAGTTTTTTCAAATCGGCCCCCTGGGTTAATATTTGGGTTCAGAATAGGAGCCCGATTTCAAACTTAGTGCATTTCAGGCAAACTTCTTAAAAAAAATTTTTTTTTTCCTGATCCAGGAGGCAGAATCTTTTGATATTTGGTATGCAACATTGTGGGGTGGATCTGATTCAAGTTTGTTCAAATCGGCTCCCTAGATTCATATTTGGGCTCACTATAGAAGCTTGAATTCGAACTTAGTGCATTTCAGGCAAATTTCTTCAAAAATCTTCTTCTCCAGAGCCAGCAGGCAGAATCTTTTGATATTTGGTATGCAACATTGTGGGGTGGATCTAATTCAAGTTTGTTCAATTCGGCCCCCTGGATTCATATTTGGGCTCACTATAGAAGCCCGAATTTGAACTTAGTGCATTTCAGGCAAATTTCTTTGTAAATCTCCTTCTCAAGATCCAGCAGGCAGAATCTTTTGATATTGGGTATGCACCATGCTTAGGGGGGGGGGGATTCCAGTTTGTTCAAGCCAAGTCCCTGGGTTCATATTTGGGCTCACTGTGGGAGCCCGAATGATAACTTAGTTCAAAATGAGGAATTTTCTTTAAAAATCTTCTTCTTCAGATCCAGCAGTCGGAATGTTTTGATATTTGGTATGCAGCATCCTTGGGGGGGGGGGGGGGGGGGGGGGGGGGGGGGGGGGGGGTAGAGATTCAAGTTTTTTTCAAGCCATGTCCCTAGGTTCATATTTGGACTCACTATGGGAGCTCGAATTGTAACTTAGTTCAAAATGAGGAATTTTCTTTAAAAATCTTCTTCTTCAGATCCAGCAGTCGGAATGTTTTGATATTTGGTATGCAGCATCCTTAGGAGGGAGGGGGGGGGAGATTCAAGTTTGTTCAAGCCATGTCCCTAGGTCCATATTTGGACTCAATGTGGGAGCTCGAAATTGTAACTTAGTTCAAAATGAGGAACTTTCTTTAAAAATCTTCTTCTTCAGATCCAGCAGTCGGAATGTTTTGATATTTGGTGTGCAGCATCCTTAGGGGGATGAGATTCAAGTTTGTTAAAGCCAAGTCCCTGGGTTCATATATGGGCTCCCTGTGGGAACCCAAATTATAACTTTCAATATGAGGAATATTCTTTAAAAATCTTTTTTTTTAGATCCACTGGTCAGAATCTTTGGATATTTGGTATAAGCTTTTCTGAGGAGGAGCAGATGCAACTTGTTGAAATCAATTCTCTGGGTTGATATTTAGGCTACCATGTCAGGTGAGCTCCCTCAGGCCCCCTGGGGCCTCTTGTTTAGAATAGCACTGGCCGATTTTGACAGTACGTTGTGTAAAGGATTAATGAAAATAATGTTTCTTTCAATAGATTCATACATAATTGTTCTTTTTTATTAAGAGTGTATTGGATGAAGGATGAATAACTTTTTTTTACTTCTAGATGAATCCTGCAGCCTTCAGAGAACTCCTGCAGTACATCTACACAGGTATGTGGCTAATCATACTTCTGCATAAAATTTAACAGGTTCGAATATGCTTGAATGTTAAAAGTAGCCTCGAAAACCCAGAATTTCTAGTTTTGACCTTGAAAACTGCAAATTTCTATGGCACATTAAATAACGCATGCACAATATTTTGCAATATTCTTAGCTGACAGTACAGTTGATTATAGTTTTGATCAGATGCTGCAAATCTCAGACCATGTTACCGTTAATTCATCACAACTTATAATGTTGTTTTTTTCCTCCAAAACATAGCATACAACCCCCTTATTGGAACAGCTCATCAACCTCATTCCACCGAGGCTCCATAAGCTATCTTTTTGAGGCAAAAAATGAAAACTTTTTAAAGGATTATATGTTCTGTTTTTCAGGCATAACATGAAATGTTTTAGTTGCAGTTATTCAATATTATTTTTGCAGGTGTCATCATCTATCCATGTCAGGTAAAATATTGTTCTTGTATTTCGTAGAAACATTATCGTATCAAGGTTTTCATGCAGAAAAAATAAATGTATCTACTTGCTTATTTTTGGATAACTTTTTACTGCATCAGGACATGTTCTCAAACATACAGTTTCTGGATAAACTCGAAAGTTACATTATAAATACCCTGGCAGTTGTTTCAAGGCAAGTCTGAGCTGCCTGCATAGCCATCAAGACTTGCCTGGAAACAAGTACATTGCAACAGGATATTATAGATCATCATTGTGTAGCAAGATTGTATACAAATAACCAGGCATTTATGGCTTAACCCTTTAACCAAAATATCAGTCAAAACTGGACAGCACTATTCACAAAAATCACCAATTACTTTTCATTATTTTTTCATTTTTTGTCTCAAAAACATACATTATTACCACTTTACCGGGCATTCCCTAGTGGATTAACAATGTTTTCACAGGCGATCAAAAGCTGTAATGCTCAGTA